>CM052542.1:154981060-155024436 GCA_028533065.1 Trachops cirrhosus | reverse complement strand
GAGACATCGGAGGGCGTGGCTCCTTAGACTTCCTGTTGGTTCGGTAGAATGAAAGTCAAACCCACGTCAGCTTCCCCGATGGGAAGGTTCGCTGGGGCCGCTCCCCCTCGACTGTGGCCTGGGACCCAGGGCCCGGCTTCTGCAGGACGGGCCTGGCCGAGCAGGGCTGCCGCCAGCGCCTCTGGGTTTCTGGGCCATCAGTAGCAGCCTCGCTGGTCAGAGACAACGCACCGTTACCCACCCACGGCTGCGATGCCAAGAAAGAAAAGCAGCAACGTCAGCGTAGTTTTCCCCCTCCCCGGCCAGAGGTGGACCTGGAGGCTCCACAGAAACCCGCGCACAGGGGCCGCTGCTGCAGGCGGCAGGGTGCCTGGCGGGGCGTCCTAGCACAGGCGATGGCGAAGTCAGCCGCCTGCTGAGTCCCGCCAGGCCACCGGCACTGCGTCCCCAGGCGGGGCCCGGGGCCATTAGGCGTGGCAGGCAGTGCGTGGTGACGGCAAGCCCAGGCTGAAGTGGCAGGTGTGTTTGTCACACATGCCACGGAGCTGGCAGGCCGGCCTCGGGGTTGGGGTGGCGCCTGTGGACTCGATGGGGTGTCGCAGACGGCGGCTGGACCCGCGGAGACTGGAAGCCGGGCAGCACGCGGAGGGAGGCTCAACGGCAGAGGGACACACGGGGGAGGGGCCAGCATCCTGACAGTGCGCGCGCACAACGGCCCCTGCCCCTGCCACCCCGCACGACGCTCCCCGCTCCAGGGGCCGTCTGTGTCCCGCCAGGGATGACAACGCCCCGCCAGGCCACTCGCCCACTGCCACCCGGAGGAGGCCGTGAGCCTGACCCCAGGACATCAGCCACGAAGGGGCAAGGCCCTCCAGACACACGCTCGGCCCCGGCACCACGTCCAGGGCCAGGCAGGCTCCCCGTGGCCTTGGGGGCCTCCCAGGGAGGCCCCAGTGAGCCGAAGGGCAGCCGCTATGGGGGAGCAGTGCCACACTTTGGGGGAGATTGGAGCAGCTGAGGGTCTTCGGAGAAAATGTCATCTACGGAGACCTGAGAGAGAATTCGGAGCCGGCAGGGAGGACACGCAGGTGCGAAGCCGGTTGAGGTGAACGCGGGGTGAAGCAGGGCCCTGGAGGCAAGCGACCAGGCCGGGGAGTGCGGACAGACACACAGCCAAGGGCCGCGGCACAGCCTGTGAGGCCAGCACTGCGCCTGGCTTTGTGCCTGAGAAGCCCGGGTTTAAAACACGGGACGGTCCGCCGGGTCGTGACCCGACACTGTGAGCCACGGGCACTGCGAGCCACGGGCACTGCGCACTGCTAGGCATCCGCTGGGGGAGGGAGGAGCCCCGCGTGTTCACGCCGTCCCACCTGCTCTAGCCGACCCACCGCTGCGTGCCCGCGCGTGCACAGTAAACACTCACGGCAGACACGAGCCCATCACACGACTCACTCCATCACATTCCAGGGGAGCCCCAGGATGACGAGAGGCCGGAGCTGGGGCTGGAGGGCTGATGGCCTGAGGAGTCCGGGAAGGCTTCCTGGAGGAGGTGCAGACACAGGGAAGCGAGTGGGTGTTTTCTGGGGGAGGGGTGGAGGACAGGAGAGACCGTCACAGGCGGGTCCCATGTTGAGATTCTGGGGCAAGAGCCCCGGGCATCTGTGGAACCCGAGGACGCTCCCACAGGCCCGTTCCTGCACCTCTGCCAGCGGCCTGACCTGGGCACACGGCGGCCTGACCTGGGCCCTCACAGCCCCGCCGTCTCTGGCGGGACCGGACCTGCAACCCTGGCCACTGGCCTGGCTTTCTCTGGGTTCCACGGGCCCCCAGGGTCAGCGGCTGGCTCCCCCGCCCCCCGGCTCTCAGGGGCACGGACCCCGCCATCCGCAGCCTGGCCGCGCGGAGCCGACGGGCCAGCCCCTGCTTCGTCGGACGGCAGCCACCCTGAGCCACAGGAGCGCTGACATTAATTGGTGGCAGAAAAAAATGGATTTTTCATGCCTGTTTGGAGACCTCTGAAAAAATGAAGTGAGTTTCGTTTCATCTCCCTTTTAACATGAACGGCGTTTAATGTTCAAATTAAGCAGCTGGCGCCAGAGGCTGGGCTCCCGCTGGATGAAAAGCAGGAAAGCCAGAGACACACTTGTCTTCCTCCTCCTCCCCTTGCGGCTCTCCGGGCACGCACGCCTGTCTGAAGACCGCCCTTCCAGAACCCTCCGCGCGGGCCTGCGCCTTTCCCTTCTAACCTTTTCCAGCCCCCGGGCCCTGCGCTGGAGAGCTTGGGGAGAGGCCAGAAGGAAGACAGGACCAGCCTTCTCGGGGGCGCTCTGCGAACGAGGCACCTGGCCGCCCGCTGTTGTCACCTGCCCCGGGCCAGCGGGCACCGCGGGCTGGGCTCTGGGCCTTCCCGGACGTCCCTGCCACGTGGGCCTGGGTGTCTCCCATCAGCCCTGTGTGTGCACGGGGGACCCGGCGGGCACCAGGAAGACCCACCGACGGAAGGAGCACCCGTGTGGCCGCCTCGTGACACCAGCGAAGCCCCTGGGAAGCGAGCACAGGTCCTGCAAACCCCCACTGCGCAGAGAGGACAGAGCACCAGGAGGCACCTCCTGTCTTCGAGCCGCCAGCTCAGCCCACCACCGACCGGGCGGGTCCGGCCCCCAGGACAGGGAGGACACCTCACACCTGTCCCCGACGCCGTGGGAGAGGCGCGGAGGGCCTGGCCCCACGGGGGTAACGGGGGGGCAGAGACGCTGGGGAGCACGCCAGGGCGTGGCTGAGCCCCGCTCGCCGTGCCCGCTGGGCCGCGGCGTCCCGGGCCACAGTCGACAAGAGACGACCAGGGCACAGCTCGGTTTCCTGAGCGCTGGCAGCCAAAGAGCCTTCGGCGTGAGCTGCACTGGTTTTGCCCCAGGAAACGCTGGCACCGCCGTCACTGTGCCCACTCACCAGCCCACGCGCACCGTGCGCGGCGGCCCCAGCCATCACGCCTCCACGCCGGAAGCGGCCAGGGGGCCCTCCGACAGGCGCATGGGCGAACCGTGGTGTGCCCCGACGAGGCATCTGATGCGGCGCTGACAGGAAGGGTGCACTCGGGCCACGGAGAGACACGGCTGGACCTGCACGTGGCCGAGGGCGAGAAGCCCGTCCGAAAGGGCTGAGTACTGAGTGATCCCACCCACGTGGCATTCTGGAGCAGGTGGGTCTCGGGGCGCAGCAGAGATCAGTGTGGCCAGGGCCGGGGTGGGGTGGGGTGAGTGGGGAGCGCGGCAGGTCTTGGGGCAGCGAAGCCTCTCAGAGAGACGTCCCGATGGCGGGTGCCGGCCATCACACGTTTACCCAAACCCCGGGACACCGAGAGCGAGTCCTAACATGAGCCGCGCACAGCGCCCCTGCGGGAGGGTGAGTGATGGGGGGGTGCTGCAGGGGGCCGGGGTGCACTGGGGAGCTCTGTCACTCCTGCTCAGTTCTGAGCAGGAACCCAAAGCTGCTCTAAAAAAGTTCTGTTGGGGTGAAAGAGGGGATTCCAAATAGGTCCCCCACCTGCTGGGCTCCCAGACCCCAGGGGCTGAGAATCCTGCCCCCCCCCCCCCCCGGACGGCCCCTGCTCTGGGAGGGGCTGTGGGGGGAAGCGGGCAACAGCGCTGCTCGAAGGCCCTGTCTGGCCTCTTTTCTGGCCGCTCACTGAGAGCAGGTCTGGGCGCTCAGCGAGGGGGAAGCTCCCCTTCGACCCCAGACGTGCCGCCCTGTCCGTCCGGAGCAGACCCACAGCGAAGAGGGAGCCAGGCCGCAAACACCAGGGAACCCGCACCTCCGGGAGGGGCTTATGTTCTGGGGCGCAGAACGAGGCACGCGCAGGGGCAGACATGAGGGGGGCCTGGGACGCAGCCAAGACCCCTTCGTTCGGCAGGATACTCTCTGCTGCCGGCTTCTGCCCCTGGAGACGCTGGGGACTCAGCCCACGGCGCATGGTGGCTGCGTCCGGCAGGGCCTCCGCGCCCGCCGACCGGACGGCACGCACAGCGATCCCCAGGTGTCCCAGGTGTGCTGGCCGGTCCTGCTCCCCACCATCTCCCCACCATCGACGGGCAAGCCCTGCGGCCCCCGAACCCCAGGCCCACCCCCTCGTCTCCACCACCACCGCCTTAACCAGCACGCGGGCACAGACGCCCCTGGAGTTTCTGATGCGCTCGGGCAGGGGAAGGCCGGCCGCGCCCCGCCCCAGGGCCACGCCCCACCCCAGGGCCACGCACCACACGGACCCAGAAGGAAGCCCCCCTGGTCCCCGGGCGTGAATGAGTGTCCCGACGTTTCCCCACGGAGGCCCCTCGCTGAGACGTGCGGCCTGATTGATGACAGGGTGTCCTGGTGTTCCAGACGTGCCCCGGGGGCTGACGTGCGCGGGGCCCTCGGAGGGACGGGCGCCGTCCCGCAGCAAGGCCCAGCCGCCGCGACAGGCGCACCGCTTCTGAGCGATTAGCGCGCAGCAGGAAATTTTACGTCCAGACTGGTTCCCTTCGCCCAGAACCTATCAGCGGCTTGATGACTTAGACATATAATTCTACACCTTTCACTCTTTACACAATAATTCAATCGAATCCTGCGGCTGAAGCCAAGATCTCCAGACCAAAAGTGCACTTTCCATTTGATTAAATACTAATAAACGCAAGAATAAGACACCAGGCCTTTGTCTTAGAGTGAATTCTTCAAAACCATAGACTCGGCGAATTAATTATTCCTCTGGAGACGAGGACAGGCTCTTCCCCTCACAGACGGCCTCGCCGTCTCCGAGTCCTAATGAGCGCCGTTAAATCATGATTCACAGCGGCCGCGGCCACGGCGGCACATCACCGCCCGGGTTCTCTGACTCCAGGTGACCTGCCGGCGGGGCCGCAGCCAGCGACTCTGCGGCCTCGGCGAGGCGGGCGCGTGAGCGTGCCGCAAGCCCGGAGAGGCAGGTGTCGCTTGGCCTTCCGTCCGTCCGAGCGCCGGGTCCCTGAAAGCGGCGGCCAGGTTTCCACAGGAACAGAACACGGTGAGGAGCTGCCAGCGGAAGATGCCGAGTCCCCGTTTTCTGTGGTTACAGCCAGCGCAGAGCCGGGTGACGGTGTCGGCCCCCTGAGGGGGTGTGCAGGCCGAGGGGCGGGTCCGGTGGGAGGGTCACATCCTGTGACTGCCCGGGCGGGCCCTGAGGAAGGACGGGGCGTGCCCTCCAGGGGGTGGCTCGGGGCTGAAGCACGCACAGTCGGGGGTGTCTCCGAACCAGGCAGGCAGTGGCGTCCCAGGATCACAGGCCACCGGCCTCCTTGGACAGGGTCCTTCCTCAGCACCGGACAGAGGCAGCCCCGTGGACAACGTGGGCCCCGCCCCCCTGTGATGCGTGTCCGCCCTGTGCAGACCACCTCTGCCCCTTCTGCCTGCGTTCGGTACCCGTGCAGGAAGTAGCCCGGGCCACCTGTGTCCTCAGAAGACAGCAGGCAGTGTCACATCTGTGTGTGGGGACACAGCAGACGCTCGTCAGCAACTGTCTGAGTCCCCTCTACTCCTCGGGGACTCGGTTGCCCAGCCCCCTGTCCCCCAAACACTGCCAGAGCCGGTGGCAGAGAGGGTGCCCCCCAGGGCGGCAGCCAGCCTGGGGGACAGTGCGAGTCAGCGGCCCCCCAGGGACGGGCAGGGCTCGGGAAACCCGTGCTGTACCCATTGGAGCCCGTCCGAGGGCTGCGGGCGGCACAGGGCCGGCCAGCGCTGCGGCCAGGGACTGGCCGGCTGTGCTGGAGAGAAAATGACGACCTCAGAGTAAATGAAGATTTAACGTGCAACAGTAACATTTTTGCTGCAGTTATTTGATTTGAGATGCCTGTTACACGCATGGAGAAGACACACAGACTGCACGTCTACACACAGAACCTTCAGCAGGAGCGAAGCCCAGCCCGTCACCAGTCCCCCCACCCGCGCGGCACAGGGACTGAGTGCCGGGCAGGCCTCTTCCCGGGAGGCAGGGGCTGCTGCAAGATCGTGTGTAAGCCACACCCGACCTGCGTTCAAATGATCAATCAACGTCGTCATCTCTGTCTCCTCGCGAGAGTCAACTTTATTATCCCACGGGGTTAAAGTACCGTATATCCCGGACACTCTGGGGTGGCGACCACAAACCCTCACAGAGGCAGAGGGAAAATGCCAACCCAGAAGGACAAAGCAGACAGAACCCCTGTGAGGCCCGTGACGGACCAGGGCCCGGGTTCCCACTTGCAGGCAGCCAGCCCACAGCCCGCGCCGGGCGAGGCTCCTGCACCCCCTCCGCGCTGCTCCTGAGATCGCCGGCCACGGGGCTGGATTTCAGTGAACCGCGTGGCGCTGACCCGTTCTTCGGGATGATCAGCAAACTCCACGAGCCTCCTTCACGACAGAACACACTGCCCGTGCTTCTCTTCAACCAGGTGAGCCGGCTGGCCTGAGGTGTGTGTTTGACTTTCCCGAAGTCACCCCGTCTGCTCCCCGCCGGAGAGCTCAGCACCCCCAGGACGCGCTCGAGTAGCAGGGCGGGCAGCCTGGGCGCCCTCATCCTCGCCCCCTGACACGGCCCGCACTTCGGGGAAGACCAGCTGGCGCCCCCCGCGCCCCCCACCCCGCAACCTCGCCCCGGCTCTGCCGACCTCACAACTCCTCGCGCCCTTCCGCTGAGACGCCCCCACGGGCACAAGCTCTCCGGGCCCCCCAGAGCGTGACGCTTCCTCACCTCATCCCACGCGGGAAGGGAGGTACGGGAGGCCCTTGGGGCCCCCTGGAAGAGGGTTTGCACACTCCGGTTGGTCCCAGGTGCCCCCGCAGCCGGGCCCACGGCACCCCAGAAGACACCCCCTTCCACAGGCATTCCTGCTGCCAATCAGAAGAACCGCTTCGGCTCAATTTCAGAAGCACAATCACGCTCAGCAGAAACGGTCTCTTTTCAAATTTCAAGGAGGGCTCACATGACGGCCGTAACTCGCCTCGCAGTGGCGACTCCACCCCCCGCCCCTGCTGCTGAGACACCCAGTTTCATAAATACCTCTCCCGGACAAGCCAAGCTAATGCGGGTTAATTTTATTGTATTTCGGGGCTGTCTCACAGTTGCGCGCAATTACCTTTATCATTTTATGGCCCAGGCAGAAAGTAATCAGAACAATTATTTGAAAACGGAGGTTTATAAATTCTGAATCACAGTGGCTGGCATTTTTGATAAAGCGGCAGCTTTATCTCGGGAAGCGGCAGGACCAGGGGATAAATCACGCATCAGTCAAGTGCGGCTGACCCCAAGTGCATTGCACAATATCGCAAGCGCTTCCGAAGAAACTTTCCGGCGCCATCCATCATCCTTCATAACGCTAAAGCAGCTGCCCACCTGAAGAACAGGGGCTGGAGAATAATAAAAAAAAGGGAAAACTCCCGGCAGAATGGGCAAAGCCATCATCGCCCAGCCTCCCTTTAAACGGTAAGCTAGGGCCCGTGCGCGTAAACAAATGTGACTTTACAATGACTCTCGACATCTGTGTTCAAATTCGTCAGCTCGGTTTCCACCGTGAATGAAGCGCGGGGTAGAGCCCCACGGAGAAGGGGCACTGTGCTGGCCGCTGCTTTTAAAGCCCGCTGTCTCCGTGGGGACTGGGCAGGCAGCTGTGGACCCAGCCCTGCATCTGTTCTCTGGGCCTGGTTTCCCCAGAGTTTATTGCTACGGAAAAGACGAGAAGAGAAAAAAGGAGGGTAACTTGACTTGAGAGCCAGGAAGCAAAAGAGGAACCCCGCAGTCCCCACGCCAGTCTTCCCTCGGCTAATTCCAGGGCGCAGGAAGCGCCAAGGTGATGCAGGCCGTCGGGAAGGCAGCCGCCCGGTCCCCAGTCACGTCCTCACAGGGCGAAGCCGCCTCGGACCCGGGCCCAGCTGTCTGTGGGGCACCGCACCCGGGCACGTGCTACCCACACCTTGTTTCTCTGGCCGCCGTGGGATCGCTGGCCTCCCTTTTGTCAGCAGGCAGACCCACCGGAGGCCGAGCGCTCTGCACCTCCACGCAGGTGACCCCGTGACACGGACCACGGAAAGATCTAGCTGGCTAGGACGGAAATTTATCAGCTAAATATGCCTGGCACCGGGCCAGGTGCTTTACATACATCATCTCATTTACTCCTCCCAGCAACCCTCAGGTCGAGCAAATTACCTGGAGATGAGAAAACAGATTGAGGTGTTCAGCAACCAGCCCAAGGGCATAGCACGTAAGTGGCAGGTGGGCATTCAAGGTCAAATCCAACAGACTTCAAAGCCTAGACCTCTGTCAGACTCACGGCCTCGTCCACCCTGTATGTGTCGGCACAGGCCCCGTGGTTCCACCGTGACGAGCGCCGCCGAGCCTCCCCGGGGCCTGGGTACCTCTCCAGGGCAGAAGCCTCCACCCGGGAGGGAGCTTCATCTCGTGGCCCGCCTGGACACAGCACCCGAGCCTGCCCGCCACCGCGGGGCGGACGGCGCACAGGCGGGGACGCTCCCGGCTGCCTGGAACAAGGTCTGGACATCCGCGAGCATGCCCGACGATTTCCGATCTCCATCTGACGGAAACTGGCTGACGGTGCCGTCGGCCAACCGGCACAACCCTTCGCCTCCAGCGGCAAACCTCACGCAACAGGAGTCGGGTCTCAGATCCCGCCCAACAGGTATCCACAGAGACACACCGTGCTCTAGAGCTGTGGGGCACCACACCCCGGAGAACAAATTCTGCACGCGTCCGACACGCAGCGTCAGACCTTGTAAAGGGTCTCACGTTCACCCAACAAGTTTCCACTGCGTCTTTTCACAACAAGGGGACGTAAGACTTGGTGCATCCTGTAGAGGTAAAAAATAGCAATTCAACCAAGAACGGGAATGAAAATAAAATGGGTTAATAAACAACAAAACATAAACCCCGAATGCACAGAGAACGCTAGGACAGGAAATTATTGTGCTTCACACAAAATAGTGTTAGAGGACCCTCACTGTTTTACTTCCTCTCGACACGCACATCTGGATATTTGAGAGATAAGCTCACGAACTGGCCCACCTCTTCTGAAAGAAATGAGTCCTGTTCCTGCCCGCCTGCTCCAGGCCCAGGGTGGACCCAGCCCCAGCCATGCCCCCGCGAGGCTGCAGGAACGCTGCAGGCCGCCAGCTGCCAAGCCCGCAGGGGACGGGTCTTCCTCGCAAGGAGGGTTTGCCGGTCAGCCCCCGCCGGCCCCGAGACCGCAGCACAGTGACGCGGGATTGCTGGAGTCTGTGAAAGAGCCCAGGCCTTGTGAGCACGAGCAGATGACGAGCGCCGGTGTCCCTGTCCCCGAGGGAGTGGTGAGCACGGGAAGCCTCGGGCTGGGATGCGACCGTGGTGAAGGATTCAAACCGGAGGGATGAGGAAACGAGAGGGACAGTGCACAGAAACTTCCCTGCAAGTCCTCGACTCTTCCGAACAAAATGTAAGGACGCGAGCCCACCGCACTGGCACCTGTGTGTGCGCAGGGTCTATCCTGACCCCAGGACCGGGCAGTCGAGGACCCGGCAGACGGAATGGACGGGGGCAACGGGACGGGGAGGACCAGGAGCCCCGTGGGGCCCCACCCCTCACTGCACGGGCATTAACGCTCTCCGTGGAACGCTCTCCGTGGAAGCCCTGGGCGGCCTCAGGGGCTCGGGCCCACGGCTCTGCCTGTCTGCCTCTGAGCCACACGGGTGCCCAGGTCCAGGTCCGGGGAGAGGACGTGAGTTGGGGCTGGGGCAGAAAAAGGTCAGATAGGCCGTAAGTTAAGATCGGGGCCAGCTGGCCAGCAGCTGTCTGTCCTCGTGACTCAGACTCGGAGACGCGCCCTCCTGCCTGGGGTCAGACGCCACCCAGGACGCTGGCACGCGGCCCCCACCCCACCAGGCCTCTCCGGCCACACGCGAGCGGACCACAGTGACAGCCCCGAGACCGTGCGTTCGAGCGCAGCCCTCCGAAGGGAAAGGGTGCCGCCGTGCACGGGCTGATTCGAAACGAAGCAGAGCGCCGCTCTGGTGGGCGTTTCTCCCGCGTTCTCCCAGGAAGGCGGAGCCGCGGAGACAGGCGGCCTCGGCACCTGGCCCCCGACCCCGCGGGGCGGGCGGGGCAGACCCCAGGAGGGCCTGGCCCAGCCCCCAGACCCAGAGGGCAGCCCCGGCCAGGCCACGTGGCGCAGGTGGGAGCAGTGGCCGCCGTGTTTTATTTAGACATTTTATAAAGAAGAAGCCAGAGGTTGAAAGCACACCCAGGAAAGCTTCACAAATTTAGATTTTGCTAAAATGTTAAGTCCCTCGGGCCCAGGCATTAATCTTGTCGTAAAGGCGGTCTCTCCCTCACTGGTCGCTCGTCGACCTTCGTAAATCGCGAGCCGCACTTACTGGACGGGGGACGGGACTCAGTAGTGCCACGGCCGCTCTGGGGGTGGGGGGGGCGGGCGGATGAAAATTCCAGACACTCGTGTTTCATTAAATATTCATAAAATATTTCCCGTTCATAGGGATGCTCGACCCCAAAGAAATGAGGCATCCGTTCTCTTTCCTTAATAAAGAGTGAGGATCAACCTAAAAGGGAGGCTGCGAGTGGCCAGCACCAGGCCGCGCGGCCCCGCTCACTCGGCCCACGGAGCCCCCCCAACCCCCACCCCGCGCTCGGGAGGTCTGCCAGCACCGCCCCCACCACGCGGACCTCCAGGGACGCACGGGCAGCATCAATCTTGTCGGCGCTGTCCTGCTGGACACGGGGACACCCGGACTGCCCCGCGGAGGCTTTGGGGATGTCATTACGTTCTCTGTGACCAGACGCGGGGCCGTCTCTGCAGGACCGAACATCCCGGGGACGCCCTGATGTCCTTTCACCACGGGAAGACGCTCTGCCTAGGAAACGGGGAGACGGGATCTGGTGGAAGGAGATAAGCCCGCGAGGGGACCCCGTGCCCCCCTCCCCGCCTGACAGCGAGCGAGCGTCCGCGTTATCGCGCCGCTCCTCCGCCGAGGCGGCGCGGGGATGGGGAGGGCTCCTGGGAACGGTTCCAGAGCCCCGGAAGGGGCCCGGGCAGGAGAGGCGAGGAGCACGTCCTTTCTCCACAGGCACACGGGCATCTGAGAGCTCGGAGGCTCACCCGCCGCCTCCAGCACGTCCGTCACTCAGCGAGCAGAGCGCAGGAAGGGTCTTCCCGCTCGGCGCACAACGGCTTCGGCTGCGCAGGGGCAGAGACGCCCTGAACTTTCACCAGCGCCCCCCTCTCACAAGCAAACCCAAACACCTAATTACTGAGCGACTATTGACAGTTTCTAAAATAACTGGCTGAACCCGGTTTTACGAAGCAGACACTTGGAGAGGCAGCGAAAACTCCTGCCCGACTCCAGCATCGGGAACCACACTGGTTTGGCCTTGACCCGGAGGACCCAGCGGTCCGCAACTCTCAGCTGCGCCATTTCCACACAAAGTCCGAGAGAAGTTAGTTTTATTTACCAACAGCAAGTTCTTATCATGGAAAACTGAACCATAAATGTAAGCTGTTAATCGTGTCCCAAATCCAAAGCTTGTAAAAGGAGAACCGGGGACGGGACAGAGGGTCTGGGGCTGGTGTCGCCGCGTCGGAGCCACGTCAGTGGTTTGGCAGCACCAACTGATTTCCAACAACCCCCCACGCTTCTCCAGTCCGGCCTCCTTCGCACGGGGCTGGCCAAAAGGGACGTCCGGATTTTCCGCACGACGGCCCCAGTGGCGCTTGTTCGTCTGTGCCTGCATTCGAAACAGTTCTGTTGGATTGCGTTGTGACAGCTGTCGTATCGGCGTGCGTTAAAAAAAATCAAAATTGGTGAATTTTCATGCAGCCATTTGAACACTGAAGAGGGAAGAAAATCAGCAATATTTTCGGCATACGGTGCTTCATTATTTTAAGACAGGTCAAACCACAACGGAAGAAGATTTGTGCGGTGTGCAGAGAAGGTGCTGTGACTGACCGAATGTGTCCAAAGTGGTCTGTGAGGCTTCTTGGTACCCCTGACATTCTGGCCAAATCGTCCTCTGCTGTGGGCCTGTCTCATGCACCGGAAGACGCTCAGCAGCACCCCTGCCTCTCCCCACTAGAAACCAGCAGTAGGACTCAGCCGACACACTCAAAATACCCAAATCAATGAAGTCATTGGTGAAAACGACACAGTGTCTTTCATAACGGACTTTTTGGCCAACCCAGTATTTGTAGTGTCCTGTTCGGGCAAGCTCCGCCCCCATGGCGGTGCTGGCCACAGGGCGGGGGAAGGCGTGCCATGCGTCCGTGCACAAAGGGGGGCCTGGTGCTCAAGCACCAGCGTTAGGTAACCAGAGATAGAAGCCAGCAAAGAGAAGCACGTGTCGCACCCGGAGGAACGTGGCCGACCACGCCGCCCCCTTCAGCAGACATCCAGTCCGCCCAGACCAGCACCCTGGGGCAGCGGCTCTCAGCCAGTGGGGTTCCGTGGAAACTGGTTAGAAGGCAGTAAAGTTGGAAATCCGGCCACTGAGTTGCACTTGTCACATTTCGAGGGTCAGCGAGCCCCCTATGACGAGTGGCTACCACACTGGACGGCAGAGATAGGACACCATCACCAGGAGTCCTATTGGCATGGCCGACCACCCTGCCACTGTGCTTGTCTGCGGGACCGAGGCTTAGAGGCCCAGGAGGTGACAAGCTGGTGTCCCTGATCGCCCAGGGGCCCAGCCACTGAGCAAGCGGTCGGTCCCGGCAGGCCAGTCACTTCTGCCCAACACAAGCTGCCTAAGCTTCCGTGGTCAGGGCCTGGTCCGGCCAATTCAGAGTCAGCCACACGCCCAGAAGTACATCCCAGACATCCCCACCCGTGAGCACCCAACGCACAGCAGGGCGGGGGCTGCGAACGAACTCATGGAAAGAGGACCTAACGCCCACCGCAGACCCAAAACACAAGACACGGTCTCTGAACTCAAGGCGCCGAGAGGCTGTGGACGAGTTCTCAGCATGTAAGGCTTCGGAAGTCTTCTCTACCTGCTTTAGTTCTCAAAACCACCGTATAAAACATCTTTGTGCACAAAACTTCAATGGTTTCTTTAGGACTGCGCCTCAGATATGGAATTGCCCTAAACACCTAATGACGGAGGAAGGTCGCCGAAGGTCACCGCTCTGCAGTGGGACAGGTGTCCCTGGAAACAGCGCCGGCAGGATTTCAATAACACGGATAAGCACTCATGTCGGGGGAGGGGAAAAACCAACACAGAATTCTGAGTATGCCGTGTGTGCGTGTGCATGGGGCGTGTGTGCACGCGTGTGATTACGCCACACTCACAATCAAGAAAACACAAGCAGGAGATGGACGCCCAAGATACTGCTGTTCGCGGGCAAGAACTTTAAAATAATTATGATAATTTGTATAAAAATAAGAGGAAAAGACACACAAAAATGCATGAGGCAGTGGAGAATGTCAAGTGCATCACTGAAATACATATTCAAACGTGGAGTGGCCGTCCCAGGACTGGAACACACAAGATCTGGAACTCAACTCCCTAGATAAGGCGCCTGGCGGACTGGGCAGAACAGGCGGAGTGGAAACAGGGTTTGGACAGGGCAGGCCAGCAGGAGACACCCAAACTGCGGCACGGGAAGAGGAAAGGAGCGGGGAACCCCAGAGCACGGCAGCTCCGAGGGGCGGTCACCAGGACCACCCCCCACCCCGGCCCAGCCCCGCCCAGCCCCACGAGGAGGGAGTGGGCGAGGACAGCGATAATATAAACAAAGGTGTCCGGAAGTTTCCAAAACAGACGGCAGAAGTCCACCCGGAGAGCTACAAATAATCTGAGACAGAGCGGACACCATCACAGTCAAAATCTGATTCCTAAAGAGCGAAAAAACGGGAAACACCTCACAGCACTGAACGGAGAGGAAGTAAAAATAAACTGTATGAGTGATGAAAACAGGGAGCGTGATTAGAGGTTCGAACATGATGAGAAAACTATGGACCATTTCCCCATTTCCCATCTCAGAAACTGAAAACCTGACTCGATATAATGAACCTGCCTACGGTCAAAAAGGAATAACCCTGTAACTAGAAGAGCAGTTAGATCAACAGTTTAAAAGTCTTCCCACAAATACCGGGCTACATGTACAAACTCTACCAAACGTTCAAAGAAAAGATCAGTTTAATACAAATTCTCCTAGAGAGCTTAAAAGAGGGAATGCTCACCTCATTCTATGAAGTCAGTTTATCTTTGGAACTCAACACAGACAAGGACTCTGTAAGGAAGAAAAAATGGGCCAGTTTCCTTCATAAACACAGTTGGGAAAAAACCCTAAACAAAAATAGTGCACCTAGTCCAACAGGTGTGTAAAAGGGAGTGCCTAGTGGCCAAGTCCGGTTTAGCCCGGGATGCAAAACTGATTTAACATTAATAAATCTGTAAAGGTAATTACCCACATCACCAGACACAGGGGTGGGAATCGTATCAATTTCAATTGATGCAGAAAAACCATTTAATAAAATTCAAAGTCCACTAACGACTTTCAAATCTCTCGCAGACAACCAGAAGAGAAGGAAACTTCTACCGAAAGTCTACAGCGAGCATCCTTCCTGGGGTGAACATTAGCGTCGTCCTCTTTAAAGTGAGTACCGAGGCAAGCACATCAGTTACCGCCATATCTCCCCTCGGTGCTGGAGGGTCTAGCTCGCACAACAGGGCAGGTGAAAGAAATGAGTGATCAACACAGGAGAAGGAGAGAAGCAACATTCTCCTTCACGGGGGATATGACTGTCCGCGTGGAAAGTCAAAGAACACACACTATGTTAAATCAGAGAGAGAATTTAGCAAGGAAAGCAGATACAAGGTGAGCACCCGAAAATCAGCACTTTCCCATGCCAATCACACAGAAGACACTGGAAACTGTCCACATGATAACCGAGTCACAGCAATGCGCCCCTTCCTGGAGGTCATGCCACGTGCAAGGACACTTTCGAAACCAGAGTTCGTCATTGGCGACGGGAAAAGGGGCTCGTCCACCCCGCCCTGCGGTGCAGGCACGCGGTGGTCCGCACACAAATCACCTGGGCAGGTAACGCACTCGCGCTTTCCCTCCACGGTGACCGAGGGGCGTGGGCTTCTCCGCTCAGCAAAGTGACAGGGCTCGTGCCGGCAGCGTGTGGCAACCAGCACGGCCGTGGGCCGTCTGTGTCCCGCACACGAGCGTGGACACCGTGAGAGCCCAGGCGGACGCGCCGGGCAATCGGCAGGACCGTGCGCACTCACACAGGACATTCGCTCTTACTTTTCCTGGCGGCAGGCGTGCCGTCGGAGCCAGCGGGCCAGCTGTGCCCGTGAGCTGAGCATCCGCGCAGGCCTCCGGGGGCCTGGGACAGAGGACAGCCCTGGCGGCTCCACTTTTCCAAGGCCGAGCTGCCGAGAGTTCTCTCCACAGCCAGGTGGACAGCAAGGCAGGGGCCGTGCTACCACGCCCCTAAATTCAATTGATTGGGGTCCAAGCGGAAGAGAGACAGCAGTGGTGGCGTGAGAATTCCTCCTCTGCCCGGTCTCATCTCCAACAGCAGGAACACGTCCCAGTGACGGCCCTGGCAGAGCGCCTCCCTAGTGACATCAGGCATTTAACACTGTGGCAGTGATAACAGAAAAGTCATCTGACTCCAAGACGCCCTTGACTTCCTGTCGTCCCGAGTCTGGTCCCTCCACGTGGAGCTGGAAAGGCCAGCATCTGATACAGAGGCGGGAGAGCCAAGGCCGGCAGGGAGGGGGCGCCAGGCAGGGCTCAGCGGCTCCCGCCTGTAGGCGTGGTGGGGGAGGGGTGGGGGCAGGAAGGAGCCCAGAAGGCAGAAGGCAGGGCCCTCCAAGGAGGGAGGAGAACCACGGTGGTGGAGGGAGTGGCTGGGAAGTGGTGGCTGACCCAGAGCGAATGTCCTTTCTCTCAGATGAGGAACAGCCATGAGGGGAGCCCCCACCCAGAGTGCTGGCCGCCGGCCTCCCAGGCCTCCCTGAGGCCCCACCTACCAGAAGTCAGAGGGCCAGGGGCAGGAGGAATGGCTCGGGCAGCCCACCTGCAGCTGACCTGGGCACCCCCCAACAGCTGCCCTCCGGCTCCCATCAAACCCCAGGTGACTCACCCCCCACCTGAGGAGACCCACCCTCTATTCACTCGCCCCTCTGGACCGTCTCACTTCCCCCAGGAGTCCAGGACGACCACAATACCGCCCACCCAGACTACCATTCCCGGTTCCCTAAGCAACAACACAACACCCTCAGCTGCTAGGAGGACCCACAACAAAACAAAGAAAAAAAAGGCATACAAAAACCATTCCTGCATTTGTTTAAAATAAAAAGGTCAGCATTAAGTGGCTTCCCATCCCTTACTTGGACCTGTAGGACACATTCCTCCCCAGGATAAAGGCTCCTGTCTCCTGAACAGCTGACCTTCATTACTAAGCAGCAATGCGTGCGTGGCGGCTGCCCCGCCCCTCTGCACCACGGCCGCCCGTGTGCGCAGCAGCCAAGTTCACGAGCACTCGCTCTCGCTGTCCTTAGCCGGGGCGTCCTGGAACACTGCATGTTCTCCCGCAGGCCATGGTCTGTGGCAGCCACAGCTACCAACTCAGCCCGGAATCAGAGAGCAAACAGCACAGGCTCCTGTCGCCGAGGCAGCTGTCGCGGAATGCACACACCCCACAGCGCAGGCTCTGGTGCCAGCTGCTGTCGGTGGGCCCCAGGTGTTTGGGGGGGCAGGGAGACATGAGCATGATGAGAGAAACGGGACCGGCGAAGAGGGCCCACATGGAACTCGGGTGTAAAACGTGGTGCCTAAAATGAAAGCACACTTCACATGATGAACGGCTTAGTTGCAGCCGAAGGAAAAACTGGGTGACATAAAGTCATAAAATGTTAGGCACTGTCCAGGCAGAGGGAATAAAACAAGGCTGGAGGAAATGCACAGTGTCAACAGGATGTGGGAAAAAAATATCAAACAGCCTAATACATGTGCAGTTAAGAGTCCCAGAAAAAAGGCAAAAAAAAAATTCGAATATTAAGGATTTCTTCAGATTTGATGAAAAATCTATACTCACAGATGCAAGAACTCAATGACACCGAAGCAGAAGAAACATTTTTTTCTTAAAACTTAACCAAGGAAAAATCATGATCAAATTGCTGAAAACTAGTGATAAAGAAAAAAACCCTTGGACTTGGCCAGAAAGGGCGGCGGGAGGGACAGATTACCTGCAGAAAAGCAAGACCAAGAAGGACAGCAAACTAGTCACCGGAAACTATGCCAGGCAGGACACAATGGAACAGGCATTTAGGGCGTGGAAGGAGAGGGGCCGATCTGGAATTGTGTAAGAGAGCGACAGACCAACGGCCCTCGAGGACAGACACACACCAGCCCCTGAAAACATCAGCAGAGTGGGCGGAGCCGTACACGACAGTAACCTACACGGATCCCAATAATCTACACAGACTTTCTCCAGGAAAGCAAAATCGGCTTAACGCAGAAAAACTCATGAGCGTAATTCACCCCATTAATAGCATAAAGAACAAAAAAATACTCCGCCCTCTGGGAAGAGGCAGCTGCAGGTGACGTCACACTTGACGGTGAAGGACGATGATGCAAGGCGGTGGGGGGCAGAGCCGCTGGAGGCCAAGGTCACAGCGCCCGCTCCGAAGGGATCACCCCCGCCCCCGCACAAACTCACCATTCAGGACAGAAGCAGCGCGGCTCGTCCAAGAAAAGTCCTGGCGGAGCCATCAAACCTGTGACCTTCACTCAGGTCGGCCCCTTTTGAACCTCTGTGCGTGCACGGGAGGTGTCGGGGTGCTCTGTCACAAACCGAGGAGGACATCTGTCTGGGGGAGGCGCCTGTGGGCCCGATGGAGGTCTGACACGACCTGGCCGGCATGTCCACGGAGCAGGAGCTTTACCTGCAGGACCGACCGACGAGCGGGGGTCGCCCAGAGTGGGCGTCTGGCAGGCATGTTCCGGAACGCCAACAGTCGGCCTGATGGTGAAGTGAGAGCTTCCGGGGATAATCAGAGTTCTGGACAGTGGTCGCCGCCGCCACGGCAGGACAGCCTCCGGGTTCTGTGACTTTTCTACGGGGAAGGTGGTGACGTTGACAGACAGGGTTTCAAACGTTTTATTGGCACAGGCCAGCACTGGAAGATCTGCGCAGCGTGGCACCCCGACGTTTCCGAAGGACCCGTGAATGACGTCACAAGCCACGCCAGGCACGAGACGTGCCCGTGGGGGTCGCGTGCCGGCGCAGAGTGCCCCCGGGGCTCGGGTCCGCCCTGCGAGGGACCTTTCAGAAACCCCCACTCCTGGAAGCCCGGCACAGGCTCAGAGAGGGACAGCCACGGCCTTCTGTGTGTCTATCGCACCACGCTCCCTTCCGCGGTGCCCGCTTCTGGGAAGCCGGATTTTCTTGATTTGCTTCAACAAAAACAACGTATCACAACGGACTGAATGCGAAAGCAGATGCGCAATCCAGAGGGGTCTAGTCATCTGGTTTTTTAAAAGATTTGAAAGAAACGTAAACCCACATCACTCATTTCACTAATACGTATTATGAAAAATATACTCTTCACTAAAAATGTGTTATTGATGTTAAAATGTAATAGACTTATTATTGCTTAAATGAGTTAATCATTATTTTTAAATTTCTCGATACTTAATGTTTCTCAATGCCCAAATCGGTATTTAATGTAGTAAATTGTGATATATAACTCACATAAGTTGTTTTTTTTTTTTTTTTAAGATTTTATTTACTTTTAGAGAGAGGGGAAGGGAAGGAGTAACAGAGGGAGAGAAACATCCATGTGTGGTTGCCTCTCACACGCCCCCTACTGGGGACCAGGCCTGCAACCCAGGCACGTGCCCTGACTGGGAATCGAACTGGTGACCCTTTGGTTCACAGGCCAGTGCTCAATCCACTGAGCCACACCAGCCAGGGCTCACATAAGTTCTATGGAGCTCCAATGAGTCTTCAGGGCACAGAAGGTTCTTGAGACCAAACTGTGCTCCTACCACCAACCTCCTCCTGCCCGCCCCCCGACTAGCTACTCCCCCAACATCCCTAGGGGCCTAGGGATGCAGGACCTAACCCCCACCTGCAAACCCGAGGAAGAACCACACCTGTTGCCCCCCCCCGGACATCCAGAGCACCACGGGGGGCACATGAGGGTCCCCATCAGCCACCAGAGGAAGATGCCCACTTCCATCCTTTCGGATGCTCCCTGTCACCCCCAGTTCTTCCACCAGCAGTGAAAACTCCCCCACAAAACTCGGTTAAATCTCTCCAGACTCCCTCACAAAGCCGCACCTAAGTCGTCATCACTGTTCCCATTTACAGTAAAACAAGAGAGAAACAAAGAACCCTTCGGTCCAGCCAGTCGGCGTATGAACACCATTCCATATGAAAACATTTAAAATACATTAGATTTTTGGTCAAGATGAAAGACAAAAATAAAAAAAAATCGAGCAATCTATTCTAATTGGGTTCCCATGGCAACTGTACAATTGGGTTTTCCAATATAACATCCCTAAGGCCCCATGCACACTTGTAACACAGACTTCAAACAGCCTGGGTTGTTTTCGCATCACCGCGCTCCCAGGAAGATCAATCGCCACCGTCCCCACGCCGGCCGTGAGTGGCGGGGGCGCCGAGCGCTGCAGCCGGGGTGGCGGACGCACAGGAGGGACAGCACCCATCACGGTACCCAGGCACAGCTAATCCCACGCTCCGGCTTCGTCACACCTGCTCTGGGCCAAAACCAGCACGGCCGCTGTCACGGAGCCACGTGTAGGAGACGGGGGAGTCGGGACAACCACACACCCCACCACTGTCCCTCTCATCGATCTCAGGGATGCACCGAATCGATCATTAATAATCACATTAGAAGATGGCCCTCAAGGTTAATCATATTCTTAGAGACTCTCACCATGGAATTAAACAGCAAACATAGCTGTGCTGACAAATAAGTAAGTAAAACAGGACTGAGAACTCAAATCCACCTTTTAAATAGTAATGGACCAGCCAGCGCCCTCACCCGGGACTCCAGGCTCTTCCGCCCCAACCAGTCTCCCCTCTGCGGGGACCCCGCCGAAGCAGATGCTAGGGCCACGGGGCCGGCCCACACCGTCAGGGCACGAAGGGCCACAGCTCAGAAATGGCGCTGTCCTTCCGGTGAAAGCTCACACCTACGTTTCTCTGCAACAACCCTGGAAATCCCTACGCACCTGATGCACTCGGCAGGCCTGGAGAACTGGTGGCGGTGCAGAGGTGAACTTAAAGCCCTCCTACCTATTTTATACATGCCCCCCATCAGCGGCCACTGGTGTGATGCGGGTCAGCTGCCTCCGGTGAGAAGCATCCCGCTCCAGACCAACAAAGGTCGGGACCACCTGTGACCAGACGCAGGGGCCGAGGACTGCTGCAGCTGCCCCCATCCCCCACCGTCTCTAGTCCTGCCTCCACCAAGCACGGCTGGTGGCTCTGAACTAACGAACGTCAGCTGTCACTCTTCAGGGCTCGGCAAGTGCCTCGTCGTGCAGGACCCCCAAACGGGGCTCTCTCCCGGCAGCCCGCCGACGGCTCTATGCGTGGTAGTGTTGTCCTCCCTGTTCTTGGAGAAACCAAGGCTTGGAAAGATTAAGTAACTAACTCAAGGTCACAGACAGTCACGAGTGGAAACAGGTCCAAACTGAAGCAGTCTTGTCCCCAGAGTCTGCACCCCTAACCCTGCATATACTGTCCCAGAGGGCCTGGGCTTTGTGGAAACCTGTGAAACAAGGATGCTGATTGGACGGGAGGGAAACCGGGATGCTGACTGGACCAGAGGGAAATCAAGATGCTTATTGAACAGGAGGGAAACAGGGATGCTGATTGGACTAGAGGGAAACAGGGATGCTGATTGGAGGGGGGTGGGAAACAGGGATGCTGATTGGACCAGGGGGAAACGGGGATGCTGATTGGACCAGGGGGAAACGGGGATGCTGATTGGATGGGAATGAAACAAAGGTGCTGACTGGACTGGAGAGAAACAGGATTCTGGTTGGTTCCTCCCCTTTCTTCCAGTTATAATTTCGTCCCTTCTACAGCACTGTGGTTCCAAACTTAAGATTTCTATCCAGACAGTAAGTCATACTTCGGAAAATACTCATTTGTTATTCCACACACTTGCACCCGACCAGGTAGCCAGAACATGACCCCTTCCATCCGGCAGATGAGGCAGCTGGGGGCTTACCAACTGCCCGGTCACCTCACGAGTAAACGGCATCACCAGACCCTCTCTCCTGCTCCCCCCACGGCTCTCGCTCTTCCTAAAGGAAAACTCAACTCGGTCCCACAAAACAGGCGTCCAGTTGTGCGTCTGAGTGTTAACCCTCACCTGAGACCTCGAAAACGCTTCCATCCAGAGGGGCGCGAAGAGGAAGGAGAGGGGAAAGAACACGGCTGCCCGTGCTTAGCGGGCGTTTGTGAGACTCACGCCCAAGTCTGGGTGACATCTGCACCTCCTGTCATAACCACAAGCCCGAAAACCGTAACGCTTCGGTAACATGTTAGGTTTGCAGTGTGAAGAGACTCACACGTCTCCGAGGGGCTGCAAAACCACACACCCAGATCCATCAGCACAGGCGACTGAGAGCCGCCCCGGCCGCGCGCGGATGCGTCTGGACGGGCAACTCCGGAGCCTGTCCCGGCCGCGGGGCGCCACTGCTCGGCTGCGCAGGCTGCCCCACAGCTGCTCAAACCCCCCGGGGCTGCCGGGACCTCCCGGGGGCTCGCAGAGACACGGGCCCCCAGGCTCCGACCCGGCAGGTCCGCCGATAACCCGCCTTCTCAGCCAGCGCCCTGGAGGGTGCCGACACTGCCAGGGCTGGCCCGCTGCACCGCTGCGCTCCCCACCGGGAGCAACAGGTCCCACATCCCCGGGCGGGCGGGCGGCTCTTGCCAATGACACCAAAGAGGGTCAAACTCTGCAGGTGGGCCCCACTCTCAGTCCTTCTGGCTGGGGTGTGAGCTGCACCGCTCACTGCTGGAATCTCAACATTTAAATTTCCCAACCCCCTTTTCTCCCCCCGAGGCTCAGTCCTCTCCCTTCACCCATCCAGATCCCTCTAACAGCCAGCGTCGGAATGGCCCAATCTGTCAATAAGGTAAGAGTTTTCTAAACTACTATCCATATGACTCAATTTGTCAGTAAAAACTGCCACCAGCGCTGCGCTTGCAGAAAAATGTCCATAAATGCATTATTGCGACGGGCAGATCGATGTCTATAATAAAAACAAATAGATTTAACAAGTGCCTGCTTCCCGAGCGATGCCATTGGTGGACAGCGCACTGAGGTTCGCCCGGACTTCTGGGAACCGGTCGCAGAGCGCGGCTGGGGCTCGGCTGAGGGCCCCGGCTGACCTCGCGCGCGTTCCGGGTAGGAAATTATTCTAACAAGAAGATTTTCCAAATAGCAGAGTGAACGTACAAGGCGATTTGAGCTGTCTCACAATTCCTTTCACGGTCACACACACACACACACACACACACGACAAGTTTCACAACCGGGAGAAAATGTGTTGTAGAACTTGTACCTGATTTGACCACAGCTGCATCACAGGCCAGATGAGTTTACCTTGGGGGGGGGAGGAGACGGGGAGCCTGCCGCCCTCCCTGGAGACCCCTCACTGCTCTGCTAAGCGCCCCATCTAACAGAAAACAAGTCTCGGCGTTCAGCCCCCGGCCGAGGATGCCACTGCTGAGTCGGCGGCCCCCGGACAGCCTATTCAGCTGCAGCAGACAGCAGGCGGGGCTGCCACAGCCTGGCTTCACTGCCGGGGGTTCTGGCACTTCGGCAAGACACTGCCGGGACAGATTTACGCTCCTTCAAAGGTCACAAAAGGTCACAGAAATGATTGCTCCCTCCTCCAGACTGCTCACCTCAACAGCCACAGGAGGAGCAAGCCACACATGCATGTCATGTCCGCTACCTGGCTCCCGAACCTGGGCCCTCCTGTGCAAGCCCGTCACCACGGTTTAAGTCAAAAGACGGCCAGACTCTTTCCACCGACCCACAGCTACAGGCCCGTGGCCCAAATGCCACAGCACACACATCCTGCAGTATTTCGTCTGCGACACCGAGTCTCAAACTTTCATCTACCGGCGCTCCAGCCAGGCCTGCAGGGCTCACGGGACGGGAAAGGTCCCCACCGGCCAGGGGAAAACTAGCCCTCCTGAACGTGACCCCCGCCCCCCCAGGCTAACCACACGCTCTTTCACCTTGGACCAGGAACACGGCGTTGGCGGGGGGCTCATCTGTCATGAGTGGATATGACGATGCTGGTGCACGATCCACTCTCACCCGTGGTGACATTACAGTGTCTGGGTCGGGGTGGTTAAATACTATTCCATGACACCCAGTCTCTTTCCCAAAGGAGCCGAGTCAGACGCTGCCCACCCCAGGATGCAGGGTCAGGGAGGAGCACTGTGACGGGGCCCCCGGAGGTGAGGCCTTTGCGAGACTGGAGCCCAGTGTGCACGCCTGGAGTGACCAGAGGCCCAGGAAACTCAGACCCTCCGGGGAAGCGGGCGGAGAAGAGGAAAACTTCGCAGGGCAAGGGCGGGAAGCAGCGTCCGCATGCAGTATGAAAGCAACCCTGACCGCAGGAGAGGGGACTCAGGTGATGGGGTATTGCTTCCTTTTCTTTTCTACCAAGGAGAACGGTCCACCACCGGGGAAGGGCAAGGACGCCCCAGAAAGGGAGCGGGACCAGGAGAATCTAGGGGTTCAGTCACTGGCTCCTAAATGTCCTCTGTAAAATAAAGACGACCTAGTAAGTTCATATTGTTGAAAAGTACTGAGAACAGTTCACTGTACTTGGATCCGGAGAGGAATGAAGGAGAAACGGGGCGGGACCGCCCAGGGTCCCCTCCTTCCCGTGTGCGGGATGGACAAGGGTGCAGGGACCCTCGGGACAGAGGGATGAGTGCAAGACAAGGCCTGGGGTGGCTCAGCTGAGAGCCAGTCGGGGCCAAATCAGAGAGAATACGAGAGGCCCGAGAATCCCAGCCGCTGAGCAAGGGGGCGGTGCCACCCTCCGCGTGCCCACCGAGGGCTCTATTTCCCTCAACCTGGCTCTCTGGCTGGGTTGCCTTTTTAAAGCAGAGTCTACTACTAGTTAAATCTAGCTCTTGTACTACAGGCCTGTTTTAATGAAAACAATATTCACAGAGAAAACTACCTGAGCATGCTGTACGGGAGGCCTGGTTCACCCAGCCCCCAGGATATTATTCAAATTCTAACTCCAGGCAAGAGCCCAGGAAGCAAGCTCAGCCCACCCCAGCTGCTAGGGGACTTCCGCCTCCTCTGTGCAGGCCTGTGCCGGCCGGATGTGCAATGGGAGTTAACAAAAGATCCACTACCAGCCTGGGGCGAGCGATACATTGTTTCCTTAAAACCCTTTGCCCCACCCCTCATAATGAGATACACGTGTCTCTGTTTCAACTCCCTGAGTGTTTTATCTATTGAGGACTCCGAAAAACTACCAAGCACCTCCAGCTCTCCCGCCTGGCAATGGAGGGAAGCCGAGACTGCCCAGCTCCCACGTAAATAACCCGTCCAGGTCTGGGTGCGTCCTCCTCAACAGCTGCAGCTTCTGCCTCCGACAGCTGTGACCCCTCTCTGCACAGAGCGACAGCCCTTCCTCGGACCACGGTCCACCCGACCCAGCAGAAGCTGTGCTCGCCTATATGAACTGCATTTCCAGGACGGAAAGCCAGCCCCTGAGCTGAGGCACCGCCAGGGAAAACCAGCTGAGATTCAGAAGGTGAACCCACGATGCGAGGAACCGCCGGCTGAGAACCGCTCTCCTTTCTTATTCGGGCCTGGAAATCACAGCCCATGTAAATGGCTCTCAGACTCCACCCATTTGTTCCGGGTGTCCACGCAGCCAGTGAGGGTGTCAGGCATACACACACCAGCCACCACAATGAGGACCCCCACCTGGTCTGCCTCTCCACCTGTCTCAAACAAGAGAGAAATGTGTAATTCTGCACTAGGAACATACTCAAAGCTTAGCTGCTAGGAAAGGCCCCAAGAGGGGCTTCTGGAAGCATCTTGGGAACCGATGGGGAAGCAGCAGCAGAACATGGGGGGGGGCGGGGCAAGATGGTGGGCAAAGACAGAGTGGAAGGGGCTGGCCAACTGGAGGCGGGGCAGAGGCTGCCAGGTCCCCACACCAAGCCCAGGTCACTGCAACTCGGTCCAGGAACCGCAGACCCGGGGGAAGCCGGGCTTACGTGGGCACACCTGGACGTACCTGGCACACCTAGGCGTACCTGGACGCACGTGGGTCCTGTGCGGGGCGGGTGGGGGTCAGAGCGGGCTCCACCTGGACAGGGAGACCACTCGGGGAGGGGCTGTCCCACGGGCTGCAGGAGCCCGCCCTCCTCTGGGAGAGCCCTGAACGTAGGCAGGAGCGGGGCAACGCGGACACTCACCGCCTCTCCCAGGGCACAGACCGCCAGCAGCTGAGAGAACTGGGAGGGCAGTCACGCACCGGCGGCCTGGGCACGTCCGGGGCGCGGGGGGCGGGGCCTGGGCGCATGAGAAGCGGCCGCAGGGCGCGCGGGGGCGGGGCCGGGGGCGGGACCCGGAGTGGGGCGGGGCTTGGGCACCCGGAACCGAGGGCTGCACGCGGAGGAGGGGCCGAACGCGGGCCCCTCCCACCCCGCCCTCCGGCTCTCCAAGCGCCGGCCAAGATCAGAGCATGCCCAGTGCGGCGGCGCCCGGAGGCCTTCTCTGCGCATCCTCGTTGGCCCAGAGGTCTGGCCTCTGCCCCCGCAGCATAATCTTGTAGCCCCAAGCCCTTCCAGCCGCTACAGGACGGGCGGAGCTCTTCCCGCTTCTGTCTCTGGCTGTGTGCCTCAGTTTATCAAATGTCAGCCGCTTCCTGTGTTGCCTCCAGCTGCTTGCAAAGAGAGCGGTGGCGCCAGGTGCACCCAGCAACCCCGTTTCTTGTGCCCACCCTGGGGTGGCTGCACTCTGAGCAAGAGCTGCTCCCCCAAGGCAGCAGCTGCAGGACCCAGTGGGGCACCCACCGTTCTGCCCTTATGCGCGAGCAAAGGGGCCTGGGTCAGTCTCTAGTGCAGGTGGTGGGCGGTGGCCTCACAGGCCCCCTGAGATGCTGCCTGGTCCTGTCTCAGTGGCTATTCACTGAGCACATGGATGCCAGGCACTGCTTGGTGTTGTGCAGACATTATCATGGTTTTAACTGTGTCCACCCAAAAAGATATGGTGGAATCCTAAGCACCCCTGCCCACAGTACTCAGAATGTGACCTTATTTGGAGGTCGGGTCTTTTTACTGAAGCAGCAAGTTAAAATGAGGACGTTAGGGTGGGCCCCTAATCCAGCATGCCGGGTGTGGGTAGAAGCCGAAGGCCACGTGCAGACAGACACTGGCATTCCAGTGCAGTCGGAACGCGGCGGATGCAGCTACGCCGGGGGCGGAGCAGCCGGCAGAGCAGCAGGAGCACCACCTGCCTGAGAAGACGCCGGGTTTCCGACTTCCGCCTTCCGGAAATGGGAACGGAACCGTCACTTGTTTCAGGCCACGCAAACTGTGGTGCTTCTCGGGCAGCCCTGGGAAACGAAACAGATACACTGTGTCCAATGTGATTGGCATAATGCCCCCAGGGAGTGGTGTCTCCCCTGCTGCTTCAGAGAGGTTTCACACTGCTTGAGGATTTCAGGGGTCCCATCCCTGGCCCACCTCCTAGGTCCTGTTTGCTTATCAGGAAGGAAATCTTGGCCTTCTCAGTGTGTAAAGCTCCTCCCTTGGGATGTGCCCGAAATTCATGCTTCGGTATTTGTGGCTCAAGTGACCCAATGCATTATGAACACTGCTAATAAAACCTGGCTCAGGGGCCCTCCGCAGCCCTCGCTTTGTGAGGAGCTTGGGGACTGTCCACAGGCTCACAGAACCAAAAGGACCATGGACGCGCTCGAGGCCCCCACCCCAGGGCACACCTTGGCTGAGACACCTTAGAAGTAGCTGCTTGTGGACAGCGAACGGGGCCCTGGGGACACAATGGAGATCTAATCTAGGCCCCTTTTCTCCAGCGAGCCTGGACACGGCCTCAGGGTCCTCGGCGCTGCCCCAGACAGCCACGGCATTCGAGGTAGGACGGCAGGAGAGATGAAACACCTTTGCTGCTTGTCCTGGGCTTTCCTTAGCTCACTGCGAAACTTCAAGAAACTCAACAACTGCAGTCCTCGATTTCGTCACCTGGGGAGGATTTTTATAACAACCTACTCCTTGTCAGGCATGTACACGGAGTAGTTCGCATAAAGGACAGCAGTCCCCCTGTCCTACAAAGTCTTGTGCGGGGACCAGATCAGAACGGGGGGCCGCACAGAGCTGAAAGGGAAAATAACACCAACGTTGCGTCAGGGTGCTTGTGTCGTGGTGTGCGTTGCGATGTAGTCGCACAATTGAGGCGTAAATCATGCTTTTCTTTTTATCTGAGTAATATTTTAACATGAATTCCTAAGCTAGTCATAAGAAGAACTAGCTAGTGTTAGCGTCTCCGAGTCCCACCGCAGGACAGAAAGGCCACTGTGGTGACCCCGTGGCCTGGAAGGGGGACGATGTGGTGTCGGGAGGGTGGGTGGCTGATGGACGGGGAGGAGAGTGTGGCGCGCAGGTGAGGCGCGTGGGCCTGGCTCTGCTGGCGGGACGCGGTCACCCTTGCTGGGGAGCTTGAGGGACACACACATGGCTTCACAGGGACTCTCCAGTGAGCAGGTCTGAAGCCTGCACTCCCTGCGCTTCCTGGTAAACTCTTCCCTTCTTGGTGATAATTTTCAAAAACTCCAACTTTTTTCTCCAAGCTCCCCCACGCCTCGCCCCCTGTACCATCACACAGACCCTCATCCCAGGCACTTCCTGTCATTACAGCAATGGGAGCCTCAGACCACCTTGGGGGCCAGCCAGCGTACCGGAGGGGCCCGGGGTCAGGAGGCCGGCACCCGCCTTGTCCTTCTGGACCACGACAGCCTGGCACTCGACGGGCCAGGTTCCCGTGGGGGGCCCCATCTGGGCTAACCAGCCCCATCCCATTCTTCTCCGGATACGGGACCCACGAAGGACTTCCCGCAGAAGCGGCGGCAGCCGCCGGGGTGTGGGCTCACTGCGCGCCGACCTCTTCGTGCGTCTCCCGGACGTCTTGAAGCCCCACCTGCTTCCTCCCGGGCTCCTTGGGCAACGCTGATTGCGGCGCCTCTTCAAACAGCCCAGTAGCCGCCTTTCGGGTTAAACAAGCGAACACGGCGTGATGGCTTCCAATGACTTGCAGCCCGAGAAACGTGTTTAATAAGCCTCTTTCCCAGCTCCTTCCGTGACACCAGAGACCATTTACAACGAAGCTGTCTTCAGTAGTCAAGCTTAATCCCCACTCTCCTGCCTTTGGGAAAAGAGGGGATTTCGTAACGATCCCATAAACCCTGTGTGGTCGGACAGCCCCCAGACTCCGGCCCAGCGTGCCAGCCCGTGTAACATGGGGAACGCGGTCGGGCGTGTGGTTTTCTTTCCCGAGAGCGTCTCCGGTGGAAGCCTCCGCCAATTAACACGATTGATTTTCCCAGCCCCGCGCTCCTGGGAAGGTTGGAGCCCTGAGCAGGCCAGTGTGGGCCCCTCGGCCCCCCGGCTGGTGCAGCCCCCTGCGCGTTCGGACAGGGCTGGGGCCCGAGGGGTCTGGGGCAGGAAAGGGGGCCGGTGGGCTCTAGGAGTCTCTGATCACACGCCGACCTCAGCGTAGCTGGGACCTCCGTCACTGTGCATTTGCAGTCCGGAGTGTCATCTGCAGGACGCAGGAGCCCCTGCGTGCCCGGCCCTGTGCCACGGGTGGCCGCACACGGAGCTCACCTGGTGAGGAGAGCTGCTCGGGTTGAGGGGTGAGGCGAGGAAAGGCCTGAAAGAGAAACTGACCCGCAGGGGCTTCTCCCAGGGGAATCGCCGCACAGGCAAAGACCACTGCGACCGGCAGAGTGTGGGTCCCTTTGCCACTGGACGACGGTCAGTCCGGATCGTACATAGCTCTTCCTCCCAAACGTGGCGACGCGGAGGACTGCCTGCCTGCCCGTCCAGACAACGAGTGTGTCTGTGAACACGCGAGTGAGGGCCCGCCTTCCTCTGTGTGTGCGTGCCTGGGGGACGCGCTGGGAGCGCGCCTAGCACCCGGGGGAGCTTTCGCTGCCTGCCCGGGGCAGTCAGGGTGCGGGTGGCCCAGGACCGGGGCTTTCGCTGGACGCTGGCCTTTTGGAAAGAGGCTCCTACACTCACGACAAAGTGTTTTTGATCCATTTTCGAGAAGGGCTTTGTTTGTGACATGCTGTTGGCAGTTTGAGCAGAATTGTTTAAGTGGCATGAAGTGGCCCTGGATGTCCAGAGGGGGTGAGTCTCCCTGCCGCCCCGCCTTTGGGGTGAGCGGGAGCATCTGGTTTTCTGCCACTGGGAAACTGAAGCAAGAAACGTGGGGATGGCGATGCTGAGACGGTGATCCGTCCTTGCTCCCTCTACCTGGGAAACGGCAGGTGAGGACTTAGACAGGAAAAGCGGCCACGCTGAGGTTCTGCCTCAGACGCCGACGTGTTCGACTGAGAAGGATGAGCGGTGTGTCCCTCCCGAGGGACTTCCTTGGTCCTGCCGGGTGCCCGAGCCATGGATTTAAAGTAACAGGAGGCAAAACTGGGAAGAGGGACAAACACGGGAGCAGCAGAACTGGCAGTGCCAGTGCCGTGGCTGCTGTCTGTCCAATCCGTCCCGTTGTCTGCTGGCAGGAGGTGACCTGGGGAGTCAGGGGTGACAGTGAGGTCCTGGGGTGGTCCCTCCATCTGTGTCACCACCAGCTCCTGGAGACCAGCCCTGCTCGGTTCGGAGGCGAAGGGAAAGGGACGGGGCAGAGGCCTCCTTCCCGGCGGGTCAGGGAGGCAGCCAATGGGGTGGCGATGCCCTCACTGCCCAGGGAGGGGCCTGGGCAGCGTCAGGAGGAGGCCACGCCCGAGCACCTTCCCAGGAAGTAGGCTGGCGCAGCGCAGGGTGGTGAGGGATGGAGGGCTCCCGGACACCGGAGACGGGCTGGCTCTCCTCCCGGGCACCTCCAGATACAACTGTCTCTGCCCATGACCGCAGTGCAGTGTCGTTTCTGCTCGGCTACCCCGGAGTCAAAACAGACCCCCTCTCCCCTCGCCTATGGGAAATATGTCCAGACAGGGCTCCGAGTGGGCCAGCCCAGGGGACTGTGCCAAACTCTGGGCCCATCAGAGGGGCTGGGGGGAGTCAGGTACCTTCCCAGCCAGCCCCATGCCTCTGTGCGGCCAGGAGAACAGGTTACATCAGGTAGGGAGCCACCCAGCTCCTAGCCTGCCTGCTCACTGTGCGGGCCCACCTACTGTGTGCCCGCGGCAGGGCAGGGGGCTGTGCACAGCATCCTCGCTGCCTGCTCTTCACTCTCCACAACTGCCCATCGCCAGGTGTGCAGGGGCGGGCGGAGCTGTGCACCACGTGTCTGCGCAGCGGGGACTTCTGTGATGTCTGTGCACCAGGGGACCTGTGTCGGGTGACTGGACAGCAGAGACGACCTGGTGTCAGCCCAGGATACCGTCCTAGAATTGGACCCTTTCCCCCTACAAGGCCAAGCAAAGCAATGCCAAACCCCGGCCCCAGTTCTTCATCTGTGAGATAAATCTTAATTAGCATTGGATTTATTAAATTACTCCAACATTCAAAAGATAGCACTCCTAGAAATCAATGTCACAGCGATGAGAGGTGAGAGTTATTGACGGCTCACTGAGGGGCAGGCTCTGGGCTGGGCGTCGACGCACATCATCCTCCTGATCCCTCACAGCAGCGGGGCAAGGCGGGTGGTGTCCTCACCACGGTTTCGTAGGTGCGGACGCAGAGCGGTTGAGCAGCCCGCCGAGGTCACACGCGGCGAGCGCTGGAATCGCCTGTGCCCGCTAGCGGCGTCTTTGGCGAGCAGAAGCCGTGGGGGATGAGCGCTGCATTGTCTGGGCCTCGCGGGGGGGTTTTCGGCTCTTTCCGGCAAGTTCTACTTCCTCCGTTGCACGGGGCAAACCACCCATCAGCCACTGCGGGACCAGCCAGGGTCCTGCCTGGCGCATACTCCGTCATCTCCTGCGAGGGCACCCGTGTGGCTCGGGGACCACCCTGGCCCTCTGGCCCGTGGAGACAAAGCGAGGAAGCCCCTCGTCCCACCGGGTCTGATGGTAGCCACCCCTTCTCCTGTCGGCGTGACCGTGAATTCTGTTGTTTGAACGGACAAGTTTGCATTGTTTTTGCAATCGAGGGTCTTGAGCAATACAAGTGTTCCCCGGACCCTGTGGGACCTGCCTTTACGGGTGTCCTCCTCTTAGAGACTCCCCACTGTGTGAGATGAGTGTCATCCTCGTACCCATTTCATAGGGAGGAGCGTGAGGTTGACAGAGGTGAGGGGACTAGGACACAGCTACTCAGCCCTGAAGTGGCAGAGCCAGGGCTTGTGTGGAGTTATCGATCCCCGAGGATCAATATTTTCTAAGAATATTTCCAATTCCTCAGAATGTAGGATTAGGGAGGGCAAAGGGAGAAGAAAGAGTTGAGAGAGAGAGAGAGAGAGCAGGGAGGGAGCGAGAGAGAGACAGAAAAAGGCTCCGTGTTAGCATTTTTGAATTGAGGAATTTAAAATCTTTTGGTGGCAAGTTATGATGGTGTATTTCTAGGGCTTAGGGATTTTATCTTGCTATTTGTTCTTCAAATAAAAGAATCAGAGTTGCTGACTTAGTTTAAACCGACTCCAAAGACGGCGGAGTTGACTGCTGATTAAAACCTTGCCTTTCTCCGTCTGAGACGGGAAGAGCGGCTCTGCCCTCCCCGTGTGTGTTGCTTCTTGCGAATCTGAGTTTCATTTGCGGAGCCTGAGGGTGTCCATGATTGGAGAAATGTAACTTGATTATTAACAAGCCAGGAGTAGTACCACTTTGGCATCTACCCGTGTGTGATAAAAATAAATCAGAACAAGCCTAACAAGGGGAGGAGAGGGGATTTCGGAACCATTAACCTTGCGGTTTTCCTGCTCGCCCCGTGCGAGCCAGGCTGTGGGCTGGTTCCAGAATGCACAGGCTCCTAGGTTAATGGGATCTCTAGGTGACACTAACGGGAAAGGTCACTGCTGATTCAGCCTGCTCGGCCCTTCGTGAGCTGAGTTCGAATCTTTTCAGAAGTCCACAGACCTGCGCAGCCATTTCATTTCTCGCCTGCTGCCGAGGTGTGCCATCATTTTTAGTGGTTAACCTGCGTTACCATGCATTTTTCAAATCCTCATTTCCTCTCAGGTCTGCTATCTAAAACTTTTCCAGTTCATTTTGTCCCCATTGTTTGTCCCTTCATCCAGACACTGTAGCCCCAACCCTCTGCTGCGGAGCCCCGCCCCACCCGGTGGGGGCGTGGTCGGGAGGGAGGAGCCAGAATCTCCCAGCGGTGTGAGTCCCGAGAAGGTCTCCGGGTTTCCACCGACTTAGGGATGAGGCTGTGGGGTTGGGCTCCAGCCTGCCTCTCACTTCGGCGGCAATGGGCTTCGAGATCGCTGTGTCGAGCCCTGCGCTCAGATGCGTTGGGAGTTCTAGACTGTTTTTCAGACTTCCACATAAATGGTGTCGGAACCCCGCTGGGCTGGGATGCTGTCATCGGGGCGCAGCGTGCTGATCCACGAGCGCCCGGCAGCGCAGCGTGCGAGCAGGAGGCTCCGAGAGAATTTCCGTTTTCATTCCGTGTCCACGGCCCGGCGACCCACTTCTGGATTGCTTTACGGCTTCGGAAGAGACTCCCCGTCAGCTCCCTGGGCCGCACTCAGGAATTCGCTGCGCTGTCGTTTGTGGAATGCGTCATGAAAGTATCTTTTCTGTACCGTTCAGAAATCCAACAGGGGTCCGGCGTTGCCAGTTTAAGACCAGGGCGGGAGGGCCCTCCCACCTGCAGCCTGTGCCGTCTGAGGCTCTCTGGTTGGAAACAGCTTCTTCCCCGTGAATTTCCTCCGGCCTAGGGCGCTGCTTTGGAGCCGTTCTCCGTTTTGAAAGTGTTTCTTCACTGTTGAGCGGCTGACAAAGGTCATATTACGGATGTGTTTCTGGGATGATAACATTTTGATTAGATGTGCCAGGATCTTCTATCCTTCCCTAGGATGTCATATTCCAACATTTTCCATTATTTTAAGAAAACCGTGTAAGCTGATGCCATTCTGCAATAAGACTTGAATTTTGTGGCTTATTTTCTTTGCTGTAATGTGTCTGCACCGTGGGCATCGTTGCAGGGAATAAATGACTCTTCCCCAATAAGCCAAATGCCTCAAGAAGCCCCTGGAGGAGGCAGGATGTCCATAAAAGTTGAAATGGATTTCATAATATGGTATTCAATTTAGTGTAATAAGTAGAATTCAAAAATAATCCAATCTTCCAAACGAAAATACCTCCCTACTAATCAAAGGGAGGCAGACTTAGTGCCTGGACCAAGCACATGTGGTTTAATTTGTGCCAAAATGTGTTTATTAAATTATCTATTTTCTCCCATTGAACTCTCTCTCTCCCCCCCTCCTTCCATCCCTCCCTCCCCCCCTTTCCCTCTCTCTCTCCTCTCTCCCTCTCTCCACATCCCCCACCGTGAAAAACTAGCTCCTTAAAGACGACAACCAGGAAGTGCCTGTGAAAACGCCCTCTCTGATTCTGCATCTGGTCAAGAAAAGGTGTGTGAGTCGGTGCTTTTGTGGTTCTGCCTCGAAGATTCTCAGGAACAGAAAATACTTCAAAAGCGACACTGGGAAGCCGACATCAGTCACTGTCTTCTAATACCGGTGCTGCTGTGGAAGACAAAGCGTCCCCACACTCAGCTCCGGAAGGCCAGGTGGGACACCGCCTTGAGTGGGGATGGATGGCACCACGGCATGCAGGAGCAAGGTGGGCGTGCCCAGAGAGGGGCTGACGTGGGCCCGGGCTCCCGTGGTGCTGGGTTTCATGGCAAGTCAGCCCCAGACGAGAGAGCAGAAAGGGGGAAAGAGGAGGGCCTTCAGCCCACAAGGGTGACGACGTGGCGCGTGGACCAAGGCCAGCTTCCGAGGGACGTCCCTGGAAAGCGCACGCCAGGAAGTGCCCGTGTGCCCACGCAAAGCTCGTCAGTCCCGTTTAGGAAACTGAAGGTGTGGGAGCTTAAGTCCTTTCTTTAAGCGTTTTATCCCTACACTTGTAATAACGTAGAAACGAAAGAGAATTGGCACATAACCTGATGTGGGATGACGGCGACACTTTTGCAAATCATGCGTGCACCCCCGTTTCACTGTCCTTAAGCAAAATGACCCTTACGCGACAAGTCAGACTATGTGACCGTGCAATTCCAAAGATGCCTTGGTAATAAGATTTAACAACCAAATGCCAGGTGTCTAGGTGCGCCACCCCCCCCCCCGTCAGTGGCTCCGCCCACTGTCACAGACTGTCCCTGAACTCTGACCCGGTGACCGGGACCCAAGCGCCGTGGCTTCCTCTGAGCCAAACCCTGACTTCCACCTGTGTCTGTTGTGCAGCCAGAGACGACCTTTGAACGATCAGATTTCGTCGTTCGTGCTGCTGGCGCTATGAGAACCTCGCCCCAGACCCGCCCCACAAGCTCACCTGCCCCGAGCGTCCCCAGAGGCCCCACCGCCCTCCTGGGCGGCCTGGGACTCTGCGTGCCGAGGACGCAGCCGCGGGTCTGGAGCAGAGGCGGCGGCACCTGCGGCGTTTCTGGCCGTGAGGGTGTCTGACACTCCCGTTCCCACCGAGCATGGCTCCCCCACGCAGGACAGGGACAACAGCCGACTTGTTCCAATAAGCAAGAGGAACCTTCAGAGGAAAGGCCTGAACGAACAGCTCGTGTTTTGAAAAGACCACTTTGCCTTATCGCATCCACGGGGAGAACGTGGAGGGAGGAGATGTAGCAGCCCAGCTACATTTGGCCCTTCCTCTGCTCCTGTCAGGAATCTGTTCCTTATTCTGCAAACCGGGACCCTGCGCCAGCCCACCGGCCTCGGGACGTTCCCGTGGGAGCCACTCTGCTGTCCACCCCCGCCCCCGTGACTCCAGGCGCCACTGGAGGTGCCACTTCAGGGAGAGAAGCCCGTGGGAAGACGGTTGGTGGCCCGGTTGGTGACACACACACACAGGAGCTTGCCCCCGCAGGCAGTTAAAGGCACTGAGTGTCACTGAGCAGAGGCGTTGTCTGTCTGAACTCACCGGCCCACCCTCTGTGGCCCGGCCACGCACCCAGGGAGCCTCAGCCCTGGGGCTTCCTCACCACGCCGCCCGTGGCAAGTGTGTGTTGCATGTACTCCGTGTATCTCCACCCCCACCCCAAACGGAACTAGCTGGAGGGGTGTTTGTTTTCCTGGCATCTCTGTCGTCTTCGAATAAGGGCCGCTGCTCAGCTGCTGCCGTGTGGGGGTGATAAGAAGTCTGGCCAAGCTGCGGATTGTGTCCGAGTGAGGACCCACCTGCGCCCACCAGCACCCTTGCCCCCCATGCCCATCTGCCCCTCCTGCACCCCGCGTTCTGCAGGCGGAGCCCCCGCTGTGGGCGGCCGGTGGCCGCAGCAGCCCGAAGCGGGGAGAAGACACTCCTGTACTCATTGTCTGGCCCCTTCCTTCATTCACTCATCATTCACTTTTTAAAAAATCACCTGTCATGTGTCTGGCAGGAGGTGACAGCCAACCTGAACCGTAGTCAGGGGCGCAGGAGAACGGAGTGTGGAAGGACTTGGACACCCTGTGGAAGTGACAGTGAGAGGGCTGAAGGGGAGAGAGCCAGGCGTGCGGCGGCCGTGGATGGGGGGGGGTGGCTGCCGCAGGCAGGGCCCCCGAGCCAAAGCGGGGCAGCACCCACGGGAGTCGTCAGGACCGGCAGCACACGGGGCGAGCTCACGACACCAGGAAGGAAACGGCGTGGCGTCGTGTGGCCGCGGCCGCACCGGAGGCCTTCCGAGCCGGGTGGGCAGCGGGCCTGCCGGGCCGGCGGACCCTCCTGTGCCTAGCAACGGTCCCTCATCGCATCCCCAGCTCTTCTTTCTGTTTTTTTTTTAATCTCTGTTTTTAGTTTTTAAAATTTTGCTAAAATACACATACCAAGATTTCTCCACTTGCACTACTTTTACGTGTACGGTTCCCGGGCATTAAGGGCATTTCCACTGCTGAGCCGCTGTCTTCCCCGCCCCCCTGCACAAATCCTTCCATCTTGCAAACCAGCACTCTGTCCGAGTTACCCGGACAGAGTAACCCGACGGCTCGGCGGCCCCTGACCCGCGCCGGGTCGTCACCGTGCCCGGGGCTGCCGCTGCGGACTCACCGCCCTAGCGCCTCACAGGAGCGCCGTCAGACCCTGTGTGCCCCGTGCCGCCGGCTCGTCTCAGTCAGCGAGACGTTCTCGAGGGTCTTCCGCGCCACGCCCTCTTCTCCCTTCCTGCCCTGCCTGTCCCCTCCAGCCACCTCCACCACGCCCCCTACCGTCCTCCCACACTCCTCCACACCACCTCGGGCTCCAGCACTGGCTGGGCCCTCTGCCCGCACGCTTTCCCTCCAGCACCCTGTCTGCACCGCCCTGGGCGCCCCGGAAACCTGCTCTCGTTCTTCCACCAGCCCAGCTCCCCTCCTAATGGGGAGGACAATCCGCTCAGTCATTGCCGGCTCTTCCTGGCCATTGTCACCTAAGACAAGCTCCGGGAGACTTGTGTCTGCGTCTCTCAGTGGAGTGTGCCAGCGTCTGTTGATGCTTAACAAATATTTATGGAAGGAGGGAAAGTGAGCAAAATGTGTCCTTGTTGGGGAGCTGAGATCGATGCAAGTGAAGGGAGGAAGGGGGAGCCTTGGGGTCCCCTAGTCCCCTGGGCTCCAGAACCCTAGGGAACAAGAATCCTGTCTTCAGACAGAATCCACTGCAACCTATCAACAAGCAGGCTTCATCAGGCCGGGCCCCAGAGAGGGCGGGACCCCCATTTCTGTGGTCCCAGGAGGTGCTGTTTGCAAAGCCCTGGGCTGGACCCCCTGGTTCTGCGGGTTGCCAGGAAAGAGCCCGGTCCCCGGTCTGCGCATCAGGCTGTCGCCCTGTATGCACTGCCCTCCTGGCGGGGCTCCCCGCTAGACCCCAGAACGGAGGGCAGAGGGGAAGTGCCCTGAGCCGTCAACAGCCTGAGGAAGAGGACGCTTGCAGAGCTCGCCTGTCAGATGGCGTGGGGCAGAAAGAGGCCGGCAGTTGGGAGAAGGGTCACCCCAGGGCCTTCCCAGCTGGGGCAGAGCCCAGGTGCCCAGGCTCGGGTCCCAGGCAGCCACCCCACGTCGGCTTCTGCTGTGACCTCCTAGTGTGGCCGGATTTAGCAAATGAAAATTCAGGACGCCATGTTCAATTTGCCTTTCAGATTGACAAGATGTTTAGTATAAATACGCCGTAATATTGTCTGTATAGTTTACCTGAAATGCAGAGTTACTGGACAGCCCCTATTTTATCTGGAAATCCTGCCTCTAGCCCCGTGTCTGGGGGCCAAGGCCCCCCTGCCCCTCTCTAGTCCCAGTGGGGCAAAGACAGCTGGAAGTCCAGTCACCCCCCACCAGCACCCGCCCCGCACTTTAGCTCCAGGGAAGTGAAGTTCTTTCCTTTCCCTTGGAGTGAGCCTCTGGTGGGGACCTGGATTCACGCAATGAGGAACAGGGGGGCGTTTCAGCCTCCCCTGCGCAGAGAAGCCCTCGCTCAGGCCTGTCCAGCTCCGGGGAGAGAGAAGGGAAACTTGTGTTCACTCCCTCCCTCCCTCCCTCCCTCCCTCCCTCTCTTTACTTTCTTCCTTCCTTTCTTTCTTGGCTGAGAAGTTGATAGCAGCAGAGAGGACAAGATCAGGGCTGTTTTGCCAATAAGTGACCCCGACACTAAGTTTTGGAGAACTGGGATCTCATGGAACACACGTAGCACGGAGTGGACGCCGAGCGGCGTTCTGTCTCTGACGACCGACCGCTCACCTGACCTTGGGGCAGGGTGGAGGGCGGACACCGGTGCGAGCTGGCTCTGCCGGAGGACCTTCGCTGGGTGTCTGCACGTCCTCACGCCCAGCGGGCTGACGTCCAGAGTGCAGCAAGGGAATGAGTGATTTCTACTTCTGTCTTCAGCAACGGGGAAAAAATGCACTTTCCTAATGAGGACCAGCTCATGTTGCCCCGCAGAAGGGCGCTGGGTCCCGCTCCCCAGAGAGCCAGAGCGGCGGGCTGGGGCAGGCCCCGCGCCCTGCTTTCACTCCAGGTGTGGCGTCCTCAGCCCGGCGAGCGGACCTCGTCTATAATTAGAATGACATGCAAAGTGAGAAGCCTCTTTAAGGAGCATCTCTGGGTCCTCATCCTCTTAAGTATCTGTTGCCATGGGAGCTGGCGTGCAGCTCCCAAAATCGAAAGCGGTGAGCCAGCCGCCCTCTCCCACTCGCCGCCGACGGTTCCTTTAAATAAAGTTGCCTTTTTTCCTCGGGTCTCTGAATAAACACAAACCTGGGTTTTTAGTGCAAAATCTTGATTTCAAGGTTATTGATGCCACTCCAAATTAATACAGCCTGCGCGACAGCCCCCACCGTCCTGCAAAGCCGGGGATGCCCCTGTCTTCTGAAAGCTTGACATTTGTTTTTCATCATGAACTTAAAGGTCAAGAGCGGCAGACGGATCAGGGTACCTGCCTGGGTTTGCATTTGCATGCACTTGATTCTGTTCCCGCGCGCACTCCGCGCGAGCCCCGTCGCCGGAACGCAGCGGCGGCGCGCCCGCGTTCTCCAGCCGCCTCCAGGAGGAGAGCTGTCCAGCCGCTGTGTCTACATCGTTTGAATTAAAATAAGAAATATATGCTGATCTGATATTTCAGAAGCAAAGGCTTGAAGTTTCACACCGGCCGAGAGAGAGAGCGGACACACTTCTCGACGTCACTTAGTTACTAGTGTAATTCGGGGGGTGCTGGACTCTGGGCGGAAGCTAGTCTTACGCCCCGGTTTTATCTAAAGCCACGATGCCTCCCCCTCCCCCAAACCGGCCGAAAATCAGTTTGGGGTTGATGGGAACATGTGCTCGACTGTTTTTTTTCTTCTTCACAAATGCATTTTTTTGGTGTTTGTTTCTCTTCAAGGTAAGTGTGCCACGTATACTACTGCACCCCCTTTTGTGTGGTCCCAAATAACGTTTTACCAAAATACCTGTGGAGCTGACAAGGCACGATGCATTCATTTTCCTTGATTTTGTAGTGAGGGAAAAGGCTAGCATGAATAATTCAAAAATAATGCTGAGACTGTTCAGATTTAGTATTGGAGAGGTCATCGCTGCTGGGAGAAATGAGCTAGGAGACTATTACTATTCCACGATCTTTGATTTCAAGGTGACATGATGATTATTTCTCTATATCTATAATATGGTGCTGCAACCAGATTATTGCAGTGTTTCTCATGTCGGGGAGAAAGATCAATTACATACAGACCTCGGAATGTGAACCGAAGCATCGGGCCCAATAAAACTGTCATTAGGAGTCCCCACAATTTTAGCTGCATGCTTCCAGGTCAAGCTGCTTTAAAAACGGTAACCGACATTGAAAGGTGGAATAAAGAGCGCTCGCGCGGAAGGAGCCATTTCTCAGCCCAAACACGGAAACTCTTTCAGAACACGTGCGCCTTTCGGGCTGAGCGGCAGAGGCGCCCGCGCCGAAGGCTCAGCGCGGAGGACGCGAGAAGCCCCGTGCGCCCCTGGGACGCGCAGGTTCGTTGCGGGAGCCACAGGCAGGCAAGCGCTCCCGAGTGAGCCCACGGCAGCCCCGTGCAGCCAGCCACACTGCACTGACTCATCTTCTCGGCCGGAGGGGAGAGCTGTCGCCCCCAAATAAAGTGCGCGTGAGGGCACTGCTGACGGCGCCTCCCTCCCCAGTTGTTACCCCTGCGCCGTCAGCCAGAGATCTTGCTTTCTCCGGAAGGAGATGGAAAAGCACCTCTACCTTCAAAAATATTCAAATGGAATAGAGTTATCACCACTGCAAAGTCCCTTTTTTTTCCTGCCCCCAAAGGGTCCCTACATGTTTAAAACATCGTTTTCACTGCACAGAATTTTACAAGCCTCCCCACCAGCTTACTTTTTAATTAAAACGTTCCCGTCCCTGTCAGACCTCGGAAACCTCACAGTTGGTTCAAAGGCCTAACAGTTCGGAGCATTCATAGTTTCTGTAGGAGGGGGTGCCAGGAGCCACAGATGTCTCCTTCCGAGTGGACCCAGGCAGCTGGAGGCCGTGCGGGTCGCCGCCCACTTCCCACGCTGCCCTGTGCACTCCTGTGGGTGGCAGGTACCCCCGGCTCACGGGGAGTCGATGACAGAAGACTCCCACCCGAGCCTGCACCTGAGCCATGCTGGGGTTTTTTTAAGGTAATTTTGGTAATGATGAGTTATTTCTGCATCAGCTGTCTGTAATAATCCTCTGTTATTATTATTGTTATTGATAATAATTTTCTGCTTTATTTTCCTGAATCTTACTTAAAATGCTGCCATTTGCTACTGATGGAGGAGTGACGATCTGTAAGTGAAGTGAAACGCCTGTGACAGTTGTAGCCGGGCGACTTCCTCCTCCACACTCCTCTCCGCTCTCTCCAGCAGCCCCCGGGGACCTGTCAGGTGAGGAAGCAGAAGGAAGGATGGGGGACCAGGTCCTGTGGACGTTGAAGTGCCTGACCCCCGGGCCCCGGTCCGTCTGCTTCCTTCTTCGGGGAGCAGCCAGGCTTCCTGGGTCCCATGTCTGGAGTCCGGGCCTGTCCTGACTCACAACGTGTGGGACACGGTTAACCCGCCATGGGCAGCACAGAGGCTAGGTGCGGTGAGTACCCGGGCCGGGACCGAGAGGAGGAAGGCCGTGAGAAGGAGCCCAGTTCTACCTGCTTAGGAAGTGCCTGGCCAGATGGGTCGAAGGCACCACTGGTGGGGAATGCTTAGCCGAGAGAAACACAGAATTCATTCTTTTCAAAACATCGAAGGAAAATGAATGGCGTGGTGACCCTGCAGTCGAGGACAAAGGCAGAGAACACGACCACACAGGTTTCATCTGCAAAGACGATGCATTAACCCCCGTGTTCTCATACCCACATTCTCAGGTCCTCCGCTGCAGAGCGGAGCCCCCGGGGGACACGGAGGGCAGTGGTGGCAGCTCCGGTCTCACTCCTAGCCAAGGGCTGGCCTGACATCTGTCCAGCGCCCAGCACAGTCCCTGGTCCCTGCACTTGTCTCCTGAGGCTGCCATGGCTCCAAGTAGCGCCCCCTTGGTGGCTTAAAACAACAGATTCATTCTCTCCAAGTTCTGGAGGCTGGAGGTCCTGAGCCGAGGTGTCTGCACTGCTGGCTCCTCCGGAGGGTCAGTGGGGTAACCGGCCTCAGGCCTCTATCTGGCCTCCGGTGGCTCTGTGGTGTCCTTGGCATCCTCAGACTGGGAGACACGTCAGCCCCGTCTCTGCCCCACCCCTTCCTCGGGGCTGGTGGGTCTCTAGGCCTCACATCTGCCTGTTCTTCTGGGAAGATCGGTCATGCTCAAGGGCCTGCCCTGATCCAGTGTGACCTCCTCTGAACTTGACTGCACCTACCAGGACCCTGATTCCAGGGAATGCAGTCTCATTCCCGAGCACCAGAGCTAGGACGTGAAACTGTCTTTGAGGGTGCCAACAGCCCCAAAGTGGTACCCAACTAACTTGTCAAATGAAGGCGTTGATCTAAGGGCGGGGGCATCCGAGGGTGGGGGCGGGGTGTGCCTGGCGGGTCTGATGCACACAGCTGTCCCCTGGAGGGGGCCATGCCTTAGAGGAAATTTCTCCAATGCTACCTGCAAACCCAGTGCTTCTCCCTCCCTTCTCCTAGAGCGGCAGAGACCCTGGGTTCTGCCCCTCCACGCTGCTCACACCTGGAGACCGTGGGCGGGGGGCATCGGGCCGTGCAGTGACACCGGCGGGGCACTTGGAGAGGGAGGAGCAGGCCACACCCAGGAGCCTGGGTGCCCCGGTTCCCCCCGCCGGGCTCTCTTTGAAGTTGGAGGAGAAATCTCACACCACAGGGACAGAACCAAGGACGGAGACCCAGGTGGGCTCTGCTCTCTGCACCGACACTGTGTTCAAAGAGAATAGTTCGGGCAATGCCTAGCAAATAATGAATGAGCGGCCGAGCCCGGGCCAGCGCGCCCGGAGACAAGCTGGGCGGCTGTGTTCTCCGCACCCCCCGCCGAGCCCTGCTGGGCTGGGGACCTTGCCGGAGACAGAGGCAGCCCTGGCCTCTTGCTTTGTTTTTAACATTTAATGTCCATGGTGCTGTCCCGGAGACGCTCAGCACTGACTCGGCGGGTCGGCAACGGTCTCTGTCGGCCAGAGTCTTCCTCCCACTCCGGGCCCGGGAGCTGGGGGAGCCGGCTGCGAGCCAGGCGGGGTTTTCAGCATGGGGATGGCGTCAGCGCTCCGAGGCCTCCTCTCTCCAGCCTTTCGGTGGCTGTATCCCCCTTGGTCCATAATCACAGCTAATGGGCTGGCCACAGAGGCATCAGGGACATAAAATGGTCTAACACTACATTGACTATAAATAGCAAAGCCATAAGTGACATTACTTTGCAGATAAGAAACAATCGCATCATTAAGCGAAGGTGTTTAGTGTATCAGTCACCCTAACTTTGATTTATAGCGAGGCATTTGTCTGTCACCGGCACAATGGAAGAGGTAATGCAACTCAAGGGTTTACACGGAAAATTAAGACCAAGCTCACGGCCTCTGCCCGCACAGGTGGGCTTCCGCGCTGCCTGCGGGGCTGGCCTCGGCCCAGCTTCCCAGGCCCAGAGGCTAAAGACCGCCTGGGGGAGGCCGGGAAATTAGCCCCGGGGCTGCAGGCGGGGCGCCCAGGGCAGGGGGCGGTGACAGCCAGGAGGCTAGAGCCGGAGACGGCTTCTCCAAAGGGGATGACACATTCCAAATGGCCCTGGCTCCCCCTTTTATTTGAGACGTCACCCCAGAAACACAGAATGGAGGCCATGATTGGAGCTATTGTGACAAGCACTTTGTTTTAGAATGCCGACTTCGACAGCCGCTGGGAGTGCTGTTCGGTTTCAATCCGGGAGACAGTTTCGGAACACCTACGGTGAGCCGGCACCGAGCCAGGCCCAGGATGCACGGCGGGGGACCAGTCGGTGCCTGGGCTCCAGGGTCGGGGCCCCAGTCGCACAAACGCACTGTGTGGCACGGCTAGCCGGGGGAGGGGGCCAGGCATGGGGATG
>CM052542.1:154894036-154980560 GCA_028533065.1 Trachops cirrhosus | reverse complement strand
GGCACTGTGCCCTCCCTGGTGTTTCTGGAAGGCTGGGGTCCGTGAGAGGTGATCTCAGTGCCGCCACAAAGTCTTGTCACCACCTGCGGAAAAATTCTCTGAAAATCCAAACGGCCTCCGTGGTTTGCGTTCTGCAAGCAGCTACTTCAAAACAACACAACTCGTCTCCATGACCCTTCAGGCCAGACGGGTCCCTGAGCCAGCTCCCCTGAACCTTCCACATGGGCCCGGGTCGGGGAGACACCTCTGCAGACAGCAGCCCAAGGTCTGAAGGTGCCACAGCACCATGCTCCCCGGCCCCCAGCCCGAGAACCGGGAGTGCCGCCCGCTCTGCCGGCCAAGGGCGCAGCTGCAAAACAGGCCAACTGCCGCCTCCTGCCGGTCTGTGACAGCGTCTTGCCCTCGGTGCTGCAGGACAGCGCAGGGCTGAGGCGGGGAGGCGGGTCACTGGGTCGGTCCGGGGCCCACTCCATTCCTTAGGCCTGCAGCCCGAGAGATGGCTGTCTGCCGTCAAAATCCCCCATGGCGGGCCCTGCTGGCTTCTTCCGGGACATTCCATCAGGTCGTCCTGTATCCCGGCCGGGTGTCTGCTGAGCCCTCCCTCATTAAGTAAGGTCTGCTTGGTTTTTGCTAGGATACACCCCAATAAGACACATTTTTTTTCTTTTAGTGAACTGAACATCAGTTTTTGCTGTAAGTCCAACGGACAGGTTTAAAGAAAGCCACGTTCAGGAAGGTGACCTCCGAAGCCCGTGGCCTTTGACACGTGGCTGGTGGGCTCCGCGTGGGTTGGATTGGCCTGCCTGCTCTTCCGCCGCAGGCCTCTCGGGCGCCTTGGTTGTGTGACGCAGTCAGCTCCCCGCCGGCTCCCCAGCACCGCCCCCAGCTCCCTCCTCCCTGTCCCGTCCGGTCCACCATCTGGGAGAGGTGGCCTGGCAGTGCTGTCCCCTCCCTGCTGCCGTCCAGGCCCCTGGCCAGTGCGGGAGGAGCGGACGGAGCTCGGCGTGGGCTCCACGGCCCGTCACGTGTCCTGTCTCTCTCCCGGGTTAGCCTGCCCTGCTCCGACCTGAAACCACACCTTTGCCTTCGTCCAAAACACGGTTGGCCCCTGAACGGGCTAGGGCAGAACAGAAAGCATCCTGAGCCTTGACAGCTCAGGGCACGGTGGGACCCGCCCCCCCGCCAAGAGGTGCCACCAAGGGAGCGGTCATTAACTGCTCGCTGGTCCCTCGAGCCTTGTGCTGCGCGCCCCGTGCGTGTGGTCTGCTGTGTCCCCGTGTGTGAGTGCTGTGACGCTCCCCTCGTCCCGACATCCTCATCCAGGCCAGTGAAGGAATGTCCCAGGGCCACGGGCTTTGTGTCAGATTCGGGGTTCAAGGGCGGCTCTGGCCGACCCCAAAGTCATGGGGAGTTTCCGTGGAAGGGCCCCAAACCTGGCTCTGGCCGTTCACAGGCCGGGCGCTCCCACGTGGGTGGGCTCAGAACCACGGAGGTTGCGTGCGGACCGCGCTGGTCCCTGGCACCGCTCCCGGCTCCCCGGGACCCTGACCCCGTGGGTGCGGTGGAGCAGACCCAGGACTCTGCATGCTCAGTCGGTCCTGCTGGGGACCCGGACTCGGGCCCTTGGCTCTGTGGTCGGGGCCCGTCCAGTCCTTTACCTCTGTCCTTGAGCTGCGGCTCGTGGAGACCAGCACGGAGCCGGATTGCAGGTGCCCCAGCCCCCTTGTCTTCTGTCCCTTCACCCCTGTCCCCAGGCCCAGCCTGTCCACGACAACCAGCATGCTCTCTCCCCCACGTCTCGCAGAGGGACGGCAGGCCTGCTGTGAAATCACTCCCGAAGCCCGCCAGCCTGTCGGGCAGCCACACCCCGGAGAGCCGGCCGAGGACCATGAGGTCGCTGCTCCTCCCCGGAAGGGTCACGCTGAGCCCCAGGGCTCTGTCCGCCGTGGGTGACGGGGTTAGGTGACAAGCAACGTCCTCTGCCGTGGCGTGGCCCGAGAGGACCCTGTGGAGCCAACACCAGGAGCAAGAAGGGAGGACAGAGGTGGGCACAAGAGCTTCTGGGACCCGCCCCTTGTCCCGGATGGAAGCTGTTGTGTTTTTCTCCTGCTTGCCTGGGGCCTGAGAACAGCAGCCTTGCCTGGCAGCTTGAGAATGGGGGCGGGGGAACAGGTGGCACGCACGCAGTTCGTTCGGGTGCCCCGGCAGACCGTCCCCCCATGCCCACGCCCTGATTGACGCTTCGCAGTGGCTTTGCCTCAAGTTACCTGGAACATTTGGAGGTGCCGCCCGGGACCCACCGTGGGCCGACCGAGGAGGGGTTTCTGGAGACCAGGCCTGGATTCCGGCCTGGAGCCGATTTCCCGGGTGGCTCTGATGCCGTATCATGGGGGTACATCTGCCGCAAGAAAGAGAGTCCCCAACAAATGGTGACCTGCCTCGAACAAAGTGAGCTGTCGCTTTCTATGCAGAATCCTCAGGAAGGAAGGCCTTGGCCAGGTCCTTTCTGCCTTTTCAATCCCCCATCCTTGACAGGTCAGCATTTGCCCGGAAGCTCTGTGCCTCGTGGTTGCAAGATGGCTGCCAGAGCCCCGGACGGTGCCCAGGTCTGAGGCGGAGATGAGGAAGGGGTCAAAGAAGTGTGCATGCGACATTTGACCCCTTTTACCGGGAAAGTCCAAACCATCCCAGAAGTAACCCTTTCCCCACCCCACAATGCACTTTTGCTTAAACCTCATTGGCCGGAACGAGGTGACCTGGCATCTTTCACCACAGAGGAAGCTGGAAAAATGGGGCCGAACGCCGGCACCTGGAGCTGGACACGAAGGCTGGAATCTGTTAACAAGTAAGACTGAGGCTTGGCAGCCGCGTGTCCGCACACAGGGGCCCCCGGAGACGAAGGCCCCCTTGCTAACCAACATGAGTCCACACAGGGTCCCTTCTGCTTCCTGCAGGGCTTGGCCTGCGAAGGGCCTTCAGGCTGGGGGCACACAGCTGCCCTCTCTCAGGTCACCTTTGTCGTCCCCCTAACCAGCCTCAGAGAACAACTTTCACTCGACTCCTAAAAAGAGGAAACATTCAAACTTCAGTGAGTGGGAGGACCCCTTCTTGGGGGAAACACGGAGATCAGATGGGAAATTCCCTGGCTCGGAGTTCACGGCTCTCAGCCAAAGCACGGGAGGAAGGCGGGTTATTCGCCCCCCGGCTCCGGACCCACAGCCGGCTGCTGGTCACTGGAACTCTCTGGAGGGGTCCTGGCCAGGGTGCGGGGGGCGTGTGCACGATGCGGGCGGGACATCCCCGGCAGGCAGGCCAGGACGCCGGAAGAGCCGAGCGACCACAGCCCGGGAAGGGCTTGGAAGGGGGACCGGACCCGCGCAGCCTCTCACGTCCCAGAGTGATCGCGACCCCAGGGTTCAGCGCGGAGACGTCCTCCTGCAGCGCTTTCCGGGAGACCTGGACTGAGAGTGAGGTGTCAACTGTGCAGCTTCTCTGTACAAACAGGTGACAAGGATCGTCCGCGGGCGGCGTTTCATGCCACCGGTGACTCAAATGAACGTTTGCTTCCCTCGCGCGCTCCCCTCCTAATTCCACAGGCCTGAGTTCCTCTCCGCTGGAACTTACACTTATTTGTAATCTCGCTGCTTACACTCCGCTGAACAATAAAAGAACAATAAACTTAATAAAAAGCCCAAGTGATTGGAAATTGCTCTGGGAATGGCAGTCCAGTATGAAAGCTATAAATTTCCTTGTGTGCTCACGACAATGTCAGCTAATTTTTATGAAAAGCCCATCACAGAACATGGCACGGAGAACACTGCGGTCACGTGGGTGCCCGCGACCGCCTTCCCCGACCGCAGAATGGAAAATGCATCATGAGGCGGTGTCGCGAGCCACAAATTCACCTGGCGGTGCTCACTCTGTCCAGGAGCATTTCTTTCCTGACCCTGGCTTGCACCTGAACTTTGAATTAATCATTCTCTTTCTACACTGTTCCACAATACCCACCGGAACCATTGGTGGTGGGGGGGGTGGAATCCAGGAAAACCACCACCAGAAACCTCATCCCACCGGACCAGCCTGATTGGCCCGCGGAGGGGCTCGGAGGCAGACACAATTAGCCCGAGGTGCAGCGGCCGCGATCGGGGAGCCTAAAAACTCCATCTGAAAGCATCATCCTCACCGACACACTTTTAAAGGAACCGCCAGGGGCCCCTTTCTCGTCGCCCGTAACCCGCCGGGAGTACATGGTTACTCGGCCCCCCACGGGGTGACCACGGAGAGAAATTGGGCTTCTCTTTACCACGGAAAATACCCCTTTTGCCTAATCATTTCTGATGGCTTCTAACCTGCTCTTCAAGGTGGTGAACAGAAAAATATTTGGGCTCCAAGTGAAAGGAAAAATCGCCATCTCGAAGAAAAACGCTCCGTGTAAATGAGCAGCGTATCGGCGATGGTGATTCATCCCCCGGCCGCGGGGAGTTTGTAAACTTTATGGCTGGGAGCTGAGGACTGCAGCCATCTGTCCTGACTCTGTGTGATTATAATCGTCGATAGAGAACGCGTTAACATTTATGGTCACCCGGGGAGGGAAGGAAGGCCCGCCGAAAGGGGAGGGATTCAGAACCACCCCAGAAGACCGTTGTCACAGCCATGGTTCCACAACAGGCTGGCCGTCCATCCCGTCTCCCTGGTGTCTGCCCCCGGGCCCGGCACCAAGCGGGGTCCCTGGGTCCCTGGGCAACCTCCCTCGGGTGCCTGAGGAGGAGCTCGGGGTCCCAAGGCAGTGGCTTGACCCGAGGGCCTTGGGACCTCTGGGGGCAGGGAAGGCGTGGAGACTGAGTGGGGAGGGGTTCAGAACCAGGGTCTGCAGTGCACACATCCTCCTCTCCATTTACCAGCACCCGGATGTTCGCAGACCTGCGGGGACCCAGGCCCGAGGGCTGCCGAGCTGGCTCACCCTGGGCTGGCTCACCTGTGGGGGAAGGGCGCCTTGCCGAGTCACCTCCCCAAAGTACTGCCCCTGGCCCCGACCAGATCCGCAACCCCAAGTCCGCAAGGTGGGGGAGAGGGCTCTCGGCGCTGAGCCAGACTCTGGGGGGACAGTTGAGGGGATGCTTGAGACAAGATCCCCTGGACCAAAGACTTTGTTCTCTCTGCTGAGGACGCGGCTCCCCCACTTACCCCTCCAGGTCCCCCTGAAATGCCGCCCCCTCTGGGAAGCCATCCTAGATCCTTCCAGGGGAGATGGATCCGTGGACTGTGCAGCGCCGCACCCCCAGCATCCGTTACCCGGGCCCTCACCTCCCTCCCACCAGCCCTGCGGCAGCCTGGGCCCGCACCTGAGCCCACCCCGGCCGCTGCAGGGCCCGTCTGCACCCTCCCCCACACCGGCACAGCACCTGCTGCAACACTCTCCTCGAAACGCGTCGGCTTTTACCGCACGTTGAAACACAACTTACCGTCACGGTCTGTGTGTTTGTTTGTTTTTTCAAAAATAAGCTTTGGAAAATGGGAATCTTTATTTCATCTGCAAAATGACGTGCAGCCTGCAATTTGAATAAGAAATGTATTATGTATAATCAGCTAAAAAGCATCCTCGGTGTTTATTTTTCCAGAGATGCACTAACATCACAAACCTAGAATTAAATCCACTTCAATAAAGGCAAAAAGTTGCCAACACATGAATCAAGTCCTAGTGCTCAGCAGCAGAGCAGTTTTTTCCCCGTTTGGGGGGTGTTTACTGCTTGGGGGGGGCTTCTTTGGATTAATTACTAGGATATGCAGCAGCCTCTTCTTATGAAAGTCCAGCTATTTCAACTTAGACCTCAGACGAGGAGACTCTCCTCCCTGCAACATCACCCAAGCAGTGTTTTCTGATCCCTGCTCGAAGCACGGCTCAAATTGTACCTGCTGGGTTTGACTTGGCGAAGGGGGGAAGGGCAGCTTCGACCGGTTTCGCCAAAGCCACGGACCGAACGTGGTTTGCTTTATTCCACCAGCCCGAGATCACGTTGTTATCGCAAACGAGACGTGCAAGTTGCTTTGTTTTGTCTTCTGGGCTGCACGATTTTGCAAGTCTTCATTTTAACCCAGTAAAATCCACTTTGGTCTCTTGTACCGAAACAGGCTTGGAGCTGCCACCTTGGAAACGAGAGTGTGCAGAGAGATGGGCGGCTAGATTTATAGCCCATCCCCGTGTAATTAAGACGCAGCTTTTGATTTCAAGGCAATGACAATTGCATAATGGATTTTGAAAGCAAGATAAATATGAAGACAGCGCGACGTTTATGAAGTACACAGGGAGAGGAACTGGGAGATTTATTTTTCAAGTGATAAGACATCATCCAATTGCAATATTCACGTTTGTGGGTGCAATTTGCCAAATGATCTCGAATCTTGTTAATTAAGAAAAGGGGGAGACGGACACAGCTGAACCCGGCAGACTCTTGGGCTGCCGATTGGAGAGGAGCCGGCCGGTCGTCAGGGGGCCGGCCCACCCGGAGGACGGCGGCGCTCGGGAACGTCTCACCAGCGAGGACCCTCACACTCACTGGTTCGTGCACACACCTCCTGTCATGAAACCTTGATTTCTCATAGAGCAGCAAAATACGCGGAACTTCCTTTTCTCAAAGTGCACTGTTCTCAGACTTCCATTTCTGGACAAGGAAGGAGCTGGGGTGTTTGGAAAGCAACACGGCCCTCTTTCAGGTCTGGTGGAGTCGAGGGGGTCTCCCGGCCTCTCGCCCGGCACTTGGCCCGAGCGTTGAGAGTTAGTGGGTTTTATCTTGCCCACAGTTAGGCGTGAGTGCGAGGATGAGAGCGGAGGCGTCTGTCTTGGCCCCGAGCCAGCCCCAACTGGCCAGGAGACGAGTTTCCTCTAATTCCAGGGCTGCAGGAAAAAAGGGGCCTATTGTTTTTGCCAGCCTTTATTTAGCTGTTGGCAATAAAAAAAAGTTTCTATGTTGCTCTAAAACAAACCATTCTTACAACTTCTAATGCCACAGGACAGAGAAGTTAGTCATGGCGAATGAATGTACAGTTTCCAGATGAGATTTCTCTCTTTCATTCTTACTGATTTTTCTTGAAGTTCTGGGGGTGACACCGGTTAATGAAATTACACAGGTTTCAGGCGTACGGTTCTACTACACATCTCCTGTATATTGTCCTGTGGTCCGTCACCCCGGGTCCTGTCTCTCTCTGTCACCATTTACCCCCCTTCACCCTCTCGGGCCTCCCACCCCCATCTCCTTCGGGTCTTCCCTGTTGTCTGTCTGTGGGCGTTTCTGTGTGTCTGCTTCTCGCTCAGTCCCTTCACCTTTCTCAGCCAGCCCCCTGCCCCCGAGGCTGTGAGCCTGTTTCTGTCAGGTCAGTTTACTCCGTCTGTGACCTTCCCCGTGAGGGTTCTGCTTTGCCCGACCCCACAGCCCGCCGCTGTGCCGGGAGGGTGAGGACTGCTCGCATCCTGCGTCTCGCGCCCACCGTTTAAACAGAAAACTCGCATTCAATGAGACGCAGCTGAAGACAAACCCGGGCGACATCTCCAGTGCTCTCCGAGGTGGGAGCCGTCACCTGTCTTCTTCTGAAGGTGCTCGAAGGGAGCTCCTCTCGGAGCCGAGCACGAATCAAGGCAGAACCAGGCCCGGAGAGTGAGCTCACGCCACCTCAGAGCCGAGGAGGGATCGGCAGACGGGCGCTTGGACGTGTTTGCCTCCGGACCTGGGGGTACGCCTTGCGGAAGCCGGCGCGCACATCTGCCTCTGGGGTGCGTGGCGGCCGGGACTGCAGCTGCCCTCCAGTCCCCGCTGCCACCTTCGCCGCGACAGAGGCCCGTGAGTGTCTGGCACGGGGCAGGCACCACCCCGCACCCTGTGGCTAAGTCCTTGTCCACGGGGTGTGGGCTCCCACGCCCCTGGTCTCCCTCCATGCTGGTGGCAGCGTGTGGACGTTAGGGGACGTCCTGGCCGGTGGAAGAAGGCAAACGTGCGGACCGGTGAGAGCTGTTGCCACTGGGTTAGCACTTCCTGCATGCCAGGCTTGCTCCGAGTGCTCAGTTGATGCTGCCCCACAGCAGCCGTGGGGAGCGGGGCTGCGAGGGCTCCCACGTTGTGGGGGGCAAACTGAGGCTCGAGAAGCGACGCAGCAGCACTGGGGTGTCAGCCCGGGCAGCCTGCTGTCCCAGCCTGTGCTCTTCACCGCCTCGAGGCACGGCCTCTAGAGACGGCAGGGCCTGCCCCTCACACCACGGGCCACCGCACGAGCGCCGACGAGTGACACGAACGTGGACAGTGTGTGCGATTTGGTCATTGAGGAATCTCTCTAAACGTCCACATGAAATGACGAGGCAGGACACTAACTCACGGATAAAAACAAGTCAGCCGACGTCGGGACCCCCACGCCAGGGGCCCTGGCATCAGAAAAACACACCTGTGTTGTCTCAGTCCAACCCTCCAAATCTGGCGTCTCGTTAAGAAGAAAACTGGGTCCCCCCTGCAAAAAAAGTTGAATGCCAAATAGTGGTTTTTCTAGAATGTTCTTTTGTCCTCTGTTTAGTAGGACAGTAGCAGCTCTCCAGGAAAAGATATGAAAGTGATTTCTTAGGGGATGGAACAGGGAAGCAGGTGAAAGCAGCATTCAGGTTTTACAAAATTTTGATTTTCTGAATGTTCAGAGCCATTTACTTTGGTTACTTTTATGTTGTGAATCTTTTTGTTTTTCCTGAAGTTACAGTTTGCTGGTTGTTTTTTTTTACTTGCTTAATTCGCTTGTGACATTTATTGGCTTCCCACGGCAGGTCTTTCCTTGCCTGGGGTCCGAAACTTCTCGACGAGGTCACGGGCCACTTTCCGTCAGAGCATTGTTCCGGGACCCTCCTCCCCGCTTCAGGTTTCCAGGGCCATTCTAGGGAAAGGCGCGTGCGGGACAAGTTCCCGAGTCCCCACGTGGCCGCGCGCGTGGCTGCCACCGGCACTGGAGCCGGTCCCGTGGCTGCGGGTGCGGTCCTAGGTCGCAAATAATCGCCTCTCAGAATATTGAAGGCATCGGTCCGTTGCTACCGCCTTCCGCTCTTGCTGTTGGGAACCCCGATGCGTCTGATTTTTGTGTGTGTGTGACCAATTCCCTCCTCACCCTTGCAGGAACATTTGAGAATCCTCCTTTTATTCCTGATTCCTGAAAAGTCACAATGCGCCCTAGTGCCGGATTGTTCACACCCATCAGACAGTGCATTTGGTGGACTGGGATCTAGAGACCAGTGGCCTTCGGTTCCACAGACATTAAAAAATAGTTCGTCTTCCTAAGCTCTTCATTTGCTCTGTTTTCTCTTTGTGGCCCCGATTTAAATACTAGCCCCCCATTAATCCTCCTAATCTTATTTTTTCTCTCCTATTCTCTGCCTCTTCAAGGTTTTGTCCTACTTTCTGGGAGACTTCCTTAATTTTATCCCCTAAATCTTCTTTTGCACGATAAAACACTTCCCCGTATTTTTAGTTTCCAAGGACTTTTGTTTGTTTTCTGAATGCCCCTTTAAAAAAGTTAGTCTGGCCTTCTTGTTTTGTGGATGCAGAAGGCCCTCCCATCTCTGAGAGTGTTAATTGGATATTTCCCTGACATTTCATTTGCTCACTTACGTCCTGTTTCTTATCGGTGGTGTCACCCTTTATTTACTGTGACTCGATCTTTCAAATTAGTGCCTTCCCTCCTCACTCGGGGGCCTCTGGCTGTGTGGGGTGAGGATCTCCAGGTGGGGGAGCTGTGCTGCCCGGGGGGCGCCAGCAGGCCAGCGTCCTCATGGGAACCTCCCCAGACCCCCATCGGGAGGCGATGTGCTCCGGGAGCTGAGAGGGGACGCAGACGGGGTTTGGAGGGTCACCCCCCCGACTCTCACTCCATTCTCTACTTTCAATATGGTGTCCCCCTTTGTCCCCCAGTCCAGAGAGCCTCAGGTTCAGCCTGCCCAGAAGGCAACCCTCTGCCTCTTCGGCCCCAGCAAGGAGGGGACTTGGGTTCTCTCTAGAGCCTTCCAATCACTTCTGGTTTTTTTTTCTGTCGTTACCTGAGCCGACGCCCTCAGAGGTACCCCGCGCCTCCAAACCGGAGCCTTTCTGGGGTTCCACGGCGCAGATTGGCTCGGCGTGCAGTGAGTCCACAGGTTTCGGCCATCGGCATGGCTGTGAACATCACACCGTCCGCCTCCCGTCCCCCGAACCCGTGGGCCGTCGTCCCGTCCGGTTCCCTTTGTCCTTCCGAGTTCAGGACTGGTCATAATCCCATTCCCGCCATTTTAGCGGCGTTCCAGGAAGGGACAGAGATAAACGAGTGGGCCCAGTCTGCCACAGCCAGCTGGGAGAGCACTGCACGCTTCCATTTATTGGGAAATGATTATTTTTAGTAGTGAAAAATGAGGAAGGCGAACCAAGTTATTTTTGACTAAGTTCATTATTTTTGTGAGACTGAGGCGGGGTATTTGAGGTTTGAGTCTGATTTTGTCTTCTTTCCTCTTGGCGGCGGTGAACACCGTGAGGCCCGAGGGACCAGAGACGGTCCTGCCCCAGGACAGCCGACCTCGCCTCTGCCGGCGTCTGCTGGGTGAGGCGGTGTCCCCGACCTCGTCCCGACTGCTGTGCCCGGGGGGCTCTTGGTGGTCGGGCCGGGGTCTCGGAGGGATGGGGTATGTCCTTGCCGCTCTGACCTGAGCTGTCCGCTCTTATGTGTCCTCCTGCAGGGCCGTCGGGCCGCCCTTAGGCCCCGAGAGCCGCCCGATGCGGGCCTCCCCTGCTGTGACGCGGCCCCTCGGGTGAGCCCCCCTTCCACGGGCCACGTGTCCCCCAGGGCCCCGAGTGCCGTCCACTTCCCATCGCTGGGGAGCAGATAAGCTCTTTCTGTTTCACTCGCTTCCCCAGCCTCCCCTCTCTCCACCAACAAGCCCAGCGAGGTCCCTTTCTCACCAGCAAGACCGTCTATCCCCAAAACGACTTTTGCCGCCGCCCCCCACCCCCGCCCCCGGCCACCAGGAGCTGGGCAGGTGGTGTCTGCTTCTGGCAGAATCCGTGGTTTCTTTCACCGCTTTCGTTTCGTACACGGAGGGAAACGGTTCCAGACGTGAGGATGACGGCGTGTGCCGGCGCACGAGGGAACTTCAGGGACAGCTGGTCCTTCTGCAGAGCGCGTCACAGCCCCGCCCTGCACCCCCAGTGGTGGGCGGGCGCCAGGCCCGTTAGACGCCCTTCTCGGCCACGCCTGACCACTTGTTCGTCTGAAGTGGAGTGGGCGCTCGGGGAAGCTACACGAAGAGGAGGCCTCAACTGGGAAGCTTTGCTTTCCCTTTGTAAGGGCACAGTGGGACGCCATGTCTACTGGTCCGGCGCCCTTGGCCAGCATCAGGACATGGCCTTAAAAAGCCGTTAAGAGGCCAGAGAGGCAGGGTATGCATCTCTCCACCAGTTCTTTGGGAAGACCGGGCTGCCGCAGGCCTGGGGCAGGCCCTCAAGGGTCTTTTTCTTTTTTAATTGATCTTGGGGAGAGGGGAAGGGATGGATTCTTATATGTGCCCTGACTGGGGATCGAACCCACAGCCTTGGTGTATCGGGATGACGCTCTAACCACCTGAGCTCCCCGGCCAGGGCCAGTCCTCCACATTCTTGTCTGTGCAAACATCCTTCCTTGGCAGACGGCTTCCCCAGCCTGCCTGGCGCTGTCTCTGGCCAGGTCAGGACACCCCCCCACCCGTGACACACACACACAAGTGGGGCGAGCCCAGCACTGGGCTCTGCTCACAAGGCACCTCATTCAAGCCTTCAGCAGCCGATCGGACGTGGGCCAATGGGAGCACAGGCAGGAGGGCTCGTCCGTGGAAGGCCGGACGCATAGTCAGTGAGGATCCTGGCGCTGAGGGACGGTGCGGGATACACGCCATGTCGGTCTCTGAGCCTCCTCCACCTGGGGAACGCCTCGTTGCCAGCCTCCAATAACGCATTCAGGCTGGGCCGGGAGGGCTCGTGAGGGCCCATCGCGTGTCTGTTTGCACTCACACCTGGCTGCGCTCGTGGTGCGGCTTTGCAAGTGCTCACTGTGGAAGGACAGGTGTTAACACAAGGAGGTGGCCCCTGGGAAAGCGGTAATAGGACCGGAGATCCAAGCCCGCCCAATGGGAAGGAGGCGCCCTCATTACTTGCTCACCACGCTCGGGCTTCTCCCCCTCCTCGCACGCATCTCCACTTACAAATAGCATTTGTTTGTTTGTTTACGCTCCTCCGTTCTCTGCCACCCGACTGCAGGTTCCCGGGCGCGGCCGGCGCACGGTCGCGCTGGCTGTGGGAAGAAGCGAATTCATCCGAAGCACACAAATTATAATTCTCGCACTTCTCTTCATCTTTTAATGAGTTGGCCAGAAACCACGCGGGTCGTACTTCTGACAGCTTGCTGTGGTTAAGGCTGCGGCCCCGGACGGGGCTCTGCGTCTACAGAAGCCGATCAGCGCTTTCAAGGTCTGCCGTCCAAGATGCTTCTGGTCTTGTTGCTTAAAATTGTTTGAAGCAAAAAGTACCTGCCGTTGCTGAATTTGAGCGTCTTTTTAAAAATTTTTTCATTTGCACCCGGTTCTCTAGATTAATACTAAAGAGTCTTTACTGAGCTTTAGCTTTTATTGATGAGGCTTCCCGCAGAGTTGGTTGCGGGATGGACTTTTTATTTCAACGAACTTTGAAATGAAAACAAATCTATACTCACTATCAATTAAACGTTCAATCCTTCTCTCCGCCAAGGGTTCCTAAGGAGAAGGGGGCCGTATGGAGCTGAAGCAGAAGAAAGGTGCCGTTTGATGAGCGAGAAGAAGAAAGTAAAAATAAAAAAAAAATCCTGGTGTCGGGAGACTTTGAAGAGCCGGTGTGTTTACAACATCAGTCGTGGGGTCAGACCCCACATTCCAGTGGCCGTGGACGGCACATTTTCCCTAGAAACGAGCGGGATTTGGACTCGTCCGTGGGAAGTGGCAGAAACTCAACCGAAGCCCCAGGTAATTAGCGGGCTCTGGCCGTTGAGAATCCCGGTCTGACGGAGCTGCGTCCAGAGGCCAAACAAGTCGGACACAAATCCGTCCTGTTTTCTCAGCCGAACTGTGCAAAGCCCCTCAGTGATTTAATTTCTCACGTGTTCCAGAACATATTCAGTGAATGCAGCGACAAACTTCAATTTGTAGTCCTGTTTCAGTAACGGGGGAGTTTCTATCATCCATATTAATGTATTAATTCCCGCGCTAATGACTCTCATCTTTTCTTTGACCCTTGATTTTATTTTCCAGGCTTCTCACTCACTGCTCCGAGTCCAGCAAAAGAGGGACAGGACCCCAGGGCGTGGAGTGGCCTCGGCGTGGCCAGGGGTGCTACAGGGGCGGGGTTTGTTCTGTGAAAGGCACGGGTAACAATCGGGGGACAGAGGGGATGGCGTTTCTCCAGCAGCGTGTCCTCGCAGGTCAGGTGCGTCTGTGTCTGTGGGATCGCCCTCCAGCTCCTCCTGCACGGCCTGCGGAAGCAGAGGGGCGCAGCCCAGGTGCGCAGAGAGGGGGCGCAGGCGCACTGGCTGAGCGCAGGGCCCGGCCGGCAGGCGCACCAGGAACGGGCACCAGACCCCGGGCTGGCTGGTGGCCTTGCCTCCACACCAGGCAGCCTCTGTCTGCCGACAAGAAAATAAATGGCCCTAAAAGCAAGGCTGTGCCAGCCCGAAGGCCGCCCATGCCAGCAGACATCGTAATGATGATCAATTTGTGCCGACCATATTCTCCTGAGTGACGTGTGCGCTTAGAAACGAACGCGGTGAGTACAAACACGAGACGACGCGCAGAGCGGCAGACACCGCCCCAGAGCCGAGGACCCCGAGTCCTCAGAGGCAGACTGCGTCCTGCTTCCACGAAACCAGGGGAGCCTGGGACCTGCAGGCGGGGCTGCCGTCGTGGGCGGGGCCTCGTGCCGCCTTCGCAAGGATCGGGCGCGCGCAAGAACCACAACGAGCGCGGCAGCCCAGCGGCAGTCCAGCACCTGCCCGCGGAAGCTGGAGCCGCTCCGTCAGGCAAAGTGCGCCAGGCCGGAGGCACTCCCTCCAGACTGCGCGCAGAGCGGCCGCGGCCGAGCTCGCTGGGGACGCACAATCGAATGGGCTCCAGAAAACGCAAGGATCACGATTTGTCACCCTTTCGTGCCACATTTAAAGTCAAAACACAGGCAGAAAATCCACAATGAGTCAAATACCACAGTGTCTCCAGGAGACAGGGCCAGCATTCCCAGTGTCCCCCACGGCCTCGGGGTGCAGCATTCTTGTTAATTTTTAATTCTTGATTAATTTTTTTTAATTTGCATGCACTTTGATTTTAAACCTGTGTAAAAATATTTTGTATTTTTTATTGAGCTTTTTGGCACGCCCTCACATTTCGTGCCCAAAACAAGTGCCTCACTCTCCCCACCCTAGTCCAGGCCTGGCCGAGAATATCACTAGGAATGTTCTAGACCAGCCACGGACACTCTGTCAGCAGGGCCCCTGTAATGGGGTCACCTCAGAGTACCGCTGAGTGCCCATGTTGTTAGTCATTTCCAGCACGTGCTGCCGAGGAGCAGCCAATTCTATTTGCCAAAGTGTGGGTCTCATTTTAGCCCGTCGACTCATAAAGGCTTTGGGGTTCTACTCTGAGATAAGCAACAGGCAGGGGGTCCCGACCACACAGCTGACCTGGGGCCAGCAAGCCGGCTCTCTATCCACCCACCACGTGCTGGCTGCACCCCTACACCAGGAGGGGGGACGCCAGGTCGTCCAGGACCTTAAGTGGGCACTTGGGCGTCCCTCTTGGCCCCAGCGCAGGACGGAGGCCCACAGGCGGTCGGTGGCTGAGATGTCTCCCCCGTGGAGAGAAGTGTTGCCGTGGAGAAGCCGCGTGAAGCCCCCGTGGGCTTGATTGAAATGAGGAATCCCCGCATGAGAAACGGGCGCTTAGCCAAGGGCGGCCCGGCTCCGGCCCGGCGCGTTTCCCTGCGAGGGCCGGGCCCTCTTTCACCTCCCTGCCTCGGAGGACGCGGTGGGCACTGGGGCCGGGCTCTCCGGCTCACCGGGCAGTGAGGTTGCTGCTTCGTAACCCAAACCTGCCTTTTCTGGTCCTCGTGTCATTTTATTTATGGCCTGCCTTTGGGGGGCTCTTGATCAATAGTTGTAGTCCCAACATCTATTTCCTCCTTTCGCTTGTTCTTGGTCATATTCCTAAATTGTACGGGGCCACTAATGACGGCAGGCTCGCCCTCCAGTCGACCGGGCCTAGGCTGCCTTGCGGCCAGCTTTTCAAGGCCTCGGGGCCGCAGGCTGGTCCCGGCCTTGAAGACAAACCAGCGTCTGTGCTCAGCTTCTGCCCTGGGGACAGGGAGCTTCCCCCTCTGGAAGGGGGTGGGCTGCCTGCCGGTGGGCAAGGACACAGGCAATCTGTCCTCACTCCCGGTCCTTCCAGTGACTGAGGCCGAGATGCTGAGGCCCTTCTGTCTGTCTGTCCACTTGCAACTGTAGCCGAGGGTCCCTTCCAGCATTAACAGCATGGGGTGCTGCTACACATCTCCAGCACGGCATTTCCCGGGGCGGCCCAGGAGGCCCCCTCACGAGGGCCAGCCCGGAGCCCCGTGCAGGGGCCGTCACAGCAACAACTGACTGCTCCAGGGTCCCCAAGGGGCCCCCGCCCGGGGTCATGATTCCTGCCTGATTTGAACGCAGACAACCGAGCTCAGCCACAGTTCCAGATCAGATTTGTGTGATTCGATTAAATTATTGTTTGCATTTTCATGCAAATGAAGATAAGTTCTCTTGGCACGTGAGTTGTGCGGTTAATAACCGCTGCAGCTTTTGGGCGAGAGCAGAATGTGTTAACTTGGGTTGCCGGCGCCGGTTTCCAAGCCGCTGTGCCGGCTGGAGCCCGAAATTCCCACTGACTCGGTAATTCACGGACAAGGTATTCTCACGCCTCCCCTTCATTTTCCTCCCAGTATCGTTCAGGGCGGCCCCATCTCCATCTGTCAATTATGCGGTATTAATTTACTTCCCTGTGTCTGTCTCCCCCAGCTTGGTGGGGGCATGCTCACTTAAAATATATATTTTCCCCCTCGCTGGAGGCTTTCGTGAAACAAGGCTAATACTCGGCACTTGGGATTTAAGCCGCCGCACCTCGCAAACTTTGGATGTATTAATGCACAAATATAGGAGGGCAGAGAAAGGGGCAAATGAGCAGCTGGCAGAGAGCATGCAAACAGGAAACCTTCTGATTCTCTGTGCGGGTGCAAAATTAGTCAAAGAATTTGAAATTGTCTTGTGCGCAGAGATCCCATTGTTTTCAGAGAAGAATTCCATCTATTTTAACATTCTGAAGTGCGGCCCCCTCGGCAACGGCTCTTCCTCCGATTGTGAGCGCGGTTAATTGAGGGTGTGGCTCCGGGGCCGTTTTGGCCGTGGGACCTGCGTCTTTTGTCTGGCAGCCCCGGCCCGGGCGTCCCCGCCCGGCCTCCCTCCCCGGCCCTGCCTCGGCGTCTGATGACAGACTTACAGCGCTTCCTTGTGTGGATGGTAACAGATGTTTATGTGAATAACAGACTTTTTTATGAAGGCACACACTTTATAGCCAAATACTAATTAAAAATAATTGCATGTAAGCATTTTTGTTTATTCCCTGTTGTGCGTCTTTAATCATTTGAAATCACCTGCAGTTGAAAATTGAGACAAAGATTTGATGCTGCAATTATAAGAGGCCATCTGACGATAGAGGAGGGAGAGACAGCAACATATTTGAGGGGAAAAAAAATACCAGAGCAGAATGCCAGGTCATCCCGAAGTCTCTTGAACGCTGGGTCAAAATACTAATACGTTACTTTGTTAAACTAATAGGATTTTAAAGCATCATTCAGCCACCAAAACAACTTTCTCCCGAATAGTATCCTCTACCTGACACATTTCCTGCACTAACAAGCTCATTACAAGTGGGTTTTAATTAGAGGCATAACAGATGGCTCCCCGTCAATATGGACGGGGGTGACTCCCTGGCCTTTTTAAATTTCTTCCTTTTAAACACAAAAATTGCAGGTGACGGCAGGACTCGCTCGGCGTCTGGGTTTGGGTTTGCTAGTATGTGTTCAATTAAAACAAAGGGTGAGGTGCCAGGAATGTGACTCAGATCGCCGAACGCCGCGGGAAGAAAACAGGGTTAAAAATGACTTTCCTGTTTGGAAGCGAGCGTGCCGGGGCCGGGGCCGGGCCGGGGGTGGCCACGCGCGGCCCCCTGGTGACTCACGGCAGCTCGCCTGTCCGGGCTTTGTGTTTAAACACTGCCTGTCACCGCGTTATGAAGAATTAACAGGACATGTCTGAGTGTTCTTGAACTCCAGCCCCCGCCCTCTCCCCGCTGTGACATTTAACAACAGCATTTCGGCGGAAAATAAAAGGGATGGCTCTAAGAGCCACTCGGCCTCTCTGCGCGAGCATTTTAATACTTTGGGGACACACAAAGAAAGAGGGAACAGAGAAACGGGGTGATAAGTTCCACTCTAAGACTTTCCATTTGAAATGAACCAGACTTGACATTTGAGTGACAGGTGGGTTGAGGAATTTGCTGGATCTTGCATATAAAAAGGCTTATGTTTTTAGGTGGATTTACTCATTAAAAAAAAGTGTTTCCCTTTAGTGTAGAGAAAAGTCTTATTTAAAATGAGCAAACTCCAACGCAGAATTAAGAGATGTTTAGAAATAAATGTATTAGTAATCATCATTTCATCGACTGTTCTTTTAGATGTTATTTTTGTTTGGGGGGGCAGGAGCTGAGAGGCCCCCCAAAGCCCTGATGCGCGCTGCTGGCTCTGAGAGCGGGTTTTCAGAGCGAGGCGCCGACGCCCCGGGAGCGGCAGAGGGCTGCTGAAGGGAGAGAAAGAAACTGCGGGTCACAGGAGGCACCTCCGAAGTTTCAGAATGAGGAGGGTAGAGGCCCGGCCGCAGCGTCCCTTCCCCGGCCGCGTCCCGCCGGCTCCGCCCACGTCCCTCTGCCCGGGTTTCCAAGCGGCCCCTCTCCACCGCCCGCCGCGGAGCTGCGGAGCTGCGTCTCGGGGTATGCCACTGCCGGGAAACAAGGCCACTTCAGGTGTAAAATATTCCACCCGAGTCCCCTGGGGCGAACGGCTGACATGCCGCAGCTCTCTGCCGCGGAGCCGCCAGGCCGACAGCCGCGTGGAGAGTCACACAGCGGCAGCACCGTGCTCGGCAGCCAGAAATAGCAGGAGTTCCAGTGGTGGGGTCTAATTTCATTAAGAATTTTTCTGACAGCCTGACACCCCAGAGCCGTGTTCCAGTTGCCTCCTATCACTGCTGCCGGGGAGGGAACCAGGGGGCGGGAACAGATCTCCCGGCTGGACTGGGAGGGAAACTCCACTTTCAAAGGGAAGGAGCCCTCCGCGGCATTCATCAACTCGTCCCCCGTGGAGGCGGACCCGCGGGCGTCCACGGGGCGTCTCGCCGGCTGCGGGCCAGGGCCGGGAGCGCCCCACGGGGAAGGTGGGCCCTGCGGGGCGGGCTTCGCGGAGTCTGGCTGCGTGTGTCACCAGAGTGGCATGTGGCATGTGGCATGTGGACTAAGATTTACAGGAAGACAGGGATGTGTCGCTCTGTGTGACTTCAGAATGGAAATAGCCAAGGCTTCCGTTGGACGGAGGCGATGGAGGAGGGCCCGTCAATAGGCCGGGTGAGCGACAGGCCGGGTGGCAGTGCCAGCCCGCTGCTGGTCGGGGGCTCCGTCGTCGCGGTGATGAGGCTGCGTTTCAGCTGCCGACGTCCACTGGCTTCCAGATCGCCCCCTCCCCCTCTGTTGACAAAGGCCGCAGCACCGGCGCCGGACAGCTAACGACCAGTCCATACCCCGACACAGGGGGCCCTGCCCCGTGACCGGGGGGCCAGCCCAAGAGCCCGACTTGCCCCTCGCTCTGGGGGTCCCGGAACAGCGGCGCTCCCAGGCCCTCCGCTTGTCAAGGCCCCTCGGGCTGGCGGCTGTCACCCTGCACGCGTAACTGGTCCACGAGGACGGTTCTGACAGTTAATAGATGCCGTGGCCTTCGTTGTCATCGCCGCAGAGATGAAAGCCAGCCACACGCTTGACAAGGCGAGCGGCCGGGTGACCGAGGAGCACTGCAGTGGAATTCGGGGGCCCCCGTGGTCCCAGCGTCACCACTGCCTGGTTCACCTCCGAACGTCCTTTGTGGCTGCCCAGCTCGGCTCTGTCTCCACGCCGCCCCCCGCCAGGCCTAAAGTGGGGCCCGTGGTCCCGGGCTTCCCAGGTGCTTCCTGGAGGCGTGGGCACTGGCACGGCGTGAGCTGGAGAAAGAAAGGCCCGTCCCTTCTTTGTTTGAGAGGAGGCTCCAGGTCCGGTGGCACTGGGGACAGGCTCTGTGTCAGTCCGTTCTGGCTGCCGAGACAAGTTATCTCGGACCAGGGGGCTTAAACAGTAGGGCCTGCTCCGCCCAGTTCCGGAGTTCGGAGTCCAAGATCAAGGTGCTGGCAGACGGAGCGTCTGGCGGGGCCCCCTCTGGCCTGCAGGTGGTGGCCGTCTCACCGTGTCTCCTCGTGGTGGACACTCGCACACAGAGGAAAGCATGCTCGCCTGTCCCCTCCTACAGGGACACCACTCCCCCTCCAGAGGGCCCCACCTCTGGGCCTCCTCGCCTCCCAGGGGCGACCCTTCCTAGCACGGTCTCACCAGTGAGGACCTTGGTCCACACTGACATCACACACGCTTTGCCTTGGGGGCACTAAAGTGTGCTTGGTACGCAGACCTGCGCCTGCGTGCAACACGCCCAGACACAGACGGGGAGTCGGCCCATGCCAGGTTCCCCATACACTCATTCATCCGCTCATTCCCGCCAGGAGGGACCGCCTCCCCGCGGAGCCTGGGGCAGGGGCGGGGGTCGCTCGTAGCTGCCCCAGCCCCGCCCCCTTCCTCCAGCAGAGCGAAGCCCCCCATTCGTCTCCAGTCAACCCATCCAAGAGAGAGGCTGCCTCACTTCAATTAACTTTGAATTAATTCTTGCTGGTTTCCTTTCCAAAAACATCCAGGTTTTAATTGTCTCACCTAATTACTGGACCGCGACCCAGATTTAAGACCTGACACAGGTCCTAGGCAACCGTGGGCTTCCTTGATCACATGCGTGGGTCGTCCCGAGACCCGTTCGGGCCCTCCTCCCTCTTCCTCCTCATTCACACGTCTGACCTCACAGCCTCCCAGGCTGAGTGAGCTTTCCCTGAGTAAACATGCACTCTGCACATGCCTGTGTCTTCACGTTTAAAGTCGAATGGGCTGCAATTCTCTTCAACACAAAACGACAGTGGCGTCTGATCAAAGGAGAAGAGAAAAACCTGCACCTTGATCCTCAACCTGCGTATCTGCCCGGCCGTGCAGGGGGCTTGAGGAACGGACCTGCGCATTCTGTGGATGCTCATTATAGTGTTCATTTCCTCGCTACATATTTGCATGCAAATATGAGCCTGTACAATTTGGCATGGCGAGCACCCCAAGGCTCCAGTCTGGCAGATGGGTGTTGGATCACAATGAAACCCAGCAGCGCCGGGAGCTCTGGGGCCGAGCGGAGGCTCCGAGCCACCGGCGAGCATCCGTCTTCCGGGCTCCGAGATGACAGTGTGGGCTTTGTGCAGCGCTCGGGCCCGAGAATGTTTAAGAGGTGGTTGGGAAAAACACTTTGGGCTGATAGCCAGTTTCCCTAATGTTCTGCAGACAGTCTGTAGATCTTGGAAAGCAGGCCATCTTTAAATCACTTTATTTTGTTTTACTTTAAGTCGAGGAGAATTGGCACGAGCGGGGAGGAGGGCAGCCCGCTCCAGGCTGGCGGGGCCCTGGCGGGAGGCGGGAGGCGGGAGGCAGGTGCTCCAGGCGGGCTGCCTAAACCCGGGGATCAATTTCCCATCTTTTTTTTTTTTTCATGAGGAGATTGCAAAGCTTTCTCGGCCTTAGCCTTTTCTACCTTGCAAACGAAAAACACTCATCCGGGGGGAGAAAAAGGGAAATCAGTGCTTTTCAAAGCTTGAGAGGTTTCTCAGGGACCACGACGGTGGAGCTGCCCCGGCTGGAACATCCATGCTCTGCCCGCACACATGGCAGCGCTGACACCCCGAGAATGCAGTTTTGGGGATGAGGCTGGGGCCATTCTTTCGTTATCCAACTGTTTTGAGTAAGTGGGCAGAGGCATGCATGCGATTAAAATCAGAGTTTCTGAAAGGAAAAACAAACCAGGGGCAAAGGAAGATGTTGGGAAAGGAGGACGCTCCTCCCAGCCCCCCGCAGCTCTCCGAGTCGGGGGCGCACTCGGGATGTCTTGGAGGATCGCTCAGTACACGGAGGCACGGTTTCTGCAGCTGTAACCCATTCACGCACGTTTTGGAAAGATTTCAACCCCCACCCCCACAAATGGGTTTACAGAGTGCTCTGGACCATGAACGCAGTCTGGCTGGGCTTCCGAACTGATCCCTCACGGCAGAAAAATGAACTTAGGAAAACGAGACCCGTCAGGCGGGCTCGCAGATGTCCGAGGAAACATATCACTCAGCGGCTTTCGATTCTGTATCGCTTCCTTGAAAACATCCTCGCCTTGAACTTGCTAAAGCAAACATTTCTGATTTTCCCAAAGTCTTAGGTAAATGAATGAAAGTGGGCAAAATATCAAGCATGTGCATTGTAATTTTTCACCGTTCCCAGACACATTCAGAATAAAGGGCAGGATCCCCACCTGGCCCCTGGAGCCCTGTGCAGCCCTCGGTCCATCGCCTCAGCCTCGCAGACTTCCTCTGGTGTGTGGGGGGGTGGCGCCCTCCCCTCCAGTGCTGTGCTGTCAGCCTCCTGCCCGCTCGGCCTAACCCGCGTCCGGTCACTTTCCAGGTTTCAGGTACAGTGAGTGGACCAGGTGGGGGCGAAGCCCCGGGGCTCCTCCTTCTGTCCTGCTGGCCGCCCTCCTAACAGCTGGGGCCCCCTGGCTGCCCTCCGTGGGCCCTAAGCTCCACGGGGAGGGGGCGGGCTCTGATGGCCGTGCCTGTTCAGAGTCCTGCCCGGGGCCAGAAGTCGGGGAGCGGCTGTTGACAGAAGGGGGGAGCCGCCCTGCACAGCCGGGCCAGCCCAGGCTTCACCGTTGTGTCTGCAGCCCGCTTGAAAGTGCTTTAAAGAGTTCCACCGAATCAAATACTACAAAAGATACCTTTTTCTGAGAAGTTCAGTTCATCAAGAGAACGAACAATTTTTAAGAGGTTTAAACTTGTGCCTTATCTCCCCCTCTGCCCTGCCCACAGCCCCAGCCTGCACCCCCAGCCCTGGCCCCGCCCTGGCTCAGAGCAGCTCCCAGGAACCACACCGCCTCCCACGGAGGGCAGGGGAGGCACTACTCTCTTCCCCATTTTGCAGTTGGGGAACCCGGGCCCCCAGAGGCGACACAAGCTTCATGGAAGGCTGTCCGGCCGGGATGGGCAAGGGCGGAGGGCGAAGCTGGTGGTGGCGTGCCCCGCCTCTTCCGAGGAAGAAGAGCGACTTCAGAAGCCTTGAAAGAAAGTGCCGGAAGCCAGCCGGGGAGCGAGCCCATTGTCCTTGACCCCGCTTTCACGTGCAATCTGTAATGATCTCGGTCTCCGCGCGCCAGGTCCCTGCGAGCAGCCGGCTGGGAGGCGCACGCGGACTCATAGGAGACAGCGCCGTGGCAACAGCAGTGACGGCTGACAGCCTGACACGGGACGGAGACGACTCTCAAAGGCAGTCTCGAGACCGTGTACCCGGCAGTCCCAGAATAGACGGGTCCTGCATCGTTAAGCAACACTCGGCTTTTCTGGAGCCTCTCCTACGGAGGCTAAAAAAAGTGCTGGTTTAAAACCGTGGCTTCCCTTTAAAGGCACAAGCACCGGTTGTGCGGCAAAGTAACTTCTCCGTGGCCGGCAGAGGACAGGGCACAGCGGGCCCCTGCCAGAGTGCCAGAAGGAACTGTCCACCTCGGCGCTTTTTCCCAGGCACGCCAAGCGGCCCCATGTCACCTGCCTGTCCTCGTGCTTAGGGACTGAGAGCGCTTCATACTCGTCCTTCGCCAGAGTGTCACTCGCTCCTCCCCTGTGCCTTTCCTTGCTTAGCCATCCTGTCCCCAAGTTCTGTGGACGACCTTTACCTTCATCCTGCTCACGCACGTATTTTTAGCCTCTTTCATTAAAAACTAAATAAATGATATTGTACTCATGCGCAGGACATCAAGAGGACCACAGAATACAGAGTCCGATCCACCAGAGCCCAAGGAGGGAATTCTTGAGAGGACTTTTCAAGCTGCAGCTGCTCTTTGAAAGCCTGGGAGAAGGTTTACTTATTATTCTCCTTAAAGATGGGCTACACTTAAACCAGGTTTTAGCCGCTAACACAGTCATGTTCGGTTTTCACCCGCCGCGCTCACTGCACACGCCGGGAAGCGTCCGTTCGTTACAGCGTAGTTGAAAGCAGGCGGCCTGTGCTTGCAGCTTCTCTCGCTCGGTGGGTCGGCGCTGGGAGCTAGGCGAGTCCCCTCGGCTGCCGGTGTCGTCTGCGAGAAGCAGCGGGGTCACATCAGTTTCACACCTCTATTTAAAAGGTCCGACAGTACTTTGGAAGACTCCGAGTGGCCCTTTCATTCTTGGGGTGCGGAAGGAAGAGCTGGGAGCCCGGAGAGTGATGGCGGACACGGTCCGTACCGGGACCCCCGTCCCGACCCCTCCTCCGCACCTCGGGGTCCTCTGTTTCTCATCGGCCTTGAACCCACTCTTCGGTGAACCGACACCTCGGCCTCACACTCCTGGGGACACAGAGTCAATATAGATCGTCTCTTTGGTACATAATACCTTCTGTAAGGTCATAAACACACAAGTTCCCCACTGTTTCCCACACTTACTGGGAACCTGGGTTATAAAAGACCCTCTGTCAGGGGCCCGCGGGTGGGACTGGTCTCTGTGGGACCCACTCCCTCCCTCCGCCTCCCCGGGGGTCCCTGCAGCCCGTGGGAGCCACGCCAGCCTGGCTGCGGGAGTCGGAGGGGGACCTCATCCATGTGCGGGCCACGCTCTGGGTGTAGAGGCGGGCAGCCGACCGATGCAGTCTCCCCGGGGGGGCTCGAGGAATGTTTGCAAGGGACTCTGGACCACGGCCAGGGCGCCGAGAGGAGGAGAGGCTCGGGTCCTCGGAGTCATTCTGCTGCCAGGAGGCGGGCCAGACGGGGGACGGGGAGGACTAGCAGGGAGCACAGGGCTGGGGGTGACCCGACGGCTGAGCCAGACCGCCGGGTGGGGCCGCCCCGGGAGCCCGCCCCACGGCCTGCAGGGGACCTGAGCCCGGACGCTCTTCTCCGAACCGGGGGGAACTGAGTGGGGCTTCTCTCTGTAATGCCCGGGGTCCGGACTGAGAGGCACAGACCCTTATTCTCCTTGCTGACCCCAAGGGGGCAGCCCCCAGACGCCCGCCCCAGAGGTTTTGTGAGGGGGACGGCGTGGGCCTCTCGTGGAGTGTTCTGTTCCCAGTTTGGTCCGATCGGCGGAAACCCCCGAAGTGTTGGTGTGGACCCTAGGCCGGCCCCGTGGGCAGCGCCCCCGCCACCTGGGCCACCTGGGCCGTGGGGCTTCCTTATCACCACCGGATGCAGCCTTCGAGGGACTCTGGGCTGGGCCCATTTTCCAGAACAGTATCTTTTTCTCACCCATCTGAGGAAAGCTTCATGTATTCAAAAGACGAGCTCTCTTCCGCAGAGGTGGCAAAGATGCTTTTCTTGCCATTGTTGGCCAGTTCTACTTGTTTGCGGGTGTTTTCTCTGTTCAGAACTTTCACTTTTATGCATAGCCAAATATAGGAATCTTTTAAAAAAAGGCAAAACAGCAATGTGTGGCTTTATTCCGGTCAACAATGGTCAAACAAAAATATTAGAATTGATGACATGTTTTCAATTTTGGAAAATTGAAAGTGTATAGCGAAGTACAAAGAATCATTGAAGACATATCAAGAAATAAGATTTAGGGACTTCCGGCCAAGATGGAGGCGTAGGCAGACACACCAGGCCTCCCCACACAGCCAGAGGAAGGACAACAGCAACTTAAAAACAAAAACCAACCAGAACTGACAGCAAATCGAACTGTAAGGAAGTCTGACAACCAAGGAGTTGGAGAGGAAACATCCATCCAGACCGGCAGGAGGGATGGAGACGGGCAGCCGGGCGGAGAGGACTTGTGGCGAGGCGGCGGCTGGTGGAGCGGGCAGTCCCTCATTCGCGTGCGGATGAACCGGGAGGAACAACTGGGGAGCGGGACCGACCCACAACCCAGGGTCCCAGCGGGGAAATAAAGCCTCAAACCTCTTAGTGAAAACCCCTGTGGAGGTTGAGGTGGTGGACAGACTCCCAGACTCATGGGAGAGTTCATTGGAGAGACCCACAGGGTCCTAGAATGTACATGAACCCACCCACCTGGGAATCAGCACCAGAAGGACCCACTTTGCTGGTGGGAAGCAGGGGAAGTGACTGAAATCCGGCAGAGAGTGGAGCAAGAGGCACAGTTCCCTCTTGGCCCCGCCCCCACATACAGTGTCACAACGCAGTGACATAGGGTGCCCTGCCCAGGCGAATACCTAAGGCTCCTCCCCTTACTATGTAACAGGCGTGTTGAGACAAAAAAAATGACCCGAATGGAAGAACAGATCAAAGCTCCAGAAAAAATACAACTAAGTGATGAAGAGATAGCCAGTCTATCAGATGCAGAGTTCAAAACACTGGTAATCAGGATGCTTATGGAATTGGTTGAGTATGGTCACAAAATAGAGAAAAAAGTGAAGACTATGCAAAGTGAAATAAAGGAAAATGTACAGGGAACCAACAGTGATGGCGAGGCAACTGGGACTCAAATCAATGGAGTGGACCAGAAGGAAGAAAGAAACATTCAACCAGAACAGAATGAAGAAGTAAGAATTCAAAAAATGAGGATAGGCTTAGGAACCTCCGGGACATCTTTAAACGTTCCAATATCCAAATCATAGGGGTGCCAGAAGGAGAAGAGCAAGAGCAAGAAATTGAAAACTTATTTGAACAAATAATGAAAGAGAATTTCCCCAATCTGGCAAAGGAAATAGACTTCCAGGAAGTCCAGGAAGCTCAGAGAGTCCCAAAGAAGCTGGACCCAAGGAAGCACACACCAAGGCACATCATCATTACATTAGCCAAGATTAAAGATAAGGAGAGAATCCTAAAAGCAGCAAGAGGAAAGGAGATACTTATCTACAAAGGAGTTCCCATAAGACTGTCAGCTGATTTCTCAAAACAAACCTTGCAGACAAGAAGGGGCTGGAAAGAAGTATTCCCAGTCATGAAATGCAAGGACCTACATCCAAGATTGTTCTATCCAGCAAAGCTTTCATTTAGAATGGAAAGGGGGATAAAGTGCTTCCCAGGCAAGGTCAAGTTAAAGGAGTTCATCATCACCAAGCCCTTATTATATGAAATGCTAAAGGGACTTATCTAAGAAAAATAAGATAAAAATATGAACAGTAAAATGACAATAAACTCACAGCTATTAACAACCAAACCTAAACAAAAACAAAAACAAACTAAGCAAACAACTAGAACAGGAACAGAATCACAGAAATGGAGATCACGTGGAGGGTTATCAACAGGGAAGTGGGTGGGGAGAGAGGAGGAAAAGGTACAGAGAATAAGCAACATAAATGGTAGGTAGAAAATGGACAGGGGTAGGTTAAGAATAGTACAAGAAATGTAGAAGCCAAAGAACTTATATGTACGACCCAGGGACACGAACTAAAGGGGGAGAGTGGGGGTGGGAGGGGGTGTGCAGGGCGGAGGGGAATAAAGGGGGGGAATGGGACTACTGTAATAGCATAATCAATAAAATATATTTAAAAAAGAAATAAGATTTCATGTACTTACTTTAAGTGTAAAGACTTACATCAGATAAGAACGGCCTTGACCCCTGTGTTACCCACACCCAGCCCTTCCCTCCCCCCGCAAGGTCATTCCTGTGGGGAGTTTTGTACGATCCTGCCGGGTCTTGAAAAATATGTTACTTGGAAATGCAGGTAACTAGGAAACGTACCTGGAACTGTTTTGTGTGTATTTAAAAATTCATAAACAGTATCATTTTATTTGGTAACTTGTTACATAAACTCAGCCTTGTTTCCAAATGTATCCATGCTGATACATAAATATACATTTGGTAACTTGTTATTTAAACTCAGCCTCGTTTCAAGATGTATCCAGGCTGATACATAAATGTACATAGTTTATTTTAAAAACTTGTGTCTCGATGGACATTTGGGCATTTCCGAGCTGTAACTGTTGCACATAACGGTGTGACCAAGGGACAGGCGTGCATCTGGAATCTCTGGGGTGTGGGCTACGTGAAGGGGCCCTCGGTTCCCGCCCTGGAGGCCGGCCCTGGGCCCCTTGTACCAGGGGCGTGTGATGCCCTGCTTCCTGTTGGACGTTTTTGCCAATCTGGAGGGTGCAGTTTCTCATTTTAGTTTTAATTTGTATTTCCGGCAGCCTTAACATGAAGGAGCCATTTTCCAGGGTTTCATTGGCTTTTTGCTTTTTCTCATTTGCGAAGAGCCTGGTTAAGTGTTTTGCACACTCGTGTGTTGAATTGTTTGTGGTTTTCCTGCCAACTCTCCGACATGCTTTACACAGGCTGGCTCCTAATCTCGCTGTCTGTCCGGCCTGCCAACCTTCGTCTTTTTGGTGCCTGCCTTCCTCTCCGGTTATTTTTCTATTTTAAGCATTTAAAAATTTTAAACATTAGCGATTAAATTTGCTGACTTGCATGACAAACGTGTCTAAATGTTTTTGTTCAAATAAACAACCACTTTCCCCAGTAGCGTTTATCAGAGACTGCTTCTCCCACTGCCTTGAAACGTCACTTTGTGGCACTGGGCACACAGGCAGGACACGGGCTCTCTCTGAACTCTTGTCCTCCCGTGTACTCGACTTTCCCGGGACAGCTCCCCTCCGTTCCAATGACTGCGGCGCTGGAGTGTGTTGTGACATCGGACCAGACCCGTCTTCCACCCGATTACTGTTTTGACGTGTTTCTTATGCAATCTTAATCTTCCACCCTCGCCAACAGAATAAAGATCCAGGCTGCCCCCCCCCCCACCCTACTGAGGGCTTGGCTGGAATTGCATTTTATGTCCCTTTGTCACTGACTCATTTTTCAACAGGGGGCATGTCATTGTCTGTTCTTTGACGTGCTGGAAAGCCTCGACATGGAGCGTGAGCAGTGCGGGGAGGACGCACCCGCTGCGTCTGCCTCCTGCCGGAGCGTCACCTTCCCTGAGGCCTGAGCCCTGGAAGCTTCCAGCGCTGCGGGCGAGGCGGCAGGTTTGTGGGTGATGTTTCTCTTTGCTTGTTTCAGTGTTTCTCAGGAGGGAGAGTGAAGGAAAGCACCGATCGTGTTTCTTTTGATTCCTTCAAACCCCAGTGATTGTATCTGCCGAGGACTCAGTGCTTAGGCAGCCCCTGGCTACTCACTCGTGACCACGGCCACCTGGGAAGTCACTGTCTCTGAACGTTGGAGTCAGACGTTCACGCCGTCTCTCGAGTGTCTCCGAAGAACACGGCACCCCGCCCGGCTCCTTCCCTCTACGCCCACCGGCAGGGCACCCTGGGAGTGGCTGTCCACCCTCCTGGTCCTCGTTCCTGCACCAGGCGCGGTCCACCCTCCCGTCTCACTGCCACCCCCTTGTTAGCGTACTTTCACGACGTCCCTTTGGGGGTCAGTCCCTTGGAATGAATGTGCCTTGGGGACGTGCCCCTCCCAAAGCTGCCTTCGCCCCGAGGGGCCTTGCAGGAGAGCCTGGCCTTCGGGGAGTCCCGCCTGCTGAGGCCCCTGCCAACGGGGGGCACTCCCTGCTCCCTGCTCCCCGCGGTGTGGTCCCTTCACCTGGGGCGACACCCCCGCCTTCCTCAGCCAACAGCGTGGACTTCCCAGGAAATCCCAGCTCGGACAGCAGCAGGCAGCGTCCGAGGAAACCGTGTCCTCCTTACTGACTCTTCGGACTTGGTGCTTTGCCTTTCCAGCCGAGCAGAGCTGGAGGGGCTGGTAAAATCCTGGCATTGTCCCCCAGGAAAAGGTCTGTCTGTCTGTCTGCCTATTGACACATCGATATAGGTACATATGCACACACATGTGGATGGACATCACACACTCACACACATGCACACACGCATAACCCGTGCACATGCACATGAGCATGTGTGTGCATGTGTGCATGCACGTGTGTGTATATACACATGGTACACTCACATAAACATTATGTGCATGAACTCACACATGTGCACACAGCTATGAACCGAGTTTCAAAGGTGCCGGAATCAGGAAAACTCCCAGGCTAAGAACCCTGACGTGGAAAAACTCCTCGGGCCCTGGCTCCGAGGACTGGGTTGTGGGGGGCACAGGCTCTCGCTGGCCTCATTTCGCTCCTAAAAGGAGCAAACAAGCAGCCGTCCCACGTGCAGGTAAGACTCCGTGGGAGAAACCAGTGTTTGTGTTCTGTAAATATTGGGCTCCCGGCTCGTGTGCTTTTTACAACTTCAATATGCCGTGCCACACGGCACGGTCCCCGCGGCTCGGCATGCGCCGTGGGTCCGGCTCCAGCTCCGTCTTGGCCGCGCATCTGCGGGGGGCGGGCCTCGCCGGCTCCGCCGCCTGGTGCCGGGAATGGTTGGTCTGTTTATCTGTGGGCTGAGGCTGAGCACAGATAATTGTATTCCCCAAAGATGTTTTCCTCAAATTTTGATAAAGTCAAAATAGAAATTAAGCTGGGATTCTGTAGCTGATGGCATTTATAGTAGTTTTTGCTAACACAAATATTATGATATTTTAAAAATGAAGAAAGTTGGCCGGCGTCCCAGAAAGGCAACGCTGGGAGAAATCAGCGGAGCCGCCGAGGCGCACTTATGTGTGAACCAACAACAGGCTCCCTTTCCGCAGTCCCTCTCACACACTCACACACACTCACACACAGTCACACACTCATACACACACTCACACACTCACACACACACTCATACACACTCACACTCACACACGCACACTCACACACACACTCACACACACACTCACACACACTCACACACTCATACACACACTCACACACTCATACACACTCACACCCACACCACACTCACCCACACTCTCACACACACTCACACACGCACACTCACACACACTCACACACACTCAAACACACACTCACACACACGCTGCTCTGTGGAAGGCTGAGGCATGAAGAGGACACTCTCCCCTCGTGAAGTCCCTGACGTTTGATGTAACAGAACTTCCTCAGTTTTGCCGAAGCTGAGTCTGGAACCTAGAAGCGCCACGCGGAAACATCTTCCCCGAGTGGTCACGGGGCCTACGAGGGGTGCGGGGCGGGGGTGCTGTTTGTACTCTTGGCAATTCCCAAGCTGACTTTCCTGGATCTTGATACTCGTTCACACAGGCCTCAGCACTGTGAGAATGTGGACTGTTAGAAAAATGTAAGTGATTCAGAGAAAGTGAAATGCTAGAAAGCCTTCCAGGCTGACTTGCCTGTCTGCCTGTTTATAAGGATCAAGCAGATCATCCCATTCGTTCATTCATTCGTCATTCACCATTCGACAGACGGTCACGGAGCTCGCTCGCTGTGCGCCAGGCTGTGTACGAGGGCCGGTGAGGGCGGCGCCTGCCCGGCTTGCTGGGAAGCCACCGCCTCACAAGGGGCAAACCGAGGGGACACCCGGCAGAAGCCCTGGGAGGGAGCGCTGGGAGCAGGGAGGCTTCAGCGGGGAGGGTGGTCAGCACTCTGCAGCGGAAGGCCTCCTGGAGGAAGTGACATTCGGGGTAAGTGTCGACACCAGGCCAACGCAGGGCAGCCACACTCCTGGCCTGGGGACCCGATTTGCAGCTGTTCAAGGGTAAGGGTCCTGCCCGGGAGAGGTCGGGTCCGGGCCAGGGCGACAGAGCGCGAGGGAACCCCTTGCCAGGGGCCCAGGGTGTGCAGGCCGACCGTGTGGGGCCTGGGGGGTGCGAGCTGCGGGGTGAGCCTCGGGTTTGACGGGGAGCAGTGGTGGATCCCCGTGTGGGTGGCGCAGGGGCGCGGCTCCGCCACCCTGACCGCCCAGCGTCAGTGTCATGCAGCCATCTCGTCACACACAGGGTGTGACCGCGGACCCCTGCACAGCAGCGGCTGCCAACCGGTCACCTGCACACACACGTGAACCCGGTGCTGAAGCTCTGCGCACGCCGATGAATACATTGTTTTGCTGATCTGACAAAAAACAGGTGCAGGGGTGATTCATCCACACGGGACGGCTGTTCTTCCGTTGGCCGCGGTTACGGTTTTCTCTGACAGTCTACGGGCAAAGACGCCGGTGCCCCTGACTGCGTAGCCGGGCCCTGTGTGTGTGAAAAGTGCTTGCGGCACACCGGTGAAAGATCGCCCTGGCAGAGGCACAGCTCCCTGCTGTGGTGACGTTAAGGGCGTGTTCAAAGGCGTTCTGAAGTGCGGGTGCCCGAGCAGGAGGAGTGCCTCTGCTTCTTCGCTCTTTAATGAGAATGAATGCGCCCGCTGTCCCACGGGGCAGGCGGGTTGGCGAGGAGCGAGGGACGCGTGGTCTCGAAGCAGCGAGACCTGAGGGTGACGTGGGTCTCCGACCCGGGAGGGGCGATAGGGCGCCGGGGAGCCTTCGGGAGCCCCCGGGACAGACCCGACCAGGAGCCCGGAGGCCTCTCAGACTCACTGACCGTCTCACTCTCTGTGGGCCACTTTCTCGTGCCTTCCGTTCCGCTGATGGCCGCACACGGGCCGGATAAGGGGGGCCAGCGCGGGAAACGGGGTCTCGGGGAAATAGTGTTTGCACGCTTGTTTCGCGTATCCATGCTCCATCGGTGAATGAAATAGCCAATATTCAAAGCCCGAAACTCCTTTCATTGCGCCCCCGGAGGCCCACTCCCCCCGCCTGGCCGGTGTGGCGCCGCCGCTCCCGAGTCATTAATCACTCTTTGTCTGGGCCGGGTGTTATTGTTCGGGACTGTCCAGCTCCTGCTCCCGCGGCAGGGCACCGAGGCCCGGGGTTCTTTGTCCACGCGCCCGGTCGGTGCGCACACCTGGGGGCCGCCGACCGGGGGGCAGGGCCCTAATCCGAAGTCCTGGGTAGCCTCCAAAACGTGCCAGGTGAAAGTGGAAACACACCGGCTGCAATTAGGTGGCCTGACAAATAAAAGCCTGGTGGCGATTTCCAAGGTGTCACCTAGGAGCACTCACCTCTTACAAGGTCCACACTTAATAACCTAAAGACACATATGAAAGAACTAACGTTTTATTGGCGAGCAGTAGTTTGGGGGACTTCTTGGTTTGCAGAACAGATCACTGATCGTGCGGTGTGCAGAAACACAAGCACTACCCACAGCACTGGGCTTTTGCAATTTAATTCACGACTTGGAATGACACAGTTAAACTCGGGCCCTGGGAGGCCCCGGATTCAACCCATCCTTAGGAAATGCTTAGAAACGTTACTGGAGCACTCTGATAATGCCTGGCTGTGCGGCCGTGCTAATGTGACTTAGAAATAAAAAATAATAACTCCCCCCGCCCCGCAAATCCTACCACGTAACTTAGCTCCTGTCCAGGCACGATGTGCCGGCGGTGTCCTACACGTAGTCTGTGTATCGGCAGCTCTTCACGGCACTCACGCGTGTTTGTTTGTGTACCCGGATGCAGGCACTGAGCGGGGTCGCACTGGGATGACTGACGGCCTCCAGATTTACAACGTTGCATTCGATTTACAATGTTGCATTCGCGTGCACACGTTTTCTAGCCACTGCAACAAAAAAGGCTGCAGTGTATCCACACTGTATCCACAGTGACAAATCTTCAGGACGCGGCTCGTTGACACGCCTTTTTATTACCGCGGCTGCCTTGTTTTTTTCTACTCAAAATAAAAGGAAATCACAGGATCCTTACAATAATAGCTGGCAGCAGGTAGTTACTGGGAAACACACTTCCCCGACACTCTGCTTTGTAGCACCCACCCGAGTGGCAGGTGGGAGCCTGGGTGGCGGTGCCGCCGGTGACAAACGGGTGGGGAACGGCATTCAGCTCGCCTAGCCGTAAACGCGGGCCCGCCGGCCCTCTTTGTGTGCTTGTCGTCCTGGCCTGTCGGATGAGAGGGGCCCTAGGACTGCCTGCCGGAGCAGCAGCACACACAAATGCCCCGCGCCGGGCTGCCGGGCTGTGCCTCGCAGACAGCACACCCGTCTCCCACTCAAAGGGGGCCCAGCTGTGAAGCCAGCACTTGCTGCCTTAGAGGAACGGGGAGCTGGCGGCCCCAGTGCGCCTGAGGGTGGGCAGCGAGAGCAGTGTGTCCCGATGCCTGGCTGGCCCCCGGCTGCTGGGCTTCCCTGGGCAAGGGGGGTGCCCAGGTGCCTTGGACGGGATGGTGCTCTTTATTTAGCGCGCACTGGCTTTTCCTCTGAAAGTCCTCTGATGGTCGAATGCGACAACTCTGCCCTGGAGACGCCAAGCGGAAATCACCTCCGAGGCATCGTCGCTGCACTGGTGCTTGAGGCAGCTTGACGGACGGAGCACGGGAGGCCAAGGCGTGTGTCTCTGGGGGTGCGTCTTTCTTCATAGGGTGCCTTCCCTTCTCACAGAGCTGCGCCCAAACGCGGGGCCGGCGCACCCCCAGGCTGAGTCCTGTGGAAAGCAGACTCGGGGCGACACTCTGACCTGCACCCTTGAGCAGCCACGTCCCCACCGTGAACTGTTTGTCTTGTTCCGTAGGACACGCAGGCGACTCAGAAAGGGTTTTCAAAAATCCTTTCTTCACATAATTCTTGATATTTCTTAAAATGAGGGTTTTGTGATTTGTTTTTGAAATTTCGTGCTTACATATGATTTTTACTGCCCCACTCCAGAATGGTGAAGCTAAAATTTCTTTTTTATTTTTATTTTTTGCATAAGTGCACAGAAGTGAAGGTTGGAGGGAAAATGTGTGAGTGCAGCCTCTCTCAAGAAACTCCCGGTGTTTCTTGGGGACCCGGTGGGATCCCCTGGTTTTGCCTGGGCTCCACCCACACCCCACACACCCCTGGCTCCCCGCAAACCCGCTTCTGAAGGAGCTTAAACCCAGTGGCTTAAACGATGTGCAGTGTGCGGGTCAAACGCCGGGCGCGGCTGACCGACCAGCAGCCCCGGAGCCAGGTGGGCAGCTGCTGCGTCTCAGGGACCCTCCACTGCAAAAATAACCAGCTCTGGAGAGACAGGCCGCACACTTAAAATCCGTTCTATTTTTAGCCCAGGGTTCCACGACCTCACAGGAAAAGAGTTTTAACCAATGACAGAGCGTGCGACGCGGCTCCGAGGTCCTCGAAAAGTGCCACGGAAGGCCGCGACGTCCAGCTCCGCAGCGAGGCTCCCTGGCGTGCCTGCGCCTCCGATGCTAAAAAAGCGCACGTGAAGTTCACATGCGGACGCCCAGCCTCTGCGAACATGCAGCCACTTTCTCAGCACGCTCAACGATATGTCACCCTATTTCCCGCCGAGCGGAGTCTTTCAGCCTGTCGGCGACACTGAGCAGGAGAGACTCTTCAACAAGAGAAGTGCGTGCAGGTCTTTGCGAGGAGGTGATAAGAGCTAATTTTTCTGTTGCCAGTATCGATGATTAAATCACTCTGATTTGCATGGTCTGAGTTCATCACCGGATGATTTATTCATCTGCTACGTCGTCGCAAAGTGGATCACGACGGTTTAGTTTATTTTAACTGTAGTTATTAGAACTACAGTCAATGGTAATAGATGCCAGAGCAAATAAACATTTTAGCAGGAAACGTTTAAATGCTCCGAGTGGCCCTACGAGCCAGCATAGCAGGTGGTGATATCCTGTTTTTAAATTACATTTCAGCAAGTGAACATAATAAATCCTCCTGTGTTATCCGTTTTGCTGGTAGCGACTTATACCCACATTATTCAGCTTGACCTCATTCTTGCTAATCACCATCCTGGTTTTAGCAGCTGCCACAGTGAGTGAAACAGTTAATGCAGCATTCTTGCCGAAAGAGTGCCTGTCAGGCTATTGATGACAAATTAAAATTAATAAAGAAGACCTGTGTTGAGTTTGAGGGAAGGGAACAGCGCGGCGCCCACGTGACGGTGCGGCCTCTGGGGCGCTCCGCGGAGAGCGTGTCTGGCGTGCGCGCGCTCCTGGAAGGGTGAGCGGGGACCGCCGGCCCTCTGCCGGGGCCTGGAAGCCTCCCCGAAACAGCCTGGATGCCTCCAGCCTCGTCCCGTGTAATTTATCCCTCGGAGAGTTATTTCCTGCTCTGCACACCTTCGCTCTCTGCTGCAATCACAGAGTTTCCAAGCGCCTACAATTGTATTTACCTCGGCAAGAACCTTTGCAAGAGCCATCGCGCACACATCAGAGCGCAGAAAGCACAGCAAAGGAGTCCGGCTCAGGCCCGCGTTTCCGCCCGAGAGGCCCGCCTCCGTTTCCAGGGGCCGGGCGTTCGGCCCAGCAGCCAAGGGTGCAGCTGCTCCCAACAGCACTTAGTGTGGAGAGTCCTCCTTTTATTTCTCACGGAAAATGAGGCCCGACCACAGCGCATTGATCTCCTCGGTGGTTCCCAAAGGAGGCAGCGACGTCTCCAGATTAGGCTAAATGTACGGCGTACGTACGTTCCCGGGGCTTAGGTACGTCGCCTGTCTTCTTACGGAGAGCATGTTCATCTGGAGGGAGCAAGGACCCCGCGGTGGGGATGGGACGCTGGCGCAGGCCGGTCGGAGGCCGGGAGGTGAGTGGACCTGGCAAGGGGGTGTCACGTGGCCCGTGAACACTGTTGCCAGCATCGCAGGGTCGGCGGACGCAGTGTGGACCGGCCCCGGAAGACGCAGCGGAAGCTGAGTTCTCTGCCCGAAAGAAGGCAGGGTGTGCGGGTCACACGAAGTATTGGGCGGGTCGGCTCAGGAAGCGCCAAGCCTCCTGGCTGCCCTGGAAAGAGGGAGCAAGTCCAGACCCGCTCCTGCCCCCTGCCCCCCGGAAATCTAGGGGGAGCCCAGGGCCCACCAGTGAAAAATGGCATCACAGAGCACAGCCCAGGGTCAGGAGCCCCTGAGGTCGGGACTCCACTGGTGCCAATGACCGCCGTGACCTCGGGACTGTGCCTCCATCGGTGACCTTGAATTTCATATGCATGTCCTTTCTGAGTAACCAGCCCCAGCTTCCATGGGCATAAAAAACAGTGGGGGCCCTGGGGTGACGACCCACATGCTGCAGGCCTCTGAGAGGGGCGTGCTTTCTCCCCGTGTCCCTCCCCGTCCGCCCAGACCACCGCGGGGCTGCCCGGCCGGCCCGCTGACCCACCACCCTCACGGCGGTGTCTCTGGTCTCTTCACACAGGGTGCTGAATGCAGCGTGCACACCACTGCCTCCCGGAACTGGAGTGAGATTGCACGGTGGTCATCTGGGATGCGGCCGGCCGTTCGTTAGAGGACTCGGACGTCGGCCTGATGTGGGTGGACCTTTCCCTTCTCTTCCAAGAGCCGGGCGGGGGCCACACCTTGCCTGAGCGTCACTTCAGGATTGAGTCTGAGCCGACAAAGCCCTTCAGGCTGAGGCTGCACCGACAAGGAGAAAGAACGGAACTGAGACATTCAGTAACAGTCTTAGCAGCTTTTAAGTTGCTGTCTCAGCTCTGCAAAAGGTCACACGCGGGCTCTATTAGAAACTGACATCGCACGTTGTAGCCCACCGCGAACTGCGGACGGCGGGCCGTCCGTTGCCCAGGTGTGGACGCTGCTGCTGCCCACTCGTCTCGGCCCTGCGGTGTGCAGTCGTTGCAATACGGGTTCCGGCGGGCTGGCTCCGTGGATCACCGAGAGGAGTCCTTTGCAATCCGTAGGGTCGACATACGTCTCGTCAAGTCGCTCCGTCTCTGGGTTGTAAAATAAAAATACAGAAAATGAGGAATTAATTCAATTAAACATTTTCCCACCCACATTTTACCTTTCCTCATGGCTCTGGGGAATAATTTATGAAATGTATATCGCCAGAAGACTTATGTTTGCCATTATTTTTAACTTAATGAGTATACCTTACACATCAGAGAGAAAGAACAAAGGTTAAATTTTACATTAACGGCACATTGCAACATGGTATGCAAATATCTGTATGCAAATATAAAGCCCCTGGAAGATAAATGTGTTATATTTTTAACCAGTTAACTATGACTGTGAAGTATTGTGGGAGAGATTCAGTGGTTTCATTTTTATATCTTTCTTGTAAATAATGCATAAAGTATGTAGATGGTGTCAAAATATGATTAAGCTATTAGCTTTATAGTTTTCATAGTTAAGAATGTGTTCAGCATGGAACCTTAATAACTCATTTCTAAAGGCAGCGACCATTATGAAATATTTCTTGTTCAAGTGAATGTTATCATGTGACATAATGATTTTGCTTAAAACCAAGTTAAATGAGGAGTAAAATTAAACAATATTGCATGAATTGTGTTTGACTAATTTTGTGTCACATTATATTAGCCGAGCTTTCAGAATATGTGTTAATGACAAATAGTGTAAGCCTCCGACATACTTTATATGTCTGTACAACCGCCCTTAAGTCATTAGCTTGTTAAAGGTTCATTTTGTTTGCAGTTTTTGTAGCCAGTGGCTTTTCCTGATTATTTTTGCCCATAAAAGTAGACACACTTCAGAAATAAATTTTACATACATCGTGGGGACTTCATTTCAGTAACAAGGGCCTGGTTTTTATGAGAAAAGCAAATCATTTGAATCCAGGAGACATTGAAGGAGATGAGTGTTATTTCTAAATTAGACACCATAATGACTTCCTAGAGCAGGAGCTGCAGCCTCCAGAGAACGCTGCTGTCGTGGTAGGGGCCTTGGACAGATCGCCTTCGGTGGAAGACAGTTCGGTCGCCAAGGGCCGTCCCGTCCTGGGGGCACTGCGGGGCTGACCCGGGGGCTGGGCTCTCCGAGGCGCCCCAAGCCTGCCCTGTGTAAGGCGGTCACCGGTGGTCGGCCACCAGGCCGGCTCTAGTCGACGGGGGGGCTCTGTGCAGCCCTGGGGTGGGTGCCTGCAGAGTGGGGGCTGGGAGCGGGGACAGGTGGAGCACCACAGGCTCCACGACCCAATGAAAAGCTCGAGTGACAGCAGCAAAGTGCAGGGAGCGAGGCCACCGTGTCACACCCACACGCAGACAAAGCTGTGCCGAGGAGACATCCCTGCTAGCTCAGTGGGCTCCCAGCGTCCTTCCCCGCAAAGGCTGTTCCGCTGGTTACGCGCGTGGAGCCGACCGGAGGTACATGGAGCACCGTTAGGTGCTGGTAACACCGGACGCGCTGTTAGGATGTGGGGGCGGCCTGGGCCAGCGCTGTCCCTGGGGGAGGGAGGGCGTCCCCTGGGGCACAGGTGTGCCTGTGGCTGAGGGGTCGGAAATGGGCGGAGGAGCTGGAGCAGGGGCTGCACGGTCTCCGAATCGGCAGAAGGGACCCAGATTTACGGCACTAACGAGACAGCGATGGATGCGTTTCCATCGTAACCCACACATGCCGATTCCGTGTGGAAAGTAAACGTCTAACCGAACACCGGGAGTTGCTTGGGAGAGCTGAGCTCCGAGGCCTGGGGTGGGTGTAACTTCGGAGCTCGAGTGGGGAGCCCCTACCACTCCCGGTTTGAGCTTCCTTGCTGGAGGTCCCTCTTCTCCAGAGGCCACGGGGCCCCAGTGGACTGCTGGCCTCAGAACCTGCGGGACGGTAAACCTCCTCTGTTTGAAGCCCCCGCCCCCAGCTGCGGTACTTGGTGTAGGCAGCCACTGGGGGCGCAGCTCCGAAGGCCCGGGGGTCTGGGGGCCCTGGGGTGACAGCCGCCCCTGCGCTGGACACTGCAGACCATCTTCTGCTCTGTGCCGGACGCGAGCAAGCACCACGTTCATCCACACGGTGCGGAAATCCAGCCCCCCGCACACAAAACCACACGGCTGTTCCATCATTTGTGCAAAGCCTGGCTTACTTTTCTCAGGTCTCGCTGCCTTGGGAGGGTGGGGGGAGAGCTGTGATCAGGCCTCGGGCGGGAGCCCAGGCACTGGTAGGAGACGCCGTTGGGGGGCTCTAGGGAAAGCGGGGACCAGGGTCCTGGGTGCTGGAAGTCCGTCCCCGGAGCCTGGAACAAATCGGTGTGGACAAAGGACGATGACGCACATTTTGTTTTTTCTGCACGGTGTCTGCCCGAGATGGTCCCCTCTTGGGGACTGACACTCGTGCATCATCGGGACCCCAGGGCCATCCCCTCGGGGACCATCACAAGGACCACTCTGGAAGCAGGGGAGTGGCTGGGAGCACCCAGGGGCTCCGATCTGCTTCCAGATGTTGCTCGGGTGAGCGCGTCCTCGCAATGGGCCTTTGTTTAGGAAACGCAAACAGTGTTCAAAGTGGCACTCATGTCTCACGGAGAACTTGCAGAACGTGCAGATAGGCGGAGAGCGCGGCATCCCTGAGACCCTCCCCCATCCGCGTCCCTGCCCCCAGGGCTCCCCGGCACACCCCATACTCGAGCCTCTTCCTACCCCTCCAGAGGACACCTCCTTAGCTTCCTCCCCCAACGGAGCAGAAGAGAGCAGAGCAGAAGCTTGCTTTTGTTTTGTTATTTTTTTTTAACAGCTAACACCTAGGAGAATGCTCAGGCCGGTTATTTCCCAGAGCGTGGTCTGGGGACCCCCAGGACCTGCAGGACCCTTTCAGGGGCCCACGAGGCCAGCGCCAGTTTCTCAGCCCTGGGTTAACACTGGTGTCAGAAGAGCTATGACGTCATTTGCCTTTTTCACTTTCCGTCTCTCAAGAGTACGCAGCGGAATTTTCCAGAGTCTTCGTGAAGTGTGGCATCACGACAAATGGGCTACAGGAGCGAGTACGGGAAGGCAGCTGACTTCTATTAAGCCGGACTACGGAGGTTTGCAAAGATGGGCAGCGACACCCCTCTCTCTGTTCTTTGTCGTGTCAGCTCATGGTGGAGTTATGGTTTCTTTAAGAAAGGAATTAATGCATAGATATTTCTAAAATGATCAGTTTTAGTTTTAAAATGGTAAATATCAGTTGATGTAGCCCATACGTGGCTCCAAATAATTTTAAGAGTATAAAGGGGTTGTGAGGTCCAAAGTTTGAAACCGCTGACCTACGTCACGGTTGGTGTGCAAAAATATTTGCCAAAAAAAGGAACGAGGGATTCGGTTGAGGCTGCTGATGTCATTCTCGGTTCCCGTTATATGTGTTTAAAATATTTATAATTTTGTGTTTTGCGTTTTGAGCTTACGCACGCAAACCGAAGCCGCTTCCCGTAGTGCCAGACACCCTGCGATCGCCACTTTGCATAGCGGGCAGCAGTCCACGCCACCAGTGACTCTCCGTCACACGGACGGCGCAGCGAAACCGCCCGCGGAACTCGGAACACCACACGGGCGTTTCCGGGCAGGCAGGTTTCCGTCGTCGTCAGGCCCTGGCTGGGCGTCGCCAAACGGCTCCCCGAAGTCGTTCCAGTTCACGATCCCGTCAACAGTGGGTACAGCCGCCAAGCTCCTTCGCGTCCTCAGCAGCACGTGCAGGAGAAAAACCGCCCAGCACTCCTGGCTCCTGGGCACTGTGTGACTCCCCACGGGCAGGGCTCCTCCCGCGTGGGCACCGAGCGGCTGTCTCCCCTCCTGTGCGGTAGTGCCTGGAAGGAGGCCCGGAGCAGGCTGGCTGTGACCTCTCGTGGCCGCATCTCCTCCTCCAAAGCTGGGCCACTCAGGTCATGGCCCCCAGGGCCCCAGTCACCAAGCCTGTAGTCGAGGTTTCTTGTCCTGTGGCCCCAGTCCGGAGGGCTGTAGTGGGGCACTCGCCCAGGCGCCCCAGCCCGCCTTGCTGTTGTACCCCGGGGCGGTGCCTGTGGGGCAGGTTAGAGATCGGCACCCGGGCCACTGCCAGGTGCCCCCTCCTCCCATTTCGACTCCCCCACAGCCTTCCAAGAGCCCCAGTGGGCACCAGGGAGCTGCCAAGGCACCCAGGGCTCTAGCCGGTGTGGTTCTGGCCCGCGCAGAGCACCCTGAAACAGAGGACGGGGCACACACACCAGCAGCTGGGAATCACGGGCGAGACCTCCAGGGAAGGGAAGGCTCCGCGGACCACACAAAATTTCAGGGCGACCCCTACCTTCACCTGCAGCGAAGACGATGAAAGAAATGACAGTGTGAGTTGCTCACAGGGGCGAGGGGGTGGCCCCAGCCTGTCGGGGTGCGGGAGTGAGGGGGCACCCCCTGGGGAACGGGACCTGACTGCTCGATGTCCCTTGTCCTGTGGCCATTCCGAGACACACGCTCGGCGCGCTAGGTGCAGAGACGCTGCTCCTAGTGTGACTCCTAGCAGAGAGAGCGCAGAGCACCCCAGGGGGCAGGATGTGGGGACTTCGCGGCCCTCGTGAGATAGATTGTCATGCGGGTATTGAAGTTACTGCTTTTCTTGATGATTTTTAAATAACATGGGAAAAATTAGGATATATTTTTTAAAAATCTGACTTTAAACCTGTATATGTCATTTTCCAAATTATGTCAAAAATATGTAGATGTGTGGGAACAATGCATCCAAAGTTAATAGTGGCAAGTTACATTTAGTTTTAGTATGTGCTGTTGCATGCATTATATACCAAATGACATTACATAACGTAATATATAACGCAAACATAATGTACACGATTTTTCAAGTTTTTACAAGAATTACTTACTTTCCAGAAACCAACATAACTTAAAAACGGAGTGTGGTTCCAGGTTTTATGAAAAGACTCCTGTGAGATGTGCCATCTGAACTGGGGTCTCACAAGTCAGCGCGGACAAGCCGTGGGGCGTGGGGGGCCGGGTGGCAGCGGCCGCAGGACCGTGTCCCAGGAGAGGGACCGGCGTGGGGAGAGACGCAGAGGGTGTGCTGGGGCCCCTGTGCGGCCCAGTGCGGCTCCCCCTCGAGGTCAGGTCGGGGTGGCCTGGCAGTGACACAGAGACCGTACAGAGCAGGGGCCGTCACACTGTGGCCGCGGGCCAAGTGCAGGCAGTCAGCTGTTTCTGCAGGTCGGTTTTTACCGTACGCAGCCCACCCGTTTGCACGCACGCTGTCTCCGGCTGCTTGGATGCCGGCACGGCGGGGTTCGGTGGCAGCGGCCGACACAGCCGGGCTCACGAAGTCCAGAATATCTGGGCGCCACTCTGTAGGCTGCGGACAGCGGCCCGCTGGTCAGCGAGGATAATCTCTACATGCGGCACGCTGATGTGTCACCCAAGTCCCTGGGGATTTCTCTGGCTTGAGTGACAGCGGTTGGGGTGACGCAGGTGCAGCGGGCACGCTGGAAACAAGAGAAGGAAATCACCTGCCGGGATCACACGGTCACTGCCGGAGCCCCAGCTCAGGCCTGTCCTGCCCTGGGGGCGTGTGCTCCCGACTGGTGCTGTCCGGTCCCGCGGCCAGGCCTCAGGGGGCTGCTGGCCCCGTGGACGCCGGCTGGTGACGGGACCCTGGCTGTGCCTGGAAAATCCCTGCAAAGCTGGTGCTCCCACCGGATCCCTCCAGCTTCTGGCTGCCCCTCTTGAATGCTGGGGACTTCCCAGGGTGGGGCTGTCTCCCATGTCCTCGTGTGACCCGGTGAAGCACCGCTTCCCTTTTTAGGTTTTTATTTCTCAGGGACATTTTAGGCTGCAGCCCCTTGAGTGGAAAGGATGGAGAGACCCCACGCCCTCTCTGTCCCGCACCCCTGGTCTCCCCGATCAGTCCTGCCTGGCATGGGTGCGTTGCATTTGTCGGAACTGCTGAGCCGATACGGGTGTGCAGGCTCTTCCCTGCCGTCCACAGTTTACCCGAGGGCCCGCCCGTGTTTGAGCTGAAGACTCTCCGGGTGTCGACGAATGTGTAGTGTCATGCGTGCACCACGACACTGTCACCCAGGGCGGCTCCCCGCCCTAAGGATGCCCCGCTCAGTCGTCTCCCCTGCCAGCCCCGGGCCACCCCTGTTTTTTTTTACTATCTCTACAGCGCTGTTTTCCGAGTGTCCTGGAGTTGGAGTCAGCCAGGTGCAGCCTTTCCGACGTGCTTCTGCCACTCGGCGCCGTGCACGGGCTCCCACCCTGTGTTTTTGTGCCTCGACGGGAGCGGCCTTCCGTTGCCGGGATCCCCGCAGCCGCGCATCGCTGGTAGCTGCCTTCCTTTTAGTTTCACAGGGGAGGCGCCTGCGCGGGGAGGGGTAAGTGTTCGGCTTTGGGTCCCACTGCTCTGGGGAGGAATCAGTGGCATTTAAACCCAACCCAGGTCTGCTGTCTCTGGATCCACCGTCACGCTGCACTCCCTCCTGGACTGGGGACATCTGAGTTCCATCTGTCATTTATTTTCTGCCTCAGTGGCATGTGTCATTCAGTGTCCTCAACACACCGTTTTGCAATGCTGTTTCCTGAATGGAGGACACCCGCAGTGCCTATGTGCCACCCCCGAACGTGGGGTGACGTGCACCAGTAACATGGCGTGGTGGCCACGCAGGGACAAATGCCCCGCCTGGGGGTGGCAGCCTGGTCCTGGCGATGGCTCACGTATTAGGTTGGGGACAGAAGACTCCCGCCGGATGGAACCTGGGCGGAGAGAACCACGGGGCACTCTGCAGCTCAGTCCCCCCGTCCCTTCTAAAAGCCCCCGAACCATCCTGCAGCGTGCTCCCTCCCCCTCTGGCCTGCCCACCACCGGCGTGCTGACCGCATCCTGCGGGACACGGTGCTCCGCCCAGGTTTCACATGCGCGGACCCTCGGCGTTTCAGCGGAGAGCCCTGATCCAGCGGGTCTCCGGGGCACCACAGCCCCGCCTCGCTGCGCCTCAGCCTGGGGGGTGGGGGGGGCTCCGAGCGTCGGTTCAGCTGTCTGTGGATGCCTCGCGGCGCGTGCTTCTGCTCGCTTTGCTCAGCCACCCAGATTTAGCTGTTTAGGTTCCCTCATAAATCAGCCACACCGAGCATCTTAATCATCTTCTTCCCGTTTGTCTGTAGCTCTCTGCCCTCCGAGAAATAAATTACCCGCAATTACTTAAAGTCAGTAATTGAATTTATTTTAGTGGTAGAGAGAAAATTTATCCATTTTGTTTGTAATTTGTAGTCATTTTTAGTAATTGATAGTAATTTTCTAGTAAATACTAATTAAATGTTTCACTAACTAAAAGAAGTACAGAGTAATGCACTCGCTGAGCATTAGGGTTTCCAATTTATCTTTATACCGGCAAGTGATTTAGGTTGAGTTGATAGGGTCTAGCGGAATTATTCTCGTCCTGGTAAGCTTTGAGAGAGCCACAGAACGGGAGAACTGAAGAGTGCATTCACCACGACCTGCCCGCGGGTTACGGGCGGGGAAACTGAGGCAGAGGACGACGAAGGTGCCGGTCCAGGACCAGCTGCACAGCCAGTGGGAGGAGGGAGGCCCTGGGCTTCAGACTTCCCGTCTGGGGCTCTCTGTCTCCATCCGACTTCTGAGAGCACAGGGCAGGTGGAACAGAATGGGCCCCGAAGTCAAGATTCCTGGTTTCTGGCAGGAGGCTGGGGTGGCCCAACTTCCCGGAGGCCTCCTTCCCGGACCCTGCCCCATCCTGCTGTCCTGACCACAGCGCCTCCGTGCGCCGGGTAGACAGAACTGTGTGTTCTGGGCCTTTCTGAAGATGGTGCTGCTTTTGCAGGGTGTCCCCGAGTGAAATATCTCAGACTGATAAGAGCGGAAGTTTTCGCTTCACCCCATGAACCCATGAACCCCGATGAGGGGGCAGGCCCTTGGTTTCTACCGGGTTCCTTTTCTTCTTCCCTCTTAAACGATTCTCTGGGAATGCTGGCACGCGGGCTGTCCCGTGCCCCCAGCCTGGCTCAGAGTCACCGCCTCCCTAGTCTGTCTTTCCGGCCGGGAGCGTGTGCCGGGAAAGACAGGAATGGTGATTTTCCCCAGGACAGGCTCCTAGTTAGAAAGTAATATCCCTCTAGAATTAATTAATTAATGGGAGTTGATACAATTAACAAACACCGAGCGACAAACTCCACGGAGGCGCCCCTTCCTAATGAGTGCTGTGACTTGGAGCCGCGTGGGCCTCCGAGCTCGCCTCTCCCGACCGGCCGAGCGAGGGGCTGGTCGGTGCCTTCCCGCCGGGACCGAGCCCTCCAGCTTTTCAAAATGCAGAGCACGGTGGAAATGTGTTTTCACATGTACAGCTCTGAGGGACGCTGTGAACCTGGGGAAAAGGACGCTGAAATGATCCGTTGTTCCCAAATTCGATGAATGTATCAGCACGTTTTCTTTCAGACTTTTTTCCCCCATAGGTTTTTTTCAGGTGTAATCCAATAGGATATATTGGAGTGTCGTGTTTTTCATAGACGATAACATAAGTTAAAAAACGTTTTAGGGTGGTCTTCGAAAACGTCATTTTGAATGGTTACATAATATTCCGTCAAACGGAAAACCTTGAACGTGCTTGGCCACTTCCCTATTCCTGTGACGTTGACGACTTTGGTGTTATTTACACGGTTTCAGGATTATAAATAATGCATCTGTGAACATCTTTTAGAGGCTTTTTATATATTTAGATTATTGTCTTTGGTTAGCTTCCCAGAGCAAAATTCTGAGGTCAGAGGACATGACTATTTTAAGGCCCGGGTTCATGGCCAAACTGTCTTATGGCAGTGCTGTCCCAGTGTGTCCTGGGCCCAGGAAGAGATGACATTTCCCGTCACGCCGTGTCCCTCTCTGCTTCGGCCAGCGCCAGAGAAAATGCCTGCTAGCTGGAGGGGTGACGAGTCATGTCACATTCAGTATCCAGTTTTTGATGAACCACGTGTTTAAATGTTTTTCTTCATATTAAAATCTGTATTCTCTCTCCTTAGAATTGCTTATTTCTGCCCTTCTTATTCTATTCTATCTATTCTATCGTTTATGTTTTTCTTACCCATTTATGTGAGCCGCCTACATAATAAAGATATTAAACCTTGATTCTACTTCTGCACATTCTTGTCCTAATGGTGTTGATTTCCGAGTGGCTTTCCCGCTCACAGTAATTCCTAAACGGTCCGGGGACAATGCCGCCTTTCCCACTCTTCCCTTCTGTCGAACGCCAAGTTCAGAAGCACGGGTGCCAGCGAGCAGGGCCCCGGGAAGCTGCTGAGCGGCTCAAATACCCGTGTAAGCCTGGCTTTTAGAAGCCTTTCTTTCCCAACCAAGGAATCCTCGCATGAATTAAATATGACACCTGCATCCTTCAGAAAGACAGGTTCTGCTGCGCGTCTTGTCCCCGTTTCAAACCCGAGGAAGCCTGCTTTCTGATCACACATGAAACAGGTGTCTCTTCCATTAAACATACATCTTCAATTAGAGCACAGCCCCCCGGGGTGGTGGGCGGACGGAGCCCCCACCGGCCAGGCAGGGCTGGCCTGGCCGCCTCTCTGAGGCCAGCTGCTGCCGCCCGTGGAGCCCGGACCTGGGCAGAGGGGCCCTCAGCCTGCTGAGATGCCCACCTGGCGGGGCAGAGCCAGACCTTTGAAAACCGGGGGAGGGCTCTCTCCTTCTGACCCGGCGGCCCTGAAGTCGGCCAGCCCAGCATGATGCTCCGAGGCTGCCTGAAAACAGCACTTTCTGGGGAAAGATCCAAGGCTGAGCGATGCTTGGGGCGCTGTTCCTGCCACTCAGCCCAGCCAGGCTGCTCCCCGTCTGCGGCCGCGGAGAGCCCAAGGACCCGTGCTCATCTGTGTGGGAACTTCCAGAGAGTCTTATGAGCTTAAAAACTTTTGGCCGTGAAGTAAAGTCGAATCCACTGTGAAGCCTCGCTGCTTCCTCTGGTCCTTGCTGGGGAAATACCGGGGTTGCTCTCTGTGTGCCCCCGACATGTGGCTGCGCCCTCGCACACAGGTAGCCACACGCCCAGAAAAAAACAGTGTGTGTGCACGAGTGTGCTGCATGCATGTGTACACAGGAGCACACGTGTTTGTGCGCGTACATGCGTACACACGAGCACACGTGTTTGTGTGCATTCACCTGTGCACACGTATGCGGATGCACTGCACCTGCACGCACGGCACAGGGACATGCGTGGCATGCACATTCTGCGGAGCCCTGATGCCGGCCCAGAGAACAACCCAGGGTCCTGGGGCAGGTGTGCGGCTGGAGGCCGGTGGGGACTGGGGAGCGGCGGCCCCTCCGCCAGCACTGCGGCCACGCAGATCCCCAGGAGGCTGACCCTGCCCTGCGGCTCCCTGGGCTCTGTCTTGCCCTGTCTGTGTGTGGGTGCCGATCACTCCAGGGAGCCCAGGCAGGGTGCCCCGCACCTGCTGCCTGGACCCTGCCACAGCAGCTGATGTCAACACGAGGTGTCCTCTGGGGGGGGCCCACTTCCCGCTCTCACTGACCTGGTGGGCATTGCAAAGGGGCAACGAGGTGTGGGTGTCCTGAGCGCCTTTTCCTCAGAGCACCCCATCCCACTGCGAGGGAGCCAAGTCTGAGGACAGGGCGAGTGGACGGGCGTGAAAGGAAACCGTGCCGAAAAGGTCTACAAATGGCTGATTTTTAAAAACGGATCCAGTCCCCAGGAGGAGCTGGAAGGCAACACACCTCTGAAGTTTAGCAAATACATGTGCAAACTGGCTCTCCCATGAAGATGATTCTTTTCTTTAAAAAAAAAAGCCCACGACAACAGGCAAAGTTGGGCCCGAGCGCGAGCGTGGCATTTAAAATTCAGCGATGCTCGTCTGCTACAGGCCGACGTGTGTTTCCAAAGATCTGCTTCTTATAAAGATCTCCCGCTTAATTAAGAAAAACTAATATCAAAGCTGTTTTTTGCATTTAATATTCGTGTTTAAACTTCTCCTAGATTAAGTGAGCTTAAACAGTCATGATGCCTGACTCTAACAGCATTACAAACCGCATCAGAGATTGAGGGGATCAGCTCCTGCCGTGTTAGGTTGTAACCTAACTGCTATTTGTGGAGGTCGGGAGTGTGTGCGCGAACAGCGTGGGGACAAGATTTATTGTCGCAGAGACGTTCTGCTTAACACCAGCCTTGTCGTTCCATTAATAATGACTGCTTGGGAGCCATCGCCTTGCATCTTTGTTGTCCTGAAAACTTAAAACTCACAGCACAATCCTTTACGACGTGCTACATTGCCCCCTCTGGGTATTCCTGACCATTATCCCATTTGGTTATATTCAAAACCGCTGCCTCCGGAGAGAGCATTAGGCCGACCTTTCACCTCCCAATATTCCTGGTTCAAATGGCGTAATAACATGTAGTGAATATTTACAAGCACACTTACGCTGTAATAGAGTACTGCTGTGAACATTAGCACGCATTTTCTGCTCAATCAGGCTTTGATGTAGAGCTCGCTGTGCGCCCCAGAGAAAATGCAGTCCCCAGTAAGCTGTGCTAGTGAAACACCCTTGAACCCAAACAGCTCACATGACATAAACGGACTCGATGCAGATGAGCGAGCGTGCGCGTCCCTGGGATGTCCAGGGTCCTCCCAACCTTCCCTGCAGACAACTCCCGGAGGGAGCTGGGGGCCTCACTCCCTGGAATTCTGAATTCTGAATGGATCCGCTGTGGGGCTTATCCAGAAAAAGGAAATCACAGGTCACAGGATGCGCTGGCACCAGGTGGCTTAAGTGATCTTCCCCAGGGCTTTTAAATTTTCTAATTTAAAATTTCTTTTTTTAAATTAAAAAACAACAACAACAGATCATCCTCCCAACTCAGAGTATAAATTGTAAAGTATCTCTTCCCCTCCGCCTCTCTTTCCTACATCCACTCTGCCCTTTCCTAGCCCCGCCCCTTCTCCCCATCCTCTGAATTCGATCTCTAGCTCCACCCATTCTGGTGGCCACGCCCATTGGATTATCTCCTCCCCTTTCCATGGATGGCTCTTGTTGGCCCTGGGATCGTCTAGCTCCACCCCTGCACACTGGCTCCACCTTCTCAGCTAGCCCCACCCCTTCCATAAGCAGAGGCGGTCTCATTCTAGCCCCTCCTTCTCCCACCCACGCAGCCTCTCCGGGCTGAAGGGGCAGAGGTGATGTATTATACAATCGTACACCTGAAACTTGTATAATTTTATTAACCAATGTCCACCCAATAAATCCAATAAAAAAGAAAATACAGGGTCCAGCAGAAGACCTGTTTGAATATGGTTGGTAGGGTAATAATAGGGGTGTATTAGCTTAAACATTTTAATTTGTTAAAACGAAAACATTTCAGTTTTAATTTGAACATTTCACCTAAAATGTCATATGGTGTGCTTGAGTGTGATATTGTCATGTTGCAGAATTACATACTTATGATTTTTGTAATAAAAGATTTTGTAATGAAAAGGGGGTGTTATTTGTGCCGGATCCTGCGTATTGGAATCTTGTAAGTGAATAAAATGGGATACAGTCACACTTTAAAAAGATAAGGAAGTCCAGCTGAGTTCTCCTGTTCCTCTGCTTCCTGGCTCGTATCCTCTCCTCCTCTGGCGTTGAGGAGGACTAGAACTTTCTCTGTGGAGCCTGCCCTGGGGAATGGAGGGAGGCTGCTGTGTGCTCCTAAATCCTGGGGCCAAAGAGCCCTCCTGGTCGGAAGGGGGTTGTGTCCTTGAACTCAGAGCTGTGTACGCCTGTCTGTCTGTCTAACTCATATGGTTACTTTCTTCCCTTTCGGCAGAGCTAGTATAAATAAAAGTATTGGATTTTCAGGCCATTTCTGCCTTGAAAATTCAAGAGGTCAGAGGCTTCTAATAAGATTCCTATAATTCAAAGGTACCTGGCTGGAAGGTCGGCCATCAACAGTAATTGCATAGCTGTCACGGGGCTTGTCTGTCACGAGTTCCTGGGAGATCTACGCTATAAATTACTGGGGCTGCAGGGTCCTGAGGCCCAGCCGGTGGTGGGGGCCCCCTCTGCTGTGTCCCGACCTCCTGCTGCTCTGTGACCTGGGACTGCTGAGGCGCCCTCCTTTACAGCTGGCCTAGAGGTGAGCGGCTCCACAGCCTAGAAGCGACTTGGGGACAGTGGTTTGCTGCCCTGTGGGCAGGCGTCAGCAGGGCGGCGGCCTCGGAGAACAGAGGTTGGCCCGGCGTGAGGGGTTCGAGGCCTCGACAGCCTTTGGGTCGGTGTCCAGCGCTGCGGACCGCACACAGGCGTGCTTGATAAATACCCCGCCGATGAGGGTCACCTCGTCTGGGCTGTGTGAGTCATCGGTGTGAGTGACACAGGATGGGAATGTGAGGCCCCCCCTCCCAGGAACTTTTATTTATGGTGGGAGCTTGTTACAACACGAGTCGTTAAACAGATCTGAGTTTCCCACAGGTTAAGCCGAGAGTCGCCTGGAACACTACATATAATGAAAACCTGGCGAGCTCCCCCGAAGATCCGTCAGCCCTGCGGGTCCCTGCAGCCTTTCCCAGCATCCCCTGCGCAAAGAAGATGCTTAGGTCGCCACTCGGCATCAGCCTGTCTCCTGGCTTCACTGCTGGGTCCGAGTGAAGGTGGGCGAGCCGTCCCGTCCCACTCAGCGGGCATTAAGGGGGCCTTGTGGTGTTCCCTGTATTTTAGGAGACTGCTTGGGTCCTTGTCTGGCGTACAGCAGTATCTTTGTTGAATTGTTTCCTCCCTTCTTCCGTTTCTACTGTTTCTTTATTTAGTTTTCCGGGAGAGTGAGTTAGCACTATCATTTATTTCATGCTTATTATGTGTCGCATGGTGCCATTAGCCCCTGACATGAAATATGTGACTTAGCTTTCACAAAAACCCCAAGGGGGAGTTGTTTTTGTCCCCATCTGGTTGTTGAAAGGTCCAAAACTCAGACCCGTTAAGACACTTTCCCGGAGTCACACAGCCCGAAGCTTCAGGGCCTGGTTGCCCAGAAAGAGAAGCAGTCAGTCTACGCTGGACCCTGTGGCCTTAAATGTTGTCAGGACTACTTCTCACCCTACGAACCTGTCTCGAGCTTTAATGAGATGGGAAATCATCGACGTCTTTAAGTTCAGATACGTACGTTCGTATGTTTTCTAACTGTGCACGGAGTTCTTTGCCGTGAGGACACTTTCTGGAGTCCACGAACGTTTACTGAGCACCTACTATGGAGGCTTCGTTAGCTCCTGGCGTGTGGTGATCTGACCTCGATGGGGCCGGGATGGGGAGACCACCGACGTTCACATCTGTGCAGGAACCTCCGGAGGGTTTTCAGGCCAGGGCAATAACCAAATTCCTCCTGTGGGGGTTTGGGGAAAACCTGATCTTTCTGATACTTACGAACAAGGAAAAAGCCTTGTCCTCACGAGCCGGCTTTGAGTTCGAAGTTAGACAAAGCCGACCGCGTGGGTGGTGCTTGAAGCCAAAGGCAGGCACGGGGCCATCCAGGAAGAGAGGACGGGGTGGGAGCCGGATGGGTCTAGAGGAGCTCGTGTCTTCAAGGAGAAGGATGAGGGACTGGGCTGGGTTGGAAGGGGCAGCGAGGGACAATAAGGAAGCCAGGAAAGCGTGGTGTCAGGGGCCGAGGGAGGAAGTCCCAGGAGGCACAAGGAGAGCGCTGGGTGCAGCTGAGTGGTCGGGGAAGGCGGGGGCTTTGCCACACCCGCTGGAGGCACTAACAGGGGACTCCCAGAGACTTCGGTCCAAGGTGGTGGGGGAATGGGAGAGCCAGCCTGGAGGGCTTAGGAGGAGGGGCGGCGTGACCCACACGTGTGCGCAGGTGCCTTTGGGAGGAGTGTGATGTCAGGGTGAAGGACACGGTACGGAGGCCTCTGGAAGGGGCGGGGGTCTGGTTTCCTTGTTTGTCAGATGGGGCTTTTCACAGACTCACTGAAGGAAGAATCTAGTGGATGCGTCAAAGACACGGGAGAGAAAGAACGAGTGTTGGTCTTAAAGGGGAAAGGCCTGAGCGTCCTGATGGGTGATTTAAGTCGGGAAATTTCACTTTGACGTTTCAACGACTGGTCCCTGCCCAGAGCGGGGCCTGTCACTGACATGCTCGGCGACGATGAGAGGGGCTTTCTCCCTGCGGTAAGTCAGCAAGCACACGGCACCAGTGTCTGTGTCCGCCGGTCGGTCCAACCCCGCGCCCTGTCCCGCAGGCTCCGTCCCAGCATCGTCCCTGGCGAGCACCCCTGAAGATCCGGCAGCCCTGGGGGTCCCTGCAGCCCTTCCCAGCATCCCCTGCATGTCCTGCCTCCCTCCTGGGCTGCCACACTTCGCTGCTGCCCGGGGAGCACCCGCCACGTTGGGCGGCAGCTCTGTTTTCCTGTTGGCAGACTTTTCTGCCGGGGTCAGGCATGGAGTGTTTTATCTTTGCAGGAACTGGTCTTGGCTATGACCACAGTGGGCCCTTGAACACACGGGTTTGAATCGCAGAGAGGCACTTACGTGTGGGTCGTTACTATTTTAATGAACACCTGCACTGTTTCCATCTGTGGTTGGGAGTCCGTGGGTCACACACTTCCAGTGTGTGAGGGGCCAGCTGCACGCATGGGCCTACGCCGTTGTGAATGGGGGACTTGAGTGGGGGCGGCGGACCTGGGACCCATCCCTCGCATGTATCTAGATTGGGGGAGTCAAAACTTAGGTGCAAGGTTTTGGCTGCCTGGCGCACCCCTACTCTTGCCTTCCTCAAGGTCACCTACACTCAGCCCTGCCCTTGCACCATGAAAACAGCCACAACCGGTCAACGCCGATGTTTGGGTCGGCATTCCGACAGACGTCGTTATGGACACAGAAATTTGAGTTTCCCATGTTCCACGCCACAAGATATTTTTCTTTTTTGATTTTTTCCAACAGTTTTAAAATGTAATAACCGATCTTCACTCGCAGGCCACGCAGCACGGGCAGCCGACTGGATGTGGCCCACGGCCATGCTCTGCCCTCCTGCCCCAGGCGATTTCCCTGAGGGGTGGTCCGAGACCTCCGGGCGTCGCGTCCCTCCTGGTCCGGGGATGAGCAGCGGGATGGCGGAGGGACGAGTTTCAGCTTTATATTCTCAGTTACAGGATGCTCCTGGTGGTCAGGTTCGCTTAGGACGTAACTGAAGTTTTCTGTGGGCTTCCCTGAGGAGTCCTAAAAGACCCTGCAACATGAGTGTCCGCCGAGCACCCAGCGTCTTTTCGGCACCAATTGGGTTCCAAGTACATGAGTTCATATACTGTGCTGAGTCGGAGACTGAACTCCTTCCTGCCTCCAGTTCCCGGCGTGTTCAAGTACAGATAAGAGTTCCGTCTTTCTGCCTGCTCTTGACCCAGGATTGATTAAAAACAAAAAGCCCAGCCTACCTGAATGTGCAGAACAGTTACTTTACATAAGCGCCCTGGGTCCTCTTCGGTGTGGCCTCTGGGCACCTGCCCTGTGGGGTGCGGGCTCAGGGGCCGGATTGGCCTCCCCCGGCCGTCAGCTTGCGTCACCACGGGAGGCGGGGCCGGGTGGCGGTCCCAGGGTTTCCCGTGAGGGAAGGACCAGCCTGGCTCCATCCCACGCCTCTCACCCGAGGAGGGGGAGACCCAGCACTCCTTCCGCCCTCTCTTCCCCGCTTCCCAGGATTGGTCATATTAGAAAATCCCAGAGAAACAGTCATTTTTATGATAAGTACACTAAAGACTTTTATACGAACAAATCACTCACCGTCCATCTGAAATTCAGGTGTAACTGGGCCCTTGCGTTATTTGCCGGATGTGGCCACACTAAGCGAGCCCGAGTCCCTCCTGCACCCGAGGGCCTGCCGGCCACACCCCCTCCCCCAGCCTTCGTCCTTCGTCCAGCTGACCCTGGGGCCCCACCCGCCTGGCCCCCCAGGCTGTGAGGCTGGCGGACGGGGCCCCCCACGAAGGAATGGACGTGAGCTCGGCGCAGACCACGACACCCAGAGAAGAGCTGCGTGTCGGGTGGCATCTGAAAGGTCGTTTGGCCACGAGTCTGAAAGAGTGTGGCCAGAAATCGGGACTCAGTTTCACCTTCACAGGTGGGGGGTTGTGAGAAGGGGCAGAGAAGGCTCCTTTGCAGTGCACCCTACACCAGAACGGTTTCTGTGCCGCCCCCAAACCTGGGCGCCCTTTGCCAGGGAGCTGCTGCGGCCGGGGCAGCTACAGACGTGAGCTAAATCCCCCTGTATGTCAGACCCCCGGGAGGGCCCGCTGGGCCTCCGAGGAGCAGAGGCAGTGGACCCTAACACGGGCCTGGTGCGTCTAGCTGCCTCCTGGCTTGCGAGATCCCCCCCGAGACGTTTTCGGACGCAGATCATCGTTGATATATTGGAAGCGTCTTCAACCGTATCAGGTGGGGCGGGAGTGCGGGAGGCCGAATGGCCGGTGTGTCTGCACGAGCAATCCCCGTGATGGATGCCCGCCCACTGCCAAGGCAGACACGCCGGGGCCCGTCCATCTAGGCCTAAATATGGATGCGTATCGACAGACCCATTAAACCTCTCAGGCCGCGGAGACCGAAGATCAGATTAGACGAGCCCCTACATTTCTTCTTTTAAAATATGCAGAGAAGAGGGAGCTCAAAACACCAAGTGCTGGTGAGGACGAGGGCTCTAGGAGGAAATGACGAGCATCTCGGAATTCGGAATTAATGCCTTAGGCTTTAGGCTTTGCTGGCAATCAACACGCACACAGAACTCCCAGGAACGTTCACAGAGGCCGCCACATGCCCATCGACAGCCGGCCACTGATTTCCGAGGGGCTGCCCTGGGCCCGGTGGGCTCTGTTCTCGGAGGGCTGGGGGGCCAGGGCACACCCAGATGTGGACAGGAATGCCCCCTGCGTGGAGGTCCATGCACCGAGGCCGAAGCCTTGATGGCAGGTTCCTCACACCGGCCACCGTTTCAGCCCAGGCAGACCCCCCGCCCCCGCCACATCCAGCTGGCAGCGATCCAGAGCAGGGTCCAGAGTTCCGGCACTTCCCCCGTGCCCCGTGACCCCTGACAAGTCCAGACGGCTGAGCCCCCTTTCCTGCCTCTGTCTGGGCCTACCGGTCTTGATTTGAGCGCCTTTGGAGGGGGGCGGGGACAATGAGTCACCCCCGCGCCCCACCCCCGGACCGCTGACACACAGCCCCTAATTTATCACAAAAGGTTACCAGGTTTAGCTAGCCCACTCTCTTATTAATCAGACCGTTCTGGCAGGTTGGGTGTCGCCCCCTATAAATATTCATTACATTTGGACTGCTTCACAAACAGGGCCATCTCCTCCCGTTTTCAGGAAGAACGTGCCCCATCTGCCTGCCCGTCCGTCCTGGCTGCGGCCTGGAGTCCGCGGATGTCTCGTCCACAGTGCGGGCTGCGCTCTCAGGGGCCGATGTTTCTCAGTGGTTGCAAGCCCCCGTTCGGATTCGCAGAACAGGGAGCCTGCCGCAGACCGCTGTCCGTCCAGAGGGGCTGCAGCTCCCTCTGTGCAAGTGTGTTTTTAAAGTTCGGAAATATTTCAAAAAGTCCGAAGCAATAACGAGTAATAGACAGATGCCCACATGGCCACTACCGTGATCAAATCTTCACGTCGCAGATGGAACGGAGGACCCCATGCGCCCTTCTGTGATCCCAGTCCTCCCTCCGTCCCAGAGGCGGCCCATCCAAGAACTTGGTGTTCACCATTCTTATGCATGTTCGACACTTTGACGACACACTCATGCACCAATAAACGTCATTTATGACAGTGGTTTGCAGATTAGAAATATCTACAGGGTATCATACTGTTTGTCCCCTTGTTTTTATTCGCTTGATATTATATTTTTTGAGATTGCACATGTAGCTCTAGTTCACTTATTTTGTCTGCCTTCCATCCTCTCCGTGGGGGCGCTCTCCCCATTGGCCGGTGGGGGCGCTCTCCCCATTGACCGGTTCTCCTGTGACCAGGCGGTTGGCTCCTCCCCGTTTTTCTTACAGGCTGTAAATGGGGCAGTGGACATCCTTGCGTGTGTGTCGTCCTTGCTAGGTCGACGGGCACACGTGTTTTCAACTTTCTGAGACTTTCCCCCGATTGTTTTCCAAAGCTGTGAACTGCTGTGCATGCCAGCTCGCAGGTAGGAAAGTTCCTCCTTCTACTGATTTGTGCAGACTTGACGGACGGGCGGGTCGGCCACGTTTGGAAATGTTTGCCGACCCGATGGGCCTGGGTCGGTAGCTGGTTTTTGGACTCGCACCTTCCCAGTTATTTACGGGCGGAGCATCTTGTCTGCGCTTATTGGCCGTGTAGTTTCTCCTCTGCAAACTTTCTGTTCATATTATTTGGCCATTTTTCAGTCGGAGTGTCTATTGTTTTTCTTATTGACTTGAAATAATTAAAAAATAAGTATATTTAATTTAAAAATAATATATAATAATTTAACTTTTTCTGGAAGCTTTTGAGGTCATTGCTTATTATCCCTATTTTGCATTTTATTTACTATGCAAGCATAAATTGTTTTTGTTTACTCTGGGGGGCCACTTTTGTAATCTGAGGATGTATGTCTTTCTCCAGTTCTGTTAAATTTTAGCTATTATTTTAATTTCTCCACTCTCACTTCTCTCCTATGTGAAGCTTCAGGAACTCCAGTTCGATGCATCCCGGAGCCTCTTAGCCTACCCTTCCTGCCTCGTCACGGACTTTCATCCCTGAACACAAAGAGCGCCCCTCTCGCAGACTCGGTCTTGTCCTCACCCCATCCCCATTCCACGCCTTTCGACCGACTGTGCTCCTGCCGGGGTTTGTCCGTCTCGTGCCTTTAAAACACTTCTGGTGACTGTGCGTTTCACTTTTAAGACGTTATCATTGCTCCTCTTCCACATAGGACATTTATTCTCATTTGACTTATCTCCTTTTTGTTGATGATCTGAAGTTGTTTGTGGAGGTGTCAAGTGTCGTGCTTGTCCCTTTAACACATTAGACTCAATTCTGTCAAAGGCTGTGCCGGGCTCCTCTCCAACCGAAGGCGGCTCTGCCGTGGGCCCTTCTCCCGTGGGCTCCGCCCTTCTCGCGTGGGCTCCACCCTTCTCCCGTGGGCTCCGCCCTCCGTGCTCTGGGGCTGTGGTGTGCTGCCCTTCACGTTCTCCACCTCTGCCTCCGTCTCTCTCCCCTCCTTCCCGCCTCCCCAGGGCTCCGGCTGCTGCGCGCACACAGCGCCCTGGCAGACCCGGAGCGTCGGCTGCACTCCGGTGTAAGTGGCTGAGACGGCTGTCCAGCCGGGGAAGGGCAGCATCGGCCTTGAGCTCTTTTCCGCCTCCTTCCGTCAGCAGTGGAGGGAGGGGCGGAGTCCTGCCCCGCCCCCGGCCGTCAACAACAGTGATTTGGGGCTGAATTTCTCTGCTTTTGATGAAGCCCTACAGTCGCGTTCACCTGGACTCTGTCTCCTGATGCCCCTGCTCCTGCACGCACAGCCCGCTGCCGCCCCCTCACCGTCTCGGGATTCCGTCCCCCTCCGCGTCCGTCCCTGTGCGTCGTGCACTGGGGCCTGGCCAGGTCATGTGGTTTTGTGAGAACACTAGGATACCATCTGACTCAGTCCTTCGCAGGGTATCTTGGGGCGGTGCGGCCCTCACCTCGCAGCTCAGTGGGTGCGGACTCGGGACAGGCCAGTGGCTTGCCCCACGTTATCCGGGGAGAGGTGTGAGCGGCAGAGTGGCTTCCAAGCCCTCCCATTAGGCAGGGGGTTCGTCTGCTCACCACACAAGGCGAGTGGGGCCCGTGGGGCCCGCGGTGGCGGGTGGAGGGGAAATGCCGGGCGTTTGGCGGAGAAGCCGCTGGGGAAGATGCCACTGGTTTTCAGGCCCCGGCTAGTGAAGGGGTTGGGGGCCTCGTACGATACGATTCCTTTCTTTCTCTGCCTGGGTGTGGTCACCTGTGAACTGAAGGGCCTTTTGTTCTGGGCGCCTGTCTGAAGGAGCCTTTGGTTGAAGAAGCAGAACCCTCCTTGGGGGCCTTTAGCCAGCACAGCGCTGCCGGGCCTGTGCCGTCCTGGGTGGGCCGGCCTCCCCTGCTGCCCCCCGCGGAGCCCCGCCTTTTGTGTCGGTCCCTCCGGTCCCCACCGTCGCAGAGCCTTGATGGTTTTCCGTTCCAAGCCCCCCGGTCTTTCAGGGTGGAAGGACCTGGGGGAAGCTCTGCTCCGCTGTTCACGTCTGACGGGGCTTATCTGACACCCCGAGAGCAACGGGGCAGACTTGTCTGTGGAGCGCTGCGGAGGCCACATTTCAGGGGCTCAGGTGTACCCCTCGAGCGCAGATGCCCGGGGACTGCTCAGTAAGTGCTCGGTCGCCTTCCCCATTCCTGGTGCCCCAGGGGAAGGCCAACGCTAAGCTCACTGATTTGATCTAAAATAAAACAGACACCGGGCGTCGCCCAGGCCCTCACACTGAGTGTATCCAATTCAGATTCTAGGCTCGGGAGTGTTTGCCAGGCTGCGGGGGCCCTGGATGAAAGTTGGGGTGTTCTCTCCACTGGCAAAAGGTGCACGGCTGGGAGGTGGCAGGCCCCCCTCCGCCACCCCACCTGAGACTCCAGCCCCGGTGCCTTTCGGTCCTGCCTTCCTTTGCACCCTCTTGGAGTCCACAAGCCGGGCGGGTGGTCCACCCCTGCTCAGAGGGCGGAGCGAGGGCGCAGGGCGTGCTGACCCCAGTGCCGCCTGCCTCCCTCCCCCTCTGAGGGCGCACGGAGCCCCTGGAGCTCACGCCTCCTCGGAAGCCTGGCAGGGGGAGCCGCTCCTCCTCCGAGGATGGCGCGGGTTATAGACTGTGTAACCCTGGAGAAGAGTTCACTTGATCACGGTGTTTTACACCTTCCTCTGCAGAACGTTGGTGACTTAATTAACCTACTGGTGGAGGCAGCGGCGGGGAGACCGTTTGCCGCGCGTCTGCCGCTCCTTCACTCCTCGTACACTTAAATTGCAAATTCTCATGAACTGTAACCCAGTGTCTTATGGCTCCTGATTCTACATCTCCCTGTAGATCTTCCATCTTCGCATGTGTCAGAGGCAGAGCACGTGGCTGTTAGCAGAAGGTATAGCTCTATTAAACCGCACGAAACCCGCCATTGAAGTCGCGTTAGGAAAATGGCTTAATATCCCTAACGACAGACAGTTCCAAGTTGGTTTCAAAGCCTGTTGTGGAGCCCGAGCCGCAGTGCCCCGGTGCGGGAGGACAGGTGCGGGGGCGCGGAAGCTGGAGGCGGGGACACGTCATCCTCGGCGCTCCTTCTCCAGGCACGGGACAGGGTGTCACCCGTTGCCTTGTTTCATACAATCCGTGCCTCCCTCCCCTCTCCAGGAGACCCTCTACTTGTAATGTTAGACATGATCATCTTATTGCTGAACATTTTTTAAAAATTTAGAAATAACTTGAGGATAGGGAGTCACTGAATTATGATCAAAACCAGTGATGGTTAATTTGTATATGACGTTTTCCCTTAAGAAAGCTAAGAAGGCATTTGCAAGTCTCCCCCTCCAAAAAAAAAAAATCCTTGATTTTTTTGAGCTCAGAAAGTTGTATCATAAGCACATTTTTATGGCTGAAAATTGGGGTTTGCAAAGGGAGGGCGACAAGCCTGTAATTGGCGTGCTTGGTATGGAAGTTCGCTGGCACGGAAGAGGCTCGTGTTTGTGATTTTGTTCTAGGAAAACATTCCAGGCATTCGCAGAAACCACGGGAGGGCCGGGGCTGTGGGAACTCTCCTCTCCGAACCACCTGGTCTCCGATTCACCCAGAAAAACGGAACCACATGGAAGCTGATTCCAGTGCTCTGGGACCCGTGGACATTCTCACCCAACTGGAGATGAAATCTGAAGTGCCAACATTTGGCAGCTGACATTTTCTGAATATATTCACCATCGCATTTTACTATTTTTCCCCCCTCCGTTCTGAGTTCCTAATTAGGCCTGTGTCATGCTCGGCTCCTACGGATCCCCGCGTGCTGGATGTCACCGGGGCTTAGCCACAGCCTGAACGCCTCGCGGACGCAGAGACAGTGACACACAATTAACCGCGTCTTCAACCCGCCCCTGAGCAGCGCTGCGCCCTGACCTGGCCCGCGTCTGCAGGCTCCCCCTCCGTCTCCCCTCGGCTCCGTCTCTGCTCTCAGCCTGGTTCGCCCCCCGCAACACTGCCAGCCGGAGCCTGTCTTCCCTCTGTTGGGTGAGGGCAGGCGCCGGGAGCTTGGTTTGACTGCGGGACATTTTCTCTTGGCTTTGCGTGATGAGTGGAAGACGCATGCCTGGCAAAGGCTGGGGAATGAGGAGGGAAAGCTTGTTTTCTGCACCCATGTGAGCGCGGGAGGGATCGTCCCCGCCCCTCTGTCTGTCTGCTATCTCTTTTTTGAGCAAATAGGAGCTCACTACGCACCCCGCTGGGCCCACCAGCTTTGCCCCTTCCTAGGCGTTATTCTGGGTGAGCCCCTTTTCCTCCCGGCTGCGTGGTTTTCCCTGGTCTGGGCTCCTCTGGACGGACCATCGGTTCTGTCCGGTGTTTCTGCAGAGCGGCCGCGGCGGCATCCGTGCCGTCACCTGGTGCAGCCCTGAGGTTATTCCCGGAGGTCGTGCCCATACAGACCAGCTGCGGGGCAGCGGGGTGTGCACAGTGGTGTCCCTTTAAGGGTGACGCTGTGAGCAGGCGGTCCGCCCCGAGACCCACAGAGGCAGACGTGGCCATTAGGCTGTGTGATGCGCCCTTTCCATGACGTCCCCTCATTGTCCTTACTTTGGTCCCCGGTAGGCGGTATTGTGTTCCTGCTGAAGACAGTGCAGCTCAGGTTCGGCAACTGGGCTCCGACGCAGAACGAGGCGGCAGCTGTCCTGGCGCTGAACCCTGATGCTTCACACAGATCCGGGGCTCTGTCCCCCACCAGCCTGTCTGGCTGATGCCCAGATGACAGCCTAGGAGCCGGTGGTTGTTTGTGACACCGGGGCCTGTAGATGTACCTTTGCGACATGTGCACACAGAGGCGGGTCCCGCCCTAGCCGCCCAGGGTCAGGGGTCCCAGGCCCCATGTCCTCAGTGCTCAGCCAGTCCCAGCTGGCACGTGCCAGGCTTCTGCTGGGGAAAGTGCCCTTTCCCGTGGGCCAAGGCCTGGGTGACTTGGTTCCGCGTGGGGGGTGGCCTGCGATGAGAAGAGGAAGGGCACGCCACCGGCCAGTCAGGCGGGGCACCAGAAGTGCTCCGGCTGAGACAGAAAGGTCTGGAGCCAGGTTGGCCCTGGACCCTGAGGGCAGATCCTGGGAGGGTGGAGTGCCGGGGAGTCGGGGAGCAGCGTGGAGGGGCGGGCCAGTCTAGGCTCCTCCCGTTAAGGTGACCGAGGCCGTACCTTTCATGCCAGTCTGCGACTTAGGAGGGTCCCAGAGTTATCGACTCTCCTGCTTCTGCCTCCTCCCCTCCCGGCCCCCCTTCCTACACTCCTTCTGGGATTCCTGCAGCAGAAACGACTCCCTTCCGGGACCAGGACACAATGGACAGGCTGCCCCTGAAGGCTGGACCCGCCCAGAGCAGCCCAGGGGCCGGGAGACTGAGGTGGCATCTTCCATCCTCACCACCGGTGTGCTCAGGGGCCCAGCCCAGTGTCCCTGGGGACCCTGTGCTTGGGGTCCTGGCCATCCCGGCTCACCCAGGGGTCCCTCCCATTTCCCTCTCAGCCTGCGCCTCATGGCCAGGGCCCTGAGGTGCTGAGAGGGGTGGCTGGCTGTCCCCACCCAGGCCAGAGGTCCAGGCTGGGGCCGTTAGCTGGCTGTCACTGAACGCCCAGCCGGTGGCAGCCGCAGTCAGTTTGTCCCCATGTGGCAGGGTCACCAGGCGGACAGCTTTATGAACACAGTGCTGTCCATTAGGAGCAAACCCGGGGCGAGGCGGCTGGTTGACGTGAGTGGTGTTGACAGGGGCCACTGGCTGGGGACGCGCGGGAGGCGGGGCCCAGACCTGCTCTGCGCGCCATCCAAAGGCCTCCTGCGCGGGAGGAAGCGTGATTTTGCTCATCCCGCCCCACCGTTTAGTCCGCTCATTTTTACCGGTGCTCACTTCCTGCGGAGCTGCGCTGTGCCCCGCCATGGCGGGTCACAGGAGAGCGTGCCGCGGCCGCAGCACGGGCCAGTGCACACGCCGTGGGGAGGGGGCGGGAGGCACGAGGGGAGCTCGTGGGTACAGGGAGGAGGCATCGCTGGCCTGGGGTGGGCGGTCCTGGAAGGATGAGTGGGAGGAGACACCTCCCCTTTCCTAACACCGAGGACCCCGGGCAGATGCTCTATAAGGACCGGTTCGGACTACGAATTTGTGTCCTGGGACGCGGTGCCAGGCTCAAGGTGAATGAGCAAAAAAAAAAAAAAAAAAAAAGCTGAGAATAATGGTAATGCGCATGCACCCCCAGGGCCTCCCACGTGGCAGCTGACTGGCGTCGCCTAGGAGCACCCGGACAGGGGCGTGGCCAACTCGGGCCCCCCTGAGCCGCGGGGGAGGCCGCAGGTGCTTCCCGCAGCCCGCGCGGCGGCGGTCCCCGGGCTGCTGCTTCAGAGCCGCAGATTGTAGCTTAATGGGCAGAACTAACCTTCTCCGTTTCCTGTTTTCGCCCGGATTCATCGTCATCAAGGGCACATACATTTGCCTCTTGTCCTTAAAAAGCCATTCTGTTTAAATCTTTTCGCTTTTGTACTGTCATTACAAAGAATCAAACAATTTTTAATAATCAGTGTGAGGAGCTTAGGATAATATTGGTCGAATTTTTCACATTCAGAGCCAAGTTTCAACCTTTAATATCCACCAAACTGCAATTAATTTATTTCCTTTTTAAGGACCGAAAGGCGATCGGAATCGTTTCCACTGTCATGTAACATCCCCAAACCGTGTTTTATGAGGCCGAGCTCAGCGCGCAGTTAATAGATTCAGGCTTAGTTAGGCCCTGCACGTGGGCGGCTCCGTGGTTTGGAAGTGTCTGTTTATTATCAGTTTAATGCGGACGGCACTACTTACTCACTCTTCAGAAACCCTTTATGACTCCTAATTAAAGTCTCTGTCCGGACACGGAATAATTAATACATGAAGAGGAGCGGCTGCGAGCCCCTCGGATCTGTGCCGAGCGGTATTTATCGTTAGGGTAGCACGGCGCGCGCACTTCTGGGAAGAACACGAGGCCCAGGCTTCATGTTTATTTAACACTCCGACCAGTTCTTCTCGGAGGTGCGGAGCGAGGCTCATGGAGCGTCGCGACCGTAAATCACGTGCCTGGAAATTACCGGGTCTTAAACAGTAGTGTCATTTTAAACCTAAATAGTTTGGCGGTGCTCCGGCATATAAAGCTGACCTCTTAGCACAACATCGACTGTTTACACTGGGAGACGAGTAAAAGACATAAAAACCAGACGTGAAATATAGTGCCGCCAGGATGCCATTTATTCTGGTTTGGTTTCGGCTTGAAATCCGATGCTTCTGGTGGGCACGGAGAGTTTAGTGCCACCGAGAGGGGACCGCGTTCACATTCCGCGGCTCACGCTGGCCTTCTCTCCCAGGAGGGCTCTGCTAAGCGCCCCTGGCTTTCTGAGTGGGCTGGGAAGGAGGCAGCCCCCGAAAGGTGAAGATCCGTCCGTATGAAAAGAGGTCTCATTAGTGGGCACGCGAGGGCAGAGTGAAAATTCACAGCAGGGTCTTTTTACAGGAGCCCTAAATAAAGGCAATGGGCTGGCCCGAGGGATTGGTCAGAGGAGGAGGGGTTTTCAGCTCCGGGTCACCGCTTCACACCGAGCCAGGACAGGGGCGTTAGGTTCCTAAGAGCGGGGAGGAGTGAGCGTTGCGTGGGGCTCGCAGCCTGCGCTTGCGGGCTCCTGTCTGCACCCCGCGCTTGGTGCCCTGGAGAGGAGGTGACAGGGAAGCAGGGAGGGGGCGGGCGTGCAGGGGCTGCCAGTTACTCATCATGGGTCCCCTGGCCTGGGTTTGGGCTCCGGCCAAGGACAGGGGGCTGGAGAGGAAGCGCATAGGACGGAGAGGGGAGGAGGAGGGAGGAGGGAGGAGGAGGAGGAAGCTGGCAGATGGGGTCTCCTTGGCCTTGAACGACGCCTCTGCCTTTCATTGGCCCGGGGGCAGCTGCTCCAAATTGCCCCGGAGGCCCAGGGACGCTCCTGGCCTGTCCTCTGCACCTTTGGCTGCCCGCACACGTGGGCCCAGAGCACTCCGTGTGGTGTGTGTCCCTTGCATTTTTGCAGTGACTCCTTTACCAAGACAGAGCCCAGGGCGGACCCCCCGTCCTTCCCGCCATCCCCCCGCACTGCACATTCACTTTGGGAAATTTGGAACAAATAGAGAAGCAGAAATTGTGAACTTAACCAGTCCCCTGGGGGCCCGCCAGCTGGTCCGGTTTGCTGTGCGCTCACAGCCTCGCGGGTGTGCTGCACGTCCTGCTGGCTGAGTCCGTTACTGAGTGTGTGGGTCACTGCGACGAAACCGGCCCCTTCCTGGCCCCTCGGGCCGCCCCCCCATCCCGTGCTTCCCCAGAGCCCAAGCTCTCTCTGACTCCCCAGCAGGGCCGCCCGCTCTCCCTGGCTTCTCCCTGAGGGAGCCTGCCGAGCCAAGGCTTCGGCCAAAGTCAGGTGCTGTCGTGTAGAGAAGAGGCTGCTTGCGTTTGGAGGTTGAGGGGGAAGGTTTGTTTGGACTGGGTGTGGGTCCACTGAGCTCGAAGGAGGGGGTGCGGGTTGAGGAAGCAGTGAGAGTGGGAGGAAGGGGCCTAGGCGGGTGGGTGTGGGGGGCGCGCTCAGAGACCCTCGGACGCCAACGCGTTTCCCATGGAGCTGTCCCCCTGGAGTGGGGTCGGAGCGCGCACCTGGGGCCCTCCTGGTGCGAGGGAACATCTCGGTCAAGAAGGCCCAGAAAACGACGTGGAACATTCTGACTTGCAAGAGGACATATTTTGTCTCATCTTTCCCACATCTAATTAATACAAAGCCTGTTTCTGAGCTTCATGAGCGCCATTGTGCCGAGTTCACCATTGCTGCGGGGATGCTGGTGCGGCCAGCTGGACGCTGCATCCAGAGGTGGACAGGGACCAGCTGTCTGTCTGTCCCGCCGCTCCCCTCCGAATGTGGCTGACCCGGCCCTGCATTCTCAAAGTCCCCTGAGTCTCAAGCACGTCTTTTTCTGGTGACAGCCCAGACGTTCCGGGGCTCCCTGTCACGGCGGAACACGTTTCTTTTTCTAGGGCCCACCGCCCGGCAAGTGGGCCAGAAGCCGAAGGGCGGGGGTTCTGGTTCGGGCCGGGAGGGAGCCGGCAGGGGCCGGCTGCAGCTTTTATGAAGCCTCTGATGACGGGCCACCGTGACTCTCCTTGTTAATCTTCGGGAAACTTGACCCTTCAATTAACAGAATAATAATTGCATTTCGGACTATCAAAACCCCTGCATTATTAATGAGCACTTAAGGTCAATATTCGTTCACTCCACTTTATTGTCTGTGATATTTATCACTTATAATATGACTTCCTGGTTAATTACACGGAGCCATGCTGCATTCACTTTTGATTAATGTGGAAAGTTCATACACACTTGGTTAAAAAAACATTTATTATGTGTGATGTATTATAATAAACCGTTTTTTCCCTGAGCTTAGTCCTATGTACATATGTTTTCAATATTTAGGAGATTGTCCTGTGGGGAGGAACTTCCTCATACGCGCCATGGAGGAAACTTAATAAATCACGTTAGCCACCTGCAGGACGTGGGGCTTTTGCTGTGATACGATACTCTCGTGGGAAGGCTCGGGTCATGAGTTATGCGAGATGACAGACGCGCCGTGACGGGAAGAAACCGCCGTGGAACTGCGTTCTGGGCGCCTCTCCCCTGCGCAGGGGACCCCGAGGGGTGGCGGAAGGAGGGCGTTCTCGACGGTGCAAGGCGGGGGCCGTGAGTAGCTGTGCGACCTTGGGCCTCTGACTGCCCCTCATCGTCTCATCGATCGACCTGCGTTCGTGAATCAATCGCTTCCCAGCCTCTGTGCCGAGCGGGCTGCGGTGCCTGGAGAGGTCTGGGTGTCATGAAACGCGCCTCCGGGGCACCCCGTTGGCTGGGGATGGGGTTCCCTCTGACTCCTCCCGTAGCTGGGATGCTGTCACCGGTCATTTCTGGGCGGATGTTGTTTCCAGGCGAGAGAAGCCAGCTTGGTAATGGACTCTCTGCCGCTTCCGCAGGCTCCCAGGGAGGGGTCAGGAAGCCAGGTCCACATGTGTGATGGGCTGGACTGCGTGTCCCCAAAGTCACCTGGCAAAGTCCCGGCAGGGCCTCGAACCCGGCTGCCCTTGGAGGTAGTGTCTGTAGGTTATGGTAGAATCAGGTCACTAGGGTGGCCCGAGACCAGTGTGACTGTGTCCTCACAGGAAGAGCTGATCAGAATGCAGACACAGGCATGACCACGTGAGGACCCTGGGAGAAGGGGGCCAGGTGCACGTTGAGGAGAGAGCCAGCCCTGAGGTCCCGCGATGCCCCGGCTGCTGTGGTAGGCTGACCCGGGCATGTGCATGGAGCGTGGTCAGAGGCCCGAGGTGCCTGGCGTCGGTCTGGACACAGCTTCCCCCTGCTGGGCCTCCTTGTCGAATCCCAAGGGCTCGGTCAGCCCTGGGTCCAGAGGAGCACCCAGACCGCAGGGAACACCCACCTTTGGGTCCTGTGGGGGTTGGCAGGCATTGTGGCTCATGGGGTCTCCTGAGTACCTTCTCGGGGTAGGGTGGCCCCGGGAAGGGGGTCCCTCTCTCAGCAAAGTCCCAGCAAAGGGCCGAGGGTCTTGTCTTCGCTCCCACAGCACAGACCGTGAGGGAACCCGAACCTCCCCTTCCTGCCAGATGGCCCGTCGGTGAGCAGGCGGGTTTGCAGAGTGGGGCTGGCCGCTGGGTCAGTGCTGGCCGTCGTGGGTCAGGCCGAGGCCCGAGACTGGGCAAGCACACCACACCGCCCACCTTGTGCTGGCCTGGGAGGGGCAGCGGGCTCCCAGGGTCCCACCCACCCCTGCGGAGTGTCCACTGTTCCGTCGAGGGAAGACCCCCAGGAAAGGGGTGCCCGTGAAACCCCTGCAGTGGGGAGAGTGCAGCAGCACAGCTGACCGTGGGCTGACCACGGCACGGTGCGAGGGCACGGCACACACCAGCGAGCCCTCTGGGGGCCGGCTGGATGATGCTCGGTCCCCCCATCTTTCAGATGTGGGTGCCATGTGCTCGTGCACCAGAGGGGATGGATGTGAACATTAAACACCGCACACTTCCCAGGACTCTCAGGTCAGAAGGAACATTCTAGAACATCGAGTGGCTTCCCGTGCAGGAGGAAAGGGAGCCCCACGAGGCGACCTCGCCGTCTCACTCAGCTGCATGTCCAGGTGTGGCGTTATGAGCACACTCGGGGAGACTTTACGATTGTAGGGGAAGCAGACAGCGGGAGCTCAGGTGCGGCCCCGCTGCTGGGCGCCGTCAGGTGTGAACAGCAGGGGGCTGGAATGTTTGGGACCCTGTCAGAAGCTGGGCAGTGCTGTGGGGACAGAGGGAAGGTGACAACGTCCGGTGAGAAGGACCTGGTTTCTGGAGGGTGGGGGCCATTGCTGAAGGAGAGAGAAAAGTGGTTTGCTCTGACAGGGGACCCGGTACGTGAAGACTGAGGGTTCTGGGGGACACAGGTCCAGTCCTTGCACATCCGTACCTGGAGGGGCCGTCTTCAGAAAGAGGGTCTTATTCTTCGGACGCCCCCTTTCCTTGGGCAGGGCCGTGGCGGGGGCACGCCTCACCCCGGGCCCTCACTCCAGCCAGCCTCTGCACCGCTCTCCCCTCCCTGGGCTTGGGGGCCGGTCCTCTCTCCGTGGGGGCAGCTCAGGCCCGAGGCCAGTGTCTAATTCCCCAAGCCACCGCAGCTCTGAAATATCCTCTTATTTAAAACATTTGTGATAAATTATCTGTCAACAGTAGACGAAGTTAACATTTCTTTTGATCAATACAATAAATATTGAGGTTATGAGCTAAGTACTCTCTAAATGTCTGAGGAAGGTGCATCCCCCGGTGCTCGTTCCTTCCAGCTGCCTGCTCCAACGGACTCGGCAGGCCTGCTGTCACTTCCACCCACAGCACGCGAGGGGTCAGCGCCACGTCCTTCCGTGTGCGAGGCCTGCCCCGTGTTAGCGTTCTCGGACCGGAGCTGCTCCCAGACAATGCGCCCGGAGGTGGGGAACGGGCAGACTGGGTCCCTGTGGCACACCCGCCCGGGCGACTGTTGTGTGTTTCAGTGTTTGTAGTTTTGCACAACTTGGAGCCCGAGGATGTCTGTGCAAGGGCGAGGGCCCCTTGTCCCGCTTTATGGGAATTACAACCCTTCAGCCAATCTGTGGCCATAAAAAAACAGGTCATGCCAAGAGCCCGCCGACAGCTTTTATCTCATGGGCACTTTAAGGGGCGGCACTTCCGCCTCTCCTGGAGGCCAGCCCCCGTTGGAAAGGCACGTTAGGTAAATTCCCTGGCTTTCCGAGCGATTTAACTGTCTACGGGGCGGCTGATCCTCCGAGTGCATCGGTGAACCTCGGGGACTTGTGTACCGTTTCTGCATATCCAAGTTCAAATATATGCTCAAGATTGGCTTAAATTTTAAGTTGTTGGTCTTATTTCTGATAGATTTGTCAGCTTAGCCTCCGTTTCATTTCTACGACCCGCTCCTAATCCTCAAATATTCTTTTCTGAAACACGTCTTGGCTAACTCCGCCGATCGCTGCCACGTGGGTGGGTGCTGCTGGGGCCTCCCCTCAGAGACCCGAGCCGTGGGGTGGCCTCTGCCGACGCCGCTTCCCCTGGCTTCCCACCGGCAGGTAGACTGTCTCAGCTGGCTACCGCATCGCTTTAAGTTTTTCACCAGCTCTAAGAGGTGTTTTTTTTTTTGTTACTACTTTTCATGCTAATGCTTGTGCAGTGTAAAATGCAAGCCTAGTCCATTAAAAATGTCTTTGTTGTTTATCCTTAGAATTCTCGACACTTTGTTGGTAGCTCAAAATGTTATTTTTCCAAATGAAGTTTCTAACTCATTGCTGATGAGTGTTAAGTAATGGCTCCCCCCACCCCCCACCATTTAAGGACATTGTTTTCATTACTGCTTTGTTGTGCACGCCCCAGCTGGGGACCGAACCCACAACCTAGGTATGTATGTACCCTGACCGGGAATTGAACCCGTAACCTTTCGGTCTGCAGGCTGACGCTCCAACCAACTGAGCCGTACCAGCCAGGGAGTCAATGTTTTCCCCGGCCCATTTTTAAAGGACGTTTCTAGCATTAACAATAGGTACGTGAGTTCTGTGAACACCGAATTTAGAACTTCTGCTCTGTTCCAAAGCTCCTTCTCTGAGGCGTGCCAGGGCCAACAACTGCGTGCTTTCTGCGGTCGGGGTGCTGTCCACCACCTTGACTGTCACTGGCATTTGGCGGACCAGGAGACGGGCTCAGATGGTTGGTGGCTGTCTAAGATGGAGATGGTTCCAGAACCGGCTGTGCCAGCCCCCAGGTCAAGCCTGTGCAAAATGATGTTTGTGGCCTGCGTGGATGGCTTTCGCGTGTTGGTCTCTCCGAAAGCAGCTTTTCCGGTGAAGCGCCTTCACGAGGTCTCAGCGTAGCCCCTCTTCCCACTCCTGTCTGCGCTCCCCGCGGGCACAACCCTCGAGGGCCCGGCCAGTGGATTCCACTCTTCGCAGCTCATTTCTCCTCCTAAGTCGGCTCCGAATTTTAAGGCCTTTCTTACCTCTTTATATTTTTCTTCCCCATAAGGAAATTAGTGTTAAAGGGGAAAAAAAATCTTTCTGTGTGGCCTGTTCAGCAAGACTTAGGAACTTCCTCTCCTTAGTTCCCACACCCAGCCTGACCAGCGGAGCCAGAATTCAAATTTACGGTCTCTGGGGCAACATTTTAATAGAGTTTTTGCTGGTGTTAAAGCTTAACTCTGGTGTTATATTCATGCTCCACCATGGAGGTTTAACCACCCAATTTTATTAGCAGCAAAATAAAAGTATCAGGAAAATGAAATCTCGGTGTTTGTGTCCTGGGACGGAGCATCCTGCCCCTTCTCCCTGCGGTAATTTATATCTTCTTGGATCGCGGTGCACGCAAACTTGGAGAGCGGTGAAAAAAGAGGCCATCGGAGAACGTTTCCGACTTAAATGAATTATGTGTAGGAAAAGAATACCCAGCCCACATTATCTCTGCCTTTTACGGGAATAACGCTCTGAGAGCGGGAGTGTTTGATAGAGCTCTGCACCCTGGACAAAGATTGCTTTGGAGGCGAAATTAATAGATCTGGAACATGGAAATGAGAATAATGAATCTGTCTCATTAAAAAATTCCTTTCTTCAAATTATTTCTATTCTAAGCGTTGTGGGGGTCTCCAGAAGAGGGGCGGGTCCTGAACCCCTGCCGACCTCCCGGCTCCCTCTGCGGCCCGGACTCTCTTCGGCAGCTCACACTTCGCGCTGCCCCCCGAGGTTGACCTCGCGCGGATGGATACATTTCCAGGTGGCAGATTCGGGATGTGAGAAGGGTGCTGCGGCCGCGACCGTGACCGTGGATGAGGAGCCAGGTAGTGCCAGAGCCCGGTGGCCGCCTGGTCAACAGAGAGCCCTGGCTTCTCCCTCGTGCCCTGACCCAGTCACTAACTTTCCTGGGTCTCTTCACGCTCGGCGACATTTCCCTCTGCCCGTGGTGTGGGCGTAAGGGTGCCATGGCCTAGGTCGGTCCAGAGGGGCGGTGGAGGCAGTGGGAGAAAGTGCTCCAAAAACGAGGCGGTGGGCCCACAGTGCCCGGCCTCCGGGAGGGGCCGTCCCTGGGCGCTCCTCCCCCATTTCCGGGGCTTTCTCCCGGGCTGGGAGAAAGCTGGAAGGAGCGCACGCTCATCTCCACTAGCGATGCCAGGTGAACACCGGGCGCCCAGTTGCATGTACCTTTTGGGTCAACAGCAGCGTCTGTTCTCCTCCACGTGCGCCCGGCGGGGACTGCCGGGGAGCTGCTGTCGCTGAGGACTGTTGGCGGTGGCGCTGTGACTCGGACTCAGCTGGGCATCCTGGATTTTCGGTGCTCCAGCTGGCGCCTCTTGAGTTCTTGCCTTTGCTCCAGAAGGACTCCCCTTCTTTCTTTCGGGGTCCCAACGGGACTCAAGACCCCAGCCATCGCATGAGACACAGGACGAAGGGGGCACCTGGGGTCACAGTCACATGTTCAGCCGTGGCTCTCGATCCACTTCAGCGCCTGGGCACCTAGCAAGCCGCTGGCCTCGCGGAGCCTCCGCCTCCACAGCGTCAGGTGGACAGCAGAGGGGCCCCCCGACCCGGCCAGGCTGTGGCGAGGGCACCAGGGGCCGAGGAGAGTGTGGGAAGCTCCTGCGTTCTGGGCGTGGCAGGGTCTCCTCTTGCCCCGCTCCGGGACGCACAGGTGTCCACTTAACCCGATGGGTCGGCTGTGGTCACACGGCAGTGGCCGGGTCAGGCCTCTGCTCCAGTGGAAAGTCCCCAATCAACCTTTCTTCCCCCAAATGAAGCTTCACGTGTGTCATGGTGGCTTCCTGTGTGTTGTCAGCGCATCATTCGGCTTTGCTTTGTCTCTTGCTTCAGGAGCTGGTTTCTGGGCCCATTTTCAGACCGGTCCCTGAGGTGCCTGGCCCTTTGAACCTGCCAAAAGGAGCGCATGGTGTGTGGCCCCGGCACCTAGAGACACCGGTCGGAGCTACCTGAACCCAGCTGTCACAGCGTCTCATTTCTCTGCAGGACCAATGAAGCCAGCCGTTGCCACCTCCAGAAGATGGCACAGGGGACCTGAGGAGGGAGAGATCCAATGTGGTCGCAGTCCTGGAAGGTGGATGGGACAAGGGCCCATCGGGGAAGATGGCCGTAAGTGATAAGGAGCTGGGGAAGGTGGGACCCTGGGTTGGCTGCACCTTCCCGCCTGGAGGTTCTGCCCTGGGAGTGGGGGTGGTGAACCGTGCCCTTTGCCCTCTGCCCTCTCTCGTCACTGTGCATTGCCCGGCACTGGACACAGCTCCGGCCTTTTCCTGGCTTCTCGGAAGAGCCAGAGTCAGCTTTGCGGACGCCTCTTTTCCTCCCACCAGTGCTTGCGTTTGCTCAGTCACTCTGGGCACCTCCCTGCCGTGTCCTGGGGAAGAGGGGCTTAGCCTGTCCCCCCGACCCCGGTGGTCTGAGCTGCCGAGCTGGGAGCCGCTCGCCTCCATCCCTCAGGCCCCAGGCCCCATCCGGGCACCTAGTTGACTTTCTTATCGGCTCTCTCTCTCAGCTGTACTTGGCCTTCTGATGCTTTGGAGATTGCTTCTGCTCTGGTGGAGCCATTTGTACGGTCTCCTGGGGGCCCTCTGATGCGTCTGCGCCTTTCTGCCCCTCCGCCCGTTCCCGCACGCTCTTTGTTTCCCATTGTTACAGCGCGCTTTCCCTGGGAGGAAGCAACTGCTCCTTTAGGCCCGATGTGCCTTCTACTCACCAAACGGCTACGTTTTCCTCTTCCCCACCCCTGTGACCGGTGCGGGAGAATATCATACCAACCGATCCAGATAAAAAATTAGTGCTTCGCCATAGGGAAGTCAAATTAGCCCTCGGAAGTAGGTGCCTAGAGCATTTTAAGACTTTTTTGATTAATTCTCGCAATGTGAGACCTTGTGACTCAAAGTTTTATGTGCTGTGAGCTGGGAGGGGATGTGGTAACGTATTTCACCTTCAGCTGATTTATTGGCCTACCCTTTGTGATGTGGAGTTAGGGCCCCGCGGATCCTAGGGAGTCTTCTTTCAGACAGGACCTTTCCTCTGTCTGCAATTTCAAGAATGCAGGCTCAGAATCTCAGGAACCAACCCGAAAAGACTCAGAATAGAATCTTAGTCAAAATGCCTACACTCCTGGAAACAGAACAGCCGAGAGAGACCCCTCTGACTCAGATGGGCGTCACTCAGCACCTAAAAGTGACAGCTCATCAATTCGTTTATCACCCACGCAGGAGAAAATCCTAATTTAACAGAGTGTTGAGAGCAAATAATTATTAACAAGAAGTCTTTTTGACAGTGACTCATTTGTTCTTATTTTAAAAACATAAAAACATGCTCTGTTTCTTAAAACCTGTTGTCACCTTCCCCGGTTCCTTCTTGCATCGTTCAGGAATTCGTTTTATTACAGTCTACAGCCCAGCCTAAATCATCCCAGGGCCGCTCGCTGCCTTTGCGTCTGAAGGCCCCGGTACCCAGCACGGCGACTCTGGCCAGGGCGTGCGCGACGAGCCCGCGGCCGCACTCCTGAACGTATGTCTGGAAAATAAGGACTCTGTAAGTCGCACACCTTTGCGGATGGGAAGCAGTTTAACATATGTGAGTCTGACTAGGCAAACAGATGTGCTGAACTCGTAGTCCCACGGACTAGGGAAGTATTATGGTGTTAGGGCTGTAGTTTCATGAACATCCCAAGGAAGCTGCAAAAACTGCGTTTTTTCAGTTAGTGGAAACACATTTAAATGTCTCACATTGAAAATATATACACATACATAGATTCACTTACTGAGATTAGTTAACAAATGCATGAAGTATCACTGCAAATTGTAAGTGAGAGCAAAGGTGTATTAATATTTCTTGGCAATTTGAGAAAAAGACCTCATTAACCCTCTGACTGGCTATTTTTGGTGGTTATAAAAAAGTTGGATTTTTTTCCCCTGTTTTCCTTGTGTTGGAAGGTCTGTAAATCTGCCGGGCTGCATTTGCACTGGGGGGTCAGGTTGGAATTCGGTGACTCCAGTAGTGGCAAAATGAGCTAATTGTTCGCTGCTTTGGTCATCCGTTGCTATGACAGCGCTTCGCTCGGCTGTTCTCAGGGTAGGGCCTATCCTGCCTCCGAGTCTTCCTCCTCCGCTCCCCTTTTGGGGATTAGGGGTGCCGGGAACGGGACTGGCGGCCACAAGACGCCTTTGCAAACCAGGGTTCCTGAGTTTCACTAAATGAGTGTAGTTCTCGTGGATAATCGGGGCAGCGTGAAGTACGCCATTATTTGGTGAATCTTTTCTTATGGATGTTCCAGGCCCGGGGCTCCTGGCTGTGCTGGTCAAGGTTCCCAAACGCTAATAAATGTCAACGAGGTCCCGGGGAGAACTAAAGCCCAGGACAGCAGTTTCGGGGCAAGGGCTGCTAGTGATAACCACTTTCACCGGGAAGCCGGGCGGTTGCCGCGGGGAGGTGTGATCAGTGGGAAGCAACGGCCGCTTTCTCCAAAGACTGGTTCTGCCCAGTTTTCGGTTGAATACTCGCTCGGGAGCAAGAATGACGTTTATGAGGCCAAGTTTTGCTCCAAAAGACATCCTGAGCCTTGGAGTCAAAAAAGGAAGGGGCTCGCCGAGCTTCGGCGCGCGGGTCGTGCGCACTCGGATGGCTCCCACCAGGCTCGCCTGCAGCCCCCTCACGGAAGCAGCTACACGCAGAGCGCAGTGCGCAGCCCAAGAGGCGGTCAGCGCCGGTAGGCCAGGTCCAGGCGCGCGTTGCTTAGCAACGCGCAGGGGGCGATGCTGACAACTAGGGAGCTGGAGGCTTCCGCTCACCTAGCGAGGATGCGAACGCACTCCCCAAAGGGAGGAGGCCTGCTGGCGCGGCTCCTCTGTCTGGGCCTCTTCGCCGATCATCTCCTTAGGAAGGCAGGAGGGGGAAGCCTTCCACGGTGCGTGGTCGCGATCCCTCGGGGGTAAATTTTTAGCTGCAGAATTTATGAGTTGCACATTTATTTGATTTGGCTTTTGGTTAATTTTTTTTTCTCCTCTTGTCAACCTGACAATATGAGGGCAGACGGAGGCAGTCCCTGTAGAAGAGGCAGTAAACGGAGCTCCTGCGGCTGCCTTACAGGGGGCTCCTAGGCACCGCCGTCCGCTCCCTCTCCCCGCGCACCCCTCCTCCCCGCTGCCTGCGCATGCGCCAGAACACTCCAATGCAAATAAATAAATCCAGGGGTAAATACCGACGCGAGTCTCATTAACATCACCTGTCAAATCCCGACGCATAGGACCCCAAATGCCCCCCTGGGCCTCCCAGTAATTTCTGGAAAGTACATAAAAAGGATGATCGGTGGGTGTGTTTGTGGAAATCACTAGCAGGGTGTGGGAAGATATGCTTATAAGTCCATAATTCTTTTTGGCAGAAGCTTAGCGCTGGTCATGCGATGACTGTCCTTAGCGGAAGGAAGAGACTTGGGACCCAGTTTTATGACGGATGTCGGGAACCCTGGAAAGCGATGTGAGGAAGATCTCCATTATTTTTTCCGTTTAACCGACGTGGGCACATGGGCCATTTTGTCAACTTCATGTCTGTTTCTTCGGTTCTTCTGGTCACCCAGAGACGGCGGAACCTAGTGACCCACCCTGTAAAGAACGGTCAATTTCATTAAAGGCGAAAGTCTTAAAAATCATCTGGTGTTGGATTTATTCCACCTTACCTATGCACTGTGTCCAACTTGGGAGTTAAAAGATAATACGACAAGGACCTCGCCATGTCACTTATCCTGGAGAATGGTGAGTGTTTCACCACCGAAGGGCCCCTCCTCCTGCTTTGCATTTCGGGGTTACAAACGTGACCCTCTGCCTGGCCCAGCTAGGGGGCACTGGGTCCCTCGTGAAGACGCGCTGCCAGAGCGGCCAGGGGCCGCGCCAGCTCCCGAGGGCTCTTTGTGCTTCCTGCAGAGGAGTCGTGTCCAGCAATAGGCACAGAGCTGCATTTCCGAGGGAGCTGATTCTGGGCCCCCCGCGGATGTGTTTCCACTCCGGTTCCAGTTTGGAGGTCACATTCCCAAGGTGTCACTCCTGGATTCGACGTGGGAGGAAAGAAGGGATGACGCACAGTGAAGGACTTGGTAATCGTGCATTAGTCTGGGAAGGGCCCTGAGGTCCTTGAATTAACGTAGAAAACAGCAGCTGTAAATCGGGCCATCAGCCCCCACGGTGCACGGGTGTTTGCGAAGGACCTGCCTTCCCCGCCCTCTTCCACGTTTGGGAGCAGAGCAGAGACAGCTGACGTCAGGAGGGCCTGGTGTCTCTCTCCTCTTTCTCATTGGAGCTGAGGTGGGACCCGCAGCTCTGCTCGGTGAAACCGCATGCTTGGAGGGACAGTGGGCAACATTTTATCAAGAGCAGGGTTCTGAGCGCTTCCATCTGCCTGGCTGACTGGCGAGCTCTCCGACCCTGGCAGACGGGGCTTAACACCAGCTATACGGAACGCACCTGTTTGAGTGAACTATCCACCTCCTTGTCCTTTCTTCCTTCTGCTGCTAACGTCACCCTCTGGGTCCACCCTGCTCACTTTCACCCCAATACTTCCCATCTTCCTGTCACAAGGCCTACCGCCCTGACTTTCTCATTCCTGGCCCCCTCCACTGCTCAACTCACGATGCTCATCACCTGACTTCTTCCCTGGTCTCCCCTCTGCCCAGCTCAAGTCCTTTTTTCCTGCCGTTGTCCCTGCTCCAGCCCTGCACCCCTTCCCCAGCCCCAGTGGGAAGGTAGGATGCACTTGGCCTTCGGAACCCTCAATGGGCGCTTCGGGAGCAGTGGTGGCAGTGGGGTCTCATGGGGTTAGATGGTGGACGGTTGGTCCAGACACTGCCCATCCCCCCCACGACCCCAGTGCCACCAAACCCCAGGCTGCCTGTCGTTGGAACCAGCAGCTCTTTGCCCTCCTTGGTGGGGCCGAACCGGACAGGACTTTCCCTTCTGCAGGCGGGCAGGTTGGAAGAGAACATTTTTGAATTGATTTTGAACCTCTCCAAAGTCTTTCAGAATAAGTTGGACTTTTCGCAATGGTCTTCTTGCAGGTTTTTGGCCCAAAGGTAGTGCTTTCCTGAGTGATGGATGCTAAGAGCACGAGAGCCCTCGGATTACGGGATTCTGTTCTCCGATCAGGCCGCCCGGAGCGCACCGTTCCGGCAGAAGGTTCGTAGTTTTACGTGTGACTTTGCATGTGTAACCGCAAGTCCAGGGAGAAGTCAAAACTGGGAAGTGCCACGTAGAATTGTACTTTGTAATTTTATTGGGGCTTCCAGTTCTAGGAAGTGTTTGCTTTGCTTATTTAAATGCAATTCAGTTGCTCTTTTCAAAAAGAGTGAGTCCCGTTCCTGTTAAATAAGTCATTGACTCATCTAATGTAATTTTTTCAATGAAAAGCTTCATGTAAGAGATGGCCGTGCGTTCCAGTCAAGTCCACGCAGTTGTGCTGTGGTCGCTGGACCCCCACGGCATGGAGCACGCGTGTCCGGTGCCCAGGCCGGTGGCCACTCCGTTTCACATGTACACTTGCAGGGGAGGCTGGTTTAAATGATCTGCTTTGTTCACTGCTTAATTATGTTATTTTACTGTTCTCGAAAACCTGACACAAGGCAAATTTACATTACTGCGCTCCTAATTAGCCAATAATCCTTAAGGATTTGAATGATACATACCCAAAGTAATTTCCTTCTTCACCAAATATGAATTTCCTTCCACACCGGGTTCGGAAGACGGGGCCATGGCAGAAGGCATCCCGGTGATGACGGCCCTCGACGCCGCTGTCTCCCACGTCGCCCCGCGCTACAAGCCGCACGATGATCTCAGCAGTGCTATAAAGCACCTTATAGGAAATCAATACCAACAGAACGCAGTCGGCGGAGAAGTGCTCCGTGTTCCTCAGATGGTGAAGATGCTCACGGACGCTGCTCCTAGTTTTTTAATTAAATCGGCTGTGCCTTTCTGTGCCCGTGTCCGCTCCTCACTGTGGTCGTAAGCCCATCCACGCCCCCCAACCCAGGACCCGCCTGGTCCCCCAGGGGCCTATTGACACTGCGCGCTCATCTGGCCCTGCACCCTCCTGCCCGTCTCTACACGTGACCCTCGCCCCCCTGAAACCCCGGAACCCCCTTCACTCGCTGCCCGGGTGGCTGCCCATCCCCGTTCCTTCTCTCTTCCTCACTGAACCCCGTACTGCCCACGACTTTTAGGGCGTCCGTGCTGATGTGCCCTAGAAGGGAGACGCATCACCTTTCCGGAGGAAACTCAGGATCGGCCTAACGGGTGCTTCTTAAACCACCGGGCCCTCATTCATCGCAAGAAACCGTTCTCACAGCTTAACACATCGCTGAGCGGGAAGGAGCGTGTGTGTGTGTGCTTATAGCCACATCTGGGCTCAGAGTTCAGTTAGAAAGTGGGGCATTGGGACCTACTCAATGATGGCATTCATTTCAGTTTGCCACACGTGGTGTAAGCCGACCAGGGTTGCTCCGCCCTCCTGCCTTGTGGTTGGTTTAGGCCAGGGCATGCAATGCAGTTCTGACCAATAAGAAGCCGAGGAGCTCCTTTGAAAGGCTTGAGTTATTGGCAGAGAGACAAGGGGGCGGTAACTGTCCCTTTCCTGCCGGATGTCAGGCTGCCTGCCTGTGGGGCCCGAACCCCGGACTGGTGGGAACGGGGTGAGTGTGAGGAAGGGAGAGGAGAGGACGGGAGGCCCCGGAGTTACGTTCCTGCGCTCGTCAGGGCTCCCCCAGCCCTTGCGGGAATTCTTTAGGTGAGGAGTTTTCCCAGCGTCTAAGCCGGTTCAGCTGGAGCTTCCTGTTACCTGCCGTCAGCTGCTTCCTGGCTGATGTACCTGCCCACGGTGTCCAGGAACCGAAATCCGAGCTGGGGCCTGCGGGCAGTGATGCCAAGGAGACTCGGGTCATATTCCAAGCAAAAGAAGATGAACTCAGAACCCTCTCTGACCTGTTATGTTGACGGAACCCTTGTGGCTTCAGTGGCCCAGGGACTGATTCTGGGGCCCAACTGAGGCGACCGCTGGAGTCCGTCTCCTGATCTTTGTGGGTTTATCTCTGTTTGATGAGCCGGAGGCCGCGCCCTCCTGGCATTTGTAATTCTTCCCACCCTCCGGTTCGGACCGTCTGCCTTGGGTTGCATTTGCTGCGCCACGGCCCGAGACTCCCTCGCCGAGGGCCTCGCTCGCACACAGCGGCGAGGGCGCCGTGGGTGGGTGGCTCTCCCCCTGCTTTGCTGGGCTCGTCAGTTCTTGAGAAGGACTCCGGATGAAGTGCCGTCTGCCGCACGCCCACCCCCACCCCTCCACACTCAAGAAGCCATTCGTTAACTCGGGAAATAATGGTGGGGACTGATGGCCGAGAAACGGAATTCTGGGCGAAGTTGGGAGTGCGGTGGGGGGGCTGGTGGCCCAGGCTCAGTGTGAGAAGGGTTTCTCAGAGAATCTGTGTCGAGCTAAGCAGACGTGACCTGGGGCGTGGAGTGAGAGCTTCACCGAGGGCTGAACACGGATGGGAGCGGGGGGACCTGGCGTCTGACTGTCGCAGAGTCCAGGCAGGCCGGTTGGAGATGGCGTCCTCAGGTGGGGCTGGCGAAGGCGTGGGACCATCCCTGTGGATGTCCACAGTTCTGTGACCTGGACCACGAGAAGATCCAGCATGGCAGGAAGCTCTGCTCTGTGGGTGACGCAGGTTGCTCCTTGCTGAGAAATTGCAACCTCGTTTCGTCTTCCACACTCTCACGTGGCACGTGCCCTCGGGGACGGGCATGGACTTTCCGCTGCCTGAGCCTCGCCTTGGCTCAGGCGCAGTGCGTGGGGCACGCCGACTCCGTGGAGGTCGTCAGACAGCGTTGCATTCAGTGCCTGCAGCGTGCGGTGCCCGAGCAGGCCCCAAAGGCAGGAACCAGGGGCCGAGTCGGCGTCGAGTGCATCCCTTCGGCAGTAGGCAGGTAGAAATCGGGAATGCGGACTGCACGCTTGGCCAGGGCTCTGGCCGGCCGCCTGGTCTGCGTCCTCGTCTTCGCAGCTGAGCCTTTGCTCACGGCCAAAGCTGGAGCAGAAGCTGAGCGTCCCGCAGCTGTCACGGACCCTGTCTGGGCGTGGCTCTGTCTGCGATGGTCGCAGTGCAGACGACATGTGTTCGTCAGCTTAGCTTCCGTCCTGGGACGTACCTTCTGGTATCCGTGTGCAGGAAGGTGACAGAGAAGGTGGGAGGGAGAGCCCTGGGCGTCAGGGAGAGGAGGCATCAGCAAGGGCGACAGGGCCGGGCACCGGGCAGAGCCCCGGGGAGACGGGGCGAGGAGCCGGCAGGGAGACGCCGAGGCCAGGGAGACGGGCTGGACCGGAGGTCTGCCGGGGACCAGAGGCACGTTTCTCACACCAAGTTCTTCGTGCTTTCATCACTCGTGGCAGCGTCCAGGTTTATATCTGGAGTTCATCCATTTGCTTAGGGGCAGCGGCCTGTAATGCTGGGGGCCCTGCACGAGTTCATAACAATTAGTCAGGAATTGTCTGATTTTGACTAGGAAGTCGGCAGCTGCTCCCCATGAAGGTAAATCTGTTCCTGGAGGAGCCACGTCAGCCCTGCCCCTGGAAGCACAGATTCCCTGCAGGGCCGCAGGCAGGACCTCTGGGAGGCTGGCGTCCCGTCCGGCCTGCGGTCCTGGTGCATTCTCCACCCCGCGTCCGGCTCCACACTCAGGGTGCCGCCTGGCGCGATGCGGTCCGCTGCGGGGGCCTCTTGCGTGAAGCCCAGACCCGGACCACTGAGGTCTGTGGGAAATTCTTTCTCTCTTGACTGTGTTTTGAAATCCCTGTGAAAACCCAGGGTCCCCCCTTGAGGTGTTAGTTATGCTGTAACATCGTTTGCTTGGGGGAATCTCATTCCATTTATTTATCTTTGAAAACCGAATTGCCGGAGTCCAGAGTAGGTAACAGTGGAGCAGAAAGCGTTTGGGGAGCACTGCAGCCGACCTGGGAAGTGCGTGTGCGTGATAAAAGGCAGGGCGTGGCCAGGTCTGTGACGTCGGGACCCCGGCGGCGCTGGGTGAAGTGCCTCACTTCCGGCCTCCAAGGGGCGGGTCCTGGCCCAGAGCCCCGCCCCCCAGAACGGTAAGCGTGTTCAGGGTAGGGGGGCTCATGATGGTTTTAAAAATTACATGTCTGAGGCACTGTTTATTAATAAGGGAAGTAAATTTCAGGTGTACCACGTGATCATTTTATGCAGTGCTGCGGATTCTAGAATCTTCCACGTGTTTAGGTTCTTAGTTACATGGTTGTTTGAAGTAACCGTGCGGCCCGACTTTTGAGACGGAGCCACTGGCCCTTCTGTGCCGGTGACGGGGCTCGCGACGGCCCAGACGTCCTGGGACCCACACGCCCCGAGTCCCAGCCGCCTTCACGTTTGCAGCGCTTCGGAGTGACAACTCTGTCATTAGAAGCGCGGGTGCATTGCAGGAGATCGCCACTTAACGGAATGCACCTTCGGAAATTAAAACTGGCAAAACAATTGTTATTGACGGAAATGGAAAGTGAGTGGCAATTTGGGCCTAAATTATTTATGAGCTTCGCTGGGGCTGCGCGCGAGCGGTGCGGCTGGTGGAAGTCTGCTTGGAAAACGTCTCCCAGAGCTCGGGGGTCTCCGGCTGCGCGTGGAAGCGCTCGGGGGAGCCCTCGGGACGCGGCCGGACACGGGCACACGGTCTCCACGCAGCTGGTGTGCAACGCCCCGCGCAGTGGGGCCGCGGATGAGCCGATGAGTGTGAATCAGAGAAGGCTCGGCGGCGCCAGGGCAGCCCTGAGTACGGAGACTATCATTTTTCATTCAAAATTTAGGCAGACAGCGGGCGAGATGTAATCACTTTTCAGCATTACCGTACCGCATCGCAGATTAGCGAGGCTCTGCGATGATAATCATGGAGTGAACTTGAAAGCACCCCTAATTAAACTGTCTGCGTCCCCCAGCCTTTTCCCGTAACGATGTCAGACGTGCAGCAATTAGCGGCACCTCCACGAGCGTAAACACGGTGCGTGAGTCTCGGGAACTTGACCTGGTTTGCTGACTGCACCTCTCCTAAGAAGGGATTAATCAGCTTTGTATGTTTTGGAATCACAATTTATGGAATCATTTTGGAGTCTTCCACTGAAATAAAATTATTTTTTTTCCCCTGCAAGTCCTGCAAACGGAATCTCTCGCGTGGTGGAGCTGAAGGGGTGGGGGGGGGCGGCTGCAAGGGGAGACCCCGCAGAATTTTGTTGATCTTCATTTTATTTCCACGACAGCCAGTGACGTGTGGAGTTTAGGACAGGGGGTTACTGAGTTAACCCGGTTTTAGGGTATTTTTCTCAGGAGGAAGGTATGTTTACGTACGTATCATCCACCTGGAGGTTGCATCTTCCCTGGGTCTCCGCTTTCTGCCGTGGTGTGGGGCGTTTGAAGCTCGTTTGAATGTCACGGGCAGCCTTCACAGGGCTCAGGGCAAGCGGCCAGCTCCGGACAAAGAAACGGAGCAGACAGAACAATGACGGGGGTGGGGGGGTCTTGCGGCTGCCAAGGGGGAGCACCACAGGGAAGGGAGCCCCGTTTACAGCTCGGCCTGCTTTCGTGGGCGTTTCCTCGGGGAAACCTCGGCCCCGGTGGTGCGTGGCTTACCTGAGCCCTGGGCTCCACAGCACCTTTATGGTTATTGTATTTTACAGGTTGATAGATTTTTATATTCTGTCCAAGTCAGGATCTTACACCACCTGGTTTATTATTTAGTAATTTACAGGGCAGCCAGGCGTGTTTGGCTTAATGTAGGATTAACTTATAAATCTATTGTTCCTCCGCGCGCCGGGGCTGGTGTGCAGTGAACTAGGGCGCCGGGTGCGCACGCACACTCCAGCTCCGCTCTTTTCTCTTCGGTAGGGACGCAGGCAATAGATAACGCGGTGACAGTGGCATCCCCGGGGACGGCAAAATGTGAGAGCAGCCCCACGTCAGGTCAGGGGGTCATTACCGTGGGAGCCGAGCTCCGTTAATGGACTGCGCCGCCCGCTCCGTCCGTGTCGACCGTGGCTCGAGGCGGGAGTGTTGCTCTCTCAGAGCCAACTGCGCTTCCTCGCTCTCCGCTTATTAGTCCCTCTGATAAAAACGCGCACAGGTGTGTGGTGACAGCGGGCCTCGTCGGGGGAAGGCGAGCCCTCGCCTGTCTACCCTGTGTCTTCACGCACGGTGCCCAGATGCTGATGCTGCTCGGGGAGGCTTTCGAGGGAACGGCATTCTGTCCCGGGTGTTTTCGGACGTTTTATAAAGTGCCTGGACGAATGCATCGAGCTAATTGAGGCAGGGGTTCTGCTGTGAACACGTTTGCCGGTTTTGAGCAGTGGACAGGCTATGGGAGTGGACGGAGGGGGCCAGCCAAGGCGGGCCCCTCACACCCGGGGGTCCTGACCTGCTCTTTACAAACACACGTCTGGGGAATGAAGGCCACCATTCTGGAAACAATGCCAAAAATGGGGTGGCTACGCGGCATGATATAATTTGTCTTGTCTGTGAAATAGACGAGAAAAAGCATGCTGTTCCACTAGGGCTTCTGATAAAGGCGTGCATTTTCAGGAAGGATATCAGGAGTCCCTGGTTTTTGAGCTCTAACGTCAGGAAGTTTGGTTGTGTTTCTGGGGCCTGTGCCGGGCTGCTTCTGCCCTCTGCCCCCAGGACACCGCCGATGGGCTTTCTGTCTCTACGTGGCTTTTCCGTACTTGGAAGCAGACCATACGTACCCTTCCTTCTTTGGCTTTTTTACGTGGCATTGTTGTTCTGACAGCCATCCACTCGTGTGTCTATCAGCAATTCCTCCCCTTTCTTTAAAAAAACAACGCATTCATTTTCGTTGCTGAAGCGAATTGCATGGGACGGATCTTCACCCGGGGATGGAAATCTGGGTTGTCGCAGATTTGTCAGCTGTCGTAAACAAGCTGCGGTGAACATTCGAGGACCAGTTTTACAGAGACACGTGCTATCTGCGGGGTGAATGTTTAGGAGGGAAGGGCTGAGGCATGCGGTAGGTTGCTTTTTAATTAGCGGCCAACCTGTTTTCCGAAGTGCTGGTGGCACTTCCCACCGCCACGCTGAGGGACAGTGCTCACCCCTCCATGCCCAGCCGCGGCCCGGGCAGGCTGGCTCTCAGCTGTGAGCGGCCGCTGCACGGCGGCGGTGGTGTGTCTCGTGGTCCCCGCCCTCCTCTCCCTGCCGTCCGGGGGGGCGGGCCGCCTTTCCTTGTGCCCGTTTCTCAGGAGTGTGTCTTTGGAGAAGTGTCTCTTCAGATTTTGGTCTAGTTTTAAATATTGAGCTGGTTTTTCCTTATTCTTGAATTTTATGAGTTCCTTATATTTTCCAGATACATGTAGATAATGTTTTTCTTTTCTTTTTAAAAATTTTTTAAAAAATGTTTTTCTTTTAAGTCAGATAAAAGAAAATGCTTTGGAAATAATCTCTCCCAGCCTGTGGCTTTGTCTTTTCATTGCCTTAACCGTGTCTTTAGCAAAGAAAAGGCTTTTTAATCTTTTGCGGGTGCACCTTACCAGTGTCTGCCTGCAGACGGTGGAGCTGGTACAGCTGTGTGCGGATGGTACGGATGGTAGAAACCTGTGCATAACTCAGTGTCCCTGAGGCTCGCTCCTGCGTTTTGCTCCAGATGCCTGTGGGTTCAGTTGGCAACGGTTAGGCTGTTTCTTGATTTTCAGTGAATTTTTGCGTGTCCTTTGTGGCGATACGGTTATCCTTCCTTCGTGGTTGTTTTGGCACAAACTAATTGCCCACAGATGGTGGCTGTGTTTGTGAACACGGTGGTGCCCGTCCGCTCACCGATTCTCGTATCCACACCACACCCGCTTGGCCGCTGCGGCTCTGAGAGGCTCCTGAATTCAGGTGGTCCTCCCACTTTGTCGTTTCTCAATTTGGGGGCTATTTTAGGTCTTTTGCATTTTCATATAAATTTTAGCATTCGCTTATTCACTGCCCCGCACTGTATGTGGGCGTACATCTATAGATTAGTTTTATCGGAATGGAATCAACTTATATGCACTGACTTACAATTGATTTTTTCATGAGATTTATTAAAGTGGAAAATACTCAGGTGAAAACAAAATCATCGTTTTAACAGTTTTATAGTATTCCATCTACTCACGCTCTAAAACATAAAACATCTCCCAGGCTGCAGTGCAGGCCCAGCACGTACATCTTTGCTCATGCATTGAGTTATCTCTTTAGTACAAACTTTATGTTTTAGGACTCACTGCCAAATTCTCCTCTGAGAGCTTGTATCAGTTCATACTCCTACAGGAAGTTTGTAAGTATAATTGTATCTATTCTCCCGCCAGTACTAAGTCTTGCTACTGTGTCTGCTCATGGCCACAGATGCAGGTGGCGGTGTGGTCCTGGTATTCTCGTTTGCATTTCCACTCGGGAAGGGAGAGGCTTTGGGTTAGACTACCGCCGCAGGTCCATCCGAGTTCTTACCGGGTACACGATTTGCTCCAAGAACAAAGCCATCTCTGCGTCAACTTGCCATCATGAAAAATAGGAATAATAACTGCATTTGTTCCACATTAGTTGTTATAAAATTAAATAACCAGTACAAAGCACTCATACCCAAAGGCTAATACACCATGACAAAATGGGGTTCGTCCCACGGATGCGAGGTTGGTTCTACATTTGGAAATCCTTGCGGTTCTCCGTACGGACTAGAGAGGAAACTCATGAGATCATCTCAAACTCAGAAACGGCGTTTGACAAGATCCACCATCTACTACCAGTTAAAGCTCCCAGCCAAGTAGGAGCGGAAGAGTACTCACTGAACCTGGGAAAGCACCCCTAGAAAAACCTAGGCCGTCACACTCAGCGGTGAGAGACTGATTCCTTCCCCTGCGACTGGCAGTGAGCCGGGGGTCTCTGCTCTGACCACTTCGGTCAGCGTTGTGCACCTGGGCAGCGAGGCAAGGAAAACGTAAATGCCGAAGAGTCTTCAGACGAAAGGGAGGAAGCTAAACAACCTCTCTGCAGGTTGCATGAGCTCCTGCTTAGAAAGTCTGGTCCATTCTACCCCAAACTCCTAAAATTAGTGAGTTGAGCAAGGTTGTAGAACGCAAAATAAAAAAAAAAAACAACAAAAAAAAATTCCATAGTGCCAAAATATATGAACTATTTGGGGATAAATCTGGCAAAACATGTATAAGACCTACATACCAAAAACTGCAAAATATAGCTGATGAAAATTATGGAAGACCCACATCAATGTTGAGATACAGGGTGTTCACAAGAGTCGACATTGTTAAGGTGCCAACTGGGTCCAAATCAAACAACAAATTCAATACAAACTCAACCAAAATTCCCACAGGTGGTTTTAATGATAACGATGATGATGATAGTGTTGTTGATGGTGGTGATGATGGTGGTGATGGTGGTAGTGATGATGATGATGATACAGATGGTGATGGTGGTGATGGTGATGGTGGTAGTGATGATGGTGGTGGTGGTGATGGTGGTGGTGGTGGTGATGGTGGTGATGGTGGTGGTGGTGATGATGGTGGTGATGGTGATGGTGGTAGTGATGATGGTGGTGGTGGTGATGGTGGTGATGGTGGTAGTGATGATGATGGTGGTGATGATGGTGGTAGTGATGATGGTGGTAGTGATGATGGTGGTGGTGGTG
>CM052542.1:154875506-154893536 GCA_028533065.1 Trachops cirrhosus | reverse complement strand
GGAGTCCAGACAGGTCCTGAAAGGTGGATGCTGCCAGGTGGCCCCCTGCCGACGACTGTTATTTTAGGTGATGTCTGAGTGGCTCCTCCCTCAGAGATGGGCGGGCAGGGGCCGGGAGGGGCCTTCCTGTGTGACGTCCCGGAGCTGGGGGCCCACTGCTGGCCCCCTCCCACCCTCCGCGCTCCCCTGTGGGAAGCACTGCCACTCCGCTGCTCCCCCCACTCCAGAGTCAGCTTCGCCTCTGCCGGGGCGCAGGCCCTTCTCAGGCTGCCTGTACGTGCAGGTGACAGGCCTGTGGGGAGGCCACCTCCGATCGCCCGAGTGTGCCCAGGGCAGGCGGGCGCTCGGGCTGGACACGAGGGAGCGGCCCACGCGTCTTCCTCGGGTCTTTGCTACCTAAGCAGATGGTGGCCACTCAGAGGGCCCGCAGTGCGTTTATGTTACTTCATCCCTAGAATACTCATCATCAGAGCCGTGCAGGGTGCGTCTTCCAAAGAATTTCTCTTTCTAATATGCCAACTTCTGTTCCTGTTCTTATACCAGATTACAAACAGATAACGATTTCTCAGAACATCTCCAAAGGGGCCATTTACAAGGTCTTGCTCAAAGAGCAATGCGTTATTACAAAGAATTATGTCATTTTCAAAGATATTTCAGACCAGTGGATCAAATCTTTGCATATTTCTCCTGATTAAACCCTACTGATTAAATCAGCAGTGATTTATCTGAAGATTAGGAGCATAAACCATAAAATAAAAAAGACTTTGATTTGAAAATTGGTCATTAAAATCATTTTCACAAAATTACCCACTGACGTATCATCTCAATAAATAAACATATTTGATCTTTATCTTTGTGCTAAAAATCTATTTTATGTTTTATCTGGCCAATGCAATATGACTATCGATCCTAAATAAATATATAAAAACCAATAGTAATCTTACATATCAGCCATAATCAGCACAATTAGTGGAAGACAGGTTCTTATTTACAAAAGCAGCCTAGAATATAAATGCTCAGCCAGAATGCTAGGAAGAATAATACAGAACCGAGAGGAGAAAACCACAAAATTTCACTGAGAAAGATAAATGTAAGGTCTGGACAAATAAAAGAGGTGTGGTATATTCTGGATGGAAAGACTCAATATGGCAATTGTTACCTGTATTTTCTTAAGTAAATTATGGAATGTTTAAATTGTTTTAGGTCAGAGTCCTTTTCATCAACATTAAAAGATGTTTCAGAATGTGGTGCTCGGGTCACGGCCCCCGTGGATTTTGAATCGCGCCGAAATGCTTCCTGAAACAAATAAACAAAATAGGGTCATAAAGGATATAAAACTACAGGCACCAAAATCCAGGTGACAGGAAGCTCCTGCTCTACCTGAGAACACGGACAGGTGTGGCCGAGGCCCTGAGGCCCTGAGGGGTCCGCTGTGTGACGGCGGAGGCAGAGTGGAGGGCTAAGGTGACGCTTCTGTGATTTGTGGAACCTGACACTGTCCCCCCAAAGCGAGCGTCCCGCGCTGCACAGGCAGATGTGGCCCCGACGGGCGATGCGGAGGGAGCCTGTGAGACTCAGAGCTGCCGCTAGGGCAGCGGGGTGGGTGGACAGGTGGGCGCTGGAACACAGAAGCGCAGGGACGGGCAGCCCTGGGGGGTCTCGGGGGCCTTCGGGGCGAGAGCCCCCTGTGAGGGAGAATGCGGGAACCAAGCTGAGTAGGGCAGGTGCAGGGGGCGGGCGGGTGCAAGGAGGGAGAGGCTCAGCCCCGTGGAGGCCCACCTGCTGACCAGCCCGTGCGGAAATGATGTGGGAACCCCTGGAGGAGGCAGAGGAGGAAGAGGAGAGCAGAAACTCTGACCAGTGACCCCGCAGAGATGAGTCAGAAGTGAGATCGCCTGTAACTGACAGACCAGGTGGTAAAGCCTTGGGCACCTCAGGAGCACAAAGGGCAGTAACACTGTATCTGCTAATGTGGGGGCGGGACGGGGGGCAGGAAACAGATAGATAGTAGCCACTCGTTAGTGTCTGTTTTCAGAACCGAGGAGCATTCTTTTTATTATGATGTAACTTTATTTTTTAAATATATTTTATTGATTATGCTATTAAAATCCCATTTCTCGCCCTTTATCCCCCTCCGCCCTGTATACCCCTCCCACCTGCATTTCCCCCACCCCCTTAGTTCATGTCCATGGGTCATACACATTCTTTGGCTCCTCCATTTCCTATACTATTCTTACCCTCTCCCTGTCTCTTTTGTACCTGCCATTGATGCTGCTTATTTCCTGTCCCTTTTCCCCACTCTCCGCCTCCCCCTCCCCACTGATAACCCTCCACGTGATCTTCATTTCTGTGGTTCTGTTCCTGTTCTCGTTGTTTGCTTAGTTTGCTTTGGTTTTTTTCTAGATTTCATTGTTGATAGTTGGGAGTTTGCTGTTATTTTACTATACATGTTTTTTTATCTTGTGTTTCTTAGATAAGTCCCTTTAACATTTCATGTCATAAAGGCTTAGTGATGATGAACTCCTTTAACTTGACCTAAAGTGCTTGGGAAGCACTTTATCCCCCCTTCCATTCTAAATGATAGCTTTGTTGGCTAGAGCAATCTTGGATGTAGGTCCTTGCCTTTCATGACTTCAAATACTTCTTTCCAGCCCTTTCTTCTCTGCAAGGTTTGTTTTGAGAAATCAGCTGACAGTCTGATGGGAACTCCTTTGTAGGTAACTATCTCCTTTTCTCTTGCTGCTTTTAAGATTCTCTCCTTATCTTTAATCTTGGGTAATATGATTATTATGTGCCTTGGTGTGTGCTTCCTTGGGAGCAACTTTTTTGGGACTCTGAGCTTCCTGGACTTTCTGGAAGTCTATTTCCTTTGCCAGATTGGGGAAATTCTCCATTATTATTTCAAATAAGTTTTCGATTTCTTGCTCTTTCTCTTCTCCTTCTGGCACACCCATGATTCAGATGTTGGAACGTTTAAAGATGTCCTGGAGGTTTCTAAGCCTCCCCTCATTTTTTTGAATTCTTGTTTCTTCATTCTGTTCTGGTTGAATGCTTCTTTCTTCCTTCTGGTCCAAACCGTTGATTTGAGTCCCAGTTTCCTTCCCCTCACTGTTGGTTCCCTGCGCATTTTCCTTTATTTCACTTTTAATAACCTTCACATTTTACTCTACTTTGCGACCATATTCAACCATTTCTGTGAGCATCCTGATCACCAGTGTTTTGAACTCTGCATCTGATAGTTTGGCTGTCTCTTCATCGCTTAGTTGTATTTTTTCTGGAGCTTTGATCTATTCTTTCATTTGGGCCACATTTTTTTTTTTTTGTCTCAGGGCACCTGTTACATAGTAAGGGGTGGAGCCTTAGGTGTTCGCCAGGGTGGGGCAACTCATGTGGCTGCGTTGTGACTCTGTACATGGGGGAGGGTCCGAGAGGGAACAACTCCACTCTTGGCCAGCTTTCAGTCATCTCCCCTGCTACCCACTAGCAAAGTGGGCCCTGTTGGTGCTGGATCCCGGGTGGGTGGTTCGTGTACCTTCTAGGACCCTGTGGGTCTCTCCAACAGACTCTCCTGTGAGGCTGGGAGTTTCTCCCACTGCCGCCTCAACCCCCACAGGTGTTTTCACTCAGAGGTTGGAGGCTTTATTTCCCCACTGGGACCCTGGGTTGTGTGGTCTGTCTCACTCCCCAGTTGTCCCTCCTGGTTTATCTGCACGAGAATGTGGGACTGCTCCTTCTGCCAGCCACAGCCTTGCTGCGAGTCCTCTCTGCCTGTCTCAGCCCCTCCTACTGGTCTGGGTGAGTGTTTCCTCTTTAACTCCTTGGTTGTTGGACTCCCATAAAATTTGATTTTCTGGCAATTCTGGTGTTTTTGTTTTTATATTTGGTGTTGTCCTTCTTTTGGTTGTGCGAGGAGGCACAGTGTGTCTACCTATGCCTCCATCCTGGCCAGAAGTAATTGAGGAACATTCTTAACCAGGGTTTGGAGAGCAATTGGCAGCAAGGAAAATGATTCGATTTTCCTCCTTCTCCTATGGGCGTTACACTATTTTTGATGCTTAAGAGATATCTTTTAAAAAATATCTAAGATACATAGGTATCTTAGGGCTCAATTATGTTGCAAAATCTGATGTTCAACTTTGTCCATTTATTTTTGGCTATAATGAGACTGACTAATTAAAGAGGCAACTAAGGCTATTATTCAAAGGTAAGTTACAAGAGAAACATTAGAAGAAAAATATAAGCCCGCTTAAATACCAAAATTCTAGTAAATAATGCCAAAAGACTAAATAAAAAAATCCCACAGCGGAGGACTTTCCATACACATGTGCCTGTATTGTAACATACATAACACGTATGCACCTCTGTACATACATGTACATGTGCGTGCAAGTATGAAACAGTAAGAAAGCACTGAGCTGAACACATTATCTCACTGATAAATGTAGAGAGATGGGTTTGCCTCGCTCATTGAAAGAAAAAGCCGTCTGGTTGGGTCACAAAGCAAAATGCCATTCCGGGTGGCGTCCAACAAGTATGCTCATTTGGAGAAGGGAGTCACGGGCTGATAGACGCAGGTGCTGATGGGAATAAGCTAGGTGTTGCAACTTGATAATAGACAAGCTAGGATCTGGGCCAATAAGCCCCAAGTGAAAGGGAAAATAAAGGCTATTTTGTAACGCTGCAGACCACAGTGCATGGTGAAGGTGTAAAAATTATTATCATCTATGAATTAGATCGGGCAGGGCGATCTGCTCGTGACAGCAAGGACCGGAGAGGAAAGATGGAGGGAGACGGAAGAGGAGAAACGGCACACAGAGCAGGGCCCTCGCCCTCACGTCCTCCACGGGCTCAGCCTGGCGAGACCGGTCCGCCCCGCCCGCCGTGCGGCAGACCCGGCAGCGGCATGGACGAGGCGGATTCGGGGGTGCGCTCCAAGTTCCCCCGTAGCAGAGGGCGGGCCTTTTTCCCAAGTAACATTCACAAAATATGGCCATGTATTGGGCTGTAAAGCAAACCTCAGTAAATTCCAAAAAATATGAGTAATACAAACCACCCTCACTGGCTAAATGCAATAAAACTGGGAATTAATAAGAAAATAAAAAACAAAAAGGCCCTTCCACCTGGAAAAACAAAACCATCTATTAAACAACTTTCGGGTCAAAGGGGAAATAAACAAAGTGCAGAATTTCTGAAGCTGTGCTCGGAAAACGGTTGGTCAGAATCTATGAGATTCAGCTGAACCAAAGCTCGGAGGAAAAGGGTGCCATTATGCGCCTCTGTCACCAAACAATGAAAAGAAACGGATTATATACGCATATATGTGTAGAAGTTATATGTATATGAAGTTATATGTATGCAAACAATGAAAAGAATCAAATTACATATGCATATATATGTAGAAGTTATACGTATGCCTGATACACACACACACTCTCTCTCTCTCTCTCTCTCTCACACACACACACAAGCTGGTAAAGAGCAAATGAGACCAACAGGGATGAGTACGACTGGATGCTGCGTGGTGGACTCGGTGAGGAGACACGCATTTGCTGTCTGCTGTGGTCGGGGGCAAGTGCAAGTTAGCACGGGCCATCTCTGGGCAAGGAGAGCTGGGTTGGGTGGTGGGAGGTGGGGGACACACGTCTGGTTAGTTTTGATTTCTTTTGCGGATATTGGTGCCTTCCGGCTTTCTGCGCTTCTGTAGCCCACGGCGGGACATTCAGAATTTTGTGCCGAAGTGTCCGTTTTCCCCACACTTAAAATGTGTGGGTCTAGCCACCCCGCTGTGATCTCAAGCACTGGTGCCGTGAGCACCGTCTGTGGTTTTAGGGTTCTCAAGTTCTTTATCTCCTTTCTTTTCGGTGGACCCGACTTTGGAAGTCTCGGCTATTTTGCTACCCTTTTCTAAGGATTCTTATTTCTGTTCAAATCTACTCTTTGTGTTTGGACTTACTCTATACTATCTTGTTTGCTGCCTAACTTTTCCTTCTTTTTGTGTTGGAAAACTGGAAAAGAAACCCCTATAAGTGGCCTCACACTCGAACAAGCCCATTGCTAGAGTCTCCAGCACCCAGAATTCCCCACCCAGTGATCAGAACCCCCTCTCTCCACCGGCGACCACATCCCCGACTTTTGTGACAATCACACCCTTGCTTACGTCTGTGTCCCTACACAAGAGACTGCGGTTTTCCCTTACTTTTGTATTCGAACTTTTGGACGGGAGACACATTGAATGTATCCTTTCCCCTCCTTGCTGCCTCCGCTCAGCAGCGTACCTGGGCCGTGCCCCTGCTGGGGTGTGTAGCTCCTCTTGTTCAGCTTCCACACCGGGAGGTCTTCTCCGGGAAACACTGCAAGTCCTGGATCTGCTCCGCAGTTGACGGATTTGCCGGCTCTCTCTGCTTTGGGCCACTGGAAATAGCGGCCTGCGCACAGTCTTGCTCTGGATCCTGATGCACAGTCTCCCTAGGGCCCAGCCTAGAAGTAGAATGGCCGGATTGCGGGCCGTTGTCTGTGCTGTAAGTTCCCCAATAACACCAGATCGGTTGCCCATCGCACTGGAGCCCGGGTGGGCGGGCGGTGGCCCTTGAGTCCTGGCCTGCCCCCGCCCCCCCGCAGGCCCCCACACCGTCGAACCCTTTAGCGCGTGGGTCTTGGCTTGCTTCTCTGAGCTCGCTCCCTCCTTAGGTTTGGGGTGGGATCCCCCTACCGTATTGACGATGTTCACGTAGCCGTATTAAAACTGCCCTTTTTCTCCGTTGTTTTCATGGGAGGGTTGGTCCAAATAGCCTCGTATGTGACACTAGGAGTGAGAGACTCTGGCTTTGCTGGTTAACTGTTTCCTTGTTTGCATTTGACAGTTTTTGAGTTATTTTCCTAACTTCTTGAATTAAATGCTTAGTTAATTTACTTTTAGTCTTTATTATTTTCTGAAAACACATTGAAGCTCTAAATTTTTCTCTGAGGACTGCGTGCCCCATGCCCACGGGCTTTAATGTGGAATATTCTCATTAGTAAGCATTTGTAATTTCCGTTTTATTTTCTCTCGACTTCATAAGTTATTTAGAGGCTCTGGTCCACATTGTGGGCAGATCGACATTGTGGGACTATCCTTTGGTTATTAGTTTCAAGTTTTATTGCTTTGGATTCAGAGAAATGGTCTCTGATTCCTACTTTGAATTTTCTTTATGCGCTAAACCTTGGACAGGTTTTTAAAATAAACATTCCACGGATGTTTAAGAACACATGGATTTTCCATTTGTTGTGGGTAAGGCTCTCTTTGTACCTTTTTAATATGATATTTTAATGTAATGGGGAGCCATCCTTATTTATTTTTTATGTTGTAATTTTTAAAGAGGTACCTTAACATCTCACTCTGTTAACAAGCTAGTTTCTTCTGTTTTTCCTGGTTCGGTTTTATGTACTTTTATATATCAGATATTCCGGTTTACGTATTTTGTTTTATATATTCTGATATTATGTCATTCAATGTGTGGGGGCTCATAAACCGAAAGGACTGCACTTTTACATAAAATGTAATTTCTTGTCTTAAATGTTTTTTTGTCTTGATTTTTTGGGGTCTAATAGTAAGTTTCAGCTTCCTCAAACACAGGGAGGGGGAACAGGTATCGGTTGTGAGCACAGGAAACATCAGGTGTGTCCTTGGGCTGTTATTTGTCCACGGCTGTGCGACCTTGCACAGGACAGCCGCACGCCTGCCTCTGCCCGGTCTGGATGCCCGGCTGCTGCGTGCGCCTTCCGTGTCCCCACCCCCTACTTTGTTGACGTAATGCGGTGTTAGTTTGTATCATTATTTCCGTTGCGCTTTTACCTTTTGAAAAGCATGCCAACTATGTCTACATCATAAAAATAATTCACTTTAGAAGTTGCGTATTTTTGGTTATTTTTATCGCTATTATTTCTCATACTCATTATCAACTTTCATGGGTGCATTTTTCCAACGTGCCAGTGTAAATGTTCGCGTAACTTCTGAAAAGTGTGGCGCCCTTTCGGAGTCAGTGAGTGCCTGCAAGTGCCCTCAGTGACTAAAACACTGAGGCCAGGGGTGAAATTCCAGTGCAGAGATGGGGCCCCTGGTCCTGAGAACACAGCTCCATCGCCTCCCAGGGCCCACTGTCGAGACTGGACGGCCGACGCCAAACTGTTTCTTGTTTCTCGTAGACAATCTGCCCTTTCTCCCCGACACCTTCAGGGTGAGTCAAGAGAAGGGTCCTGTTTCTTTCTTCCTCCCCAGCACTCGATGAGCCCCTCACTGCATCGGAACAACAGGGAAGGAAACACCGAACGCTCTTCCAGTCGGGCCCGTGCTCCCCCTGCCTCGCTTCTCTTCTCCCGCCATTACCTTTGTTGTCCCGGGAAGCTCTGCCAGGTGGGGATCGGGCTTTCTGCATCCAACCTCGTGGCCTTAAATTTTCTTTCCAAGTCTTCACCTCTGTCCCGGTAGACTGAGTTTTAGGGCACTCTCTCAACCTTCCACCCAATCTGAAGTTCAGCGGTATTGATTTAGTGTTTTTACTGGCTTTTGCATCCTAAAACCCTGGACATTTTGTGTGACATCATCTTCCTTCATTTCGCCCGATCACAAAGGAGAGGGGCAGCCGTGAACTGAGGGCCAGGGCTGGGGGAGGCTGGACGGCTGCGTGGCCTCCTCCATGCTGGGTGTGGGCGTGTGGGCCTTTACATTCAGAAGCTATTGAGATAGAAGAGTCTTTCTCAGTGTCCAAACCACAAAAATAGACAATATAATAGATTTGCATCCTTCTTGTATAGTAATTTTTCATTTATGCATCAGGTCAATGGACTACATCTCTCCGAAAAGCCAGACCGTTCTGTTTTGTTTTGTGAGCCAAACAAGCATGAAGTGTTGCCGTGAAGATGATTTGATCAACCCTCAGCTTCAGGGCGAGGGATGGGACGTATGTCTTTGTCACAGAATGTCGGGGAGGCAACGCTATCTCCAGATAATGATGTCAACATATTGAAAGTGTGTTCCGATCGATGGCTCTGTGTCTGGGCTTTGGGAGAGCATCGCAGACCCTCCCCACCCCCCACGAGTCTGAGTGTCACGAGGGCGGGGCCACAGCCTCGCACGGGCGGCAGGACGGTCCTGGCAGGTGTTGCTTTTCACCCCCCAGAACCAAAATTTGAGATGTTCTCCACTTTTCTCAGACTCTCTTTTTCTTCCTGACTAATAAAACCCCTCTATAGGAAAGCTATTCATCTTCGATTATCTTATTTGCAATCTTTTCCCACTTTATTTCCACCTAGAGTTTATTTTGCAGTGTCAGATGGGGTGGGCCTGTAGCTTAGGTCAGTGTGTCTGAAACGCAGGGGAATTTTCCCTAGCACTGTTTGTTACATGTCTGTTTGCCTGCACATCCCTTCTCCCGGTTGGCAATTCCTGTTTTCAGTGGAGAGCCATCGGTGATGTGAGACTCTGACAGGGGACCTTCCCTGTCCCCCTCCAGCTCTTCGCTGCTGTTTCTTTCTGGCATGGACATCGGATCGGCTCCGTGGGAGCTGCGCCCACACCCTTTTCAACGCGAGCTGGGATAACGTTCCTCTTTACAGCGTCCACCCTTCCCATCAATCGCCATGTTGTATTTCTATAAAATGTTTTAATGTCTCTGAGGAAATACTTGTGGTTTTTCCGTGGCAAATTTCGTACGGTTTTTATTGGCATCTCCCTTGTATTTTATGTTCTTGTTTGCTATTATGAAAGTAATTTTCTTCCATTCTATTTCTAATGACTTAGGTATTTTTTTCTGTATTTCACCTTTTTTTCGGGCTACTTAATACCCATTTATAAGGTTTCTATATATGTGGTATATAACCTGCAAAGAATAATCTTGTCATTTATAGTGGTTCATTTTTTCATATTTTACATGCCACTGCTTTGGGAAAATCTATCAGAACAATGTTAACCAGTCATAAGTGACAACACACATCTTTGTCTTATTTCCAATGTTAACAGACTGCACTCGGGGTTGGCGTGGCTTGAATTTTAGCATCTGAAGTGATTATAATACCTACATGGTTCGCGGAAAGAATGAAAGGACTGGGAAACACTTTATGAATACGAGGTAGCAATGTTACTTATTATAAAGGTAGACACAAGTAACATTCATTCATTTCCCTGGAAACCACCCATCTCTCGTCTTCAGGGGTAAACTACGTGTCGATACTGACGCCCGAGGGGAAGTTCTGCTGTTCTGCTGGCTGCGGCAGGTAGACCCCTGCTCAGGCCGGCGTGGGACCCCGCCCACACAGGGGCCGTGACAGCTTAGTGAAACGCCCTCTGTCGGGTCTTACCACCCATGCTCAAGTTTACTTTAGGCTCAAGCCCAGTCTTTTTGGGACGCACCCCCTACCTGGTGTTCAGTTTCTGTCTGTCACCCGAGGTGGGAAGTGGGGCTGAGCAGGGCAGATCCACTGTCTCCACCAAATTCGTGCTGGGGGTTCTGCCGGGGCCGCGGGGTTGTGGCTGACCTTCCTGTTCAATGTCACGGCCAGGTTAGAGGCTGCCCTGCCCCTCCACGCGGACCACCACACTGGAGTTGGGGCGGGGGCGGCGCACGCCCCGGGCCCACTCACGCCTGGAATCCCTCCGCGGGTGCAGAGCGCACTTCCCCAGAATCGCCGGGCCCTCTCCTGTGATTAGACTTCTGAGCCACTTGTGAGGTTGGCTGGCTCTTCTTAGTGCAATTTTTCAGCAACTCGACCTATTTGTTCTCGAGCAACTTAGACACCAGTCGGTGTTTGCGAGGAAAATGAGTCCCGGAGAAGTCTCTTTAGGGTTGCCGGGTGCGTGACCGTGTCATGGTGAAATGGGGAGACGACCACTGAGGGCTCGTGCATGTCCTTCCCTGCCACCTTGGACATCTCGTCGGACGCCACTTCCCACGGCGGTAAGCAGCTTGCTTCTCTGCTCCGGAACGGGGGCCAAAGTCCCAGGCTCCTTGGCGGGGCCGGTGAAGCTAGCCACAATAAAAAGAAACGATGCATAATGTTCGCTATACTGCCGTGTGGGGACTCTGTTTAAGACTCGGGCCCTAAATGGTTTCTAATCCCTGGATGCAGCAATTGGGATAATGTGAGAGAGGCGACTGGCCGTCTGTTATAAAATCATTGCAAATACGAGCAGAATAAAAAATGGCGAGAGGGGCCTCGTTACAGATTCTGTTTATTCCACAAGGGCTTGACGAGAGCCAACAGGCAGTGATTGTGTTCGGGGCTTGTTCCTGAAAGATTACCTTTTATGTAGGTAAGCCAAAAGGTTAAAGAAGGAAACGCAATTTAAATACAGCCAGTTTTGGTAATTTTTCTGTTGTTTGACTTAACTGCTTCATAACCTAATAAAAAAAAAACTACCTGCAGAACCCAGCCAAGGACAAAGAATTCTTAAGATATAAAAGCTGTAAAATCTTGCTAAGGCTCGTCTGTAAAATATTTTGATTTTGGGTCCAGAGAAATGCCGTAGATCTCAAATTACAATAAATCTCTGAAAGTCCGATAGTGATTTCCGCCAGCTCGCGCCTGCAGCGGACCGCACCGCACCGCCTCGCGGAGCGATGATTAAGGAACTGGGGGGCAGGGGCGAGAGAGATCCCGGACTGTGTTTTGGCACCTAGCACAGCTCAGTGTTACCACAATTATTGGTTTTCTGAAATATGTCGCTATGCATTATTCTGATCAGATTACTTGCATTGCACAATTCTCTGGTGGATCGCGGGACAATAGCACAAAATAAATCTCTCTCTGAAATTTAATCTCCGTGCCTGTACGCTGCTAAGAAGAACATCCACAGGCCTCTGATAAGGAGCTGTATATCTTCCCTAACTGAAGAGGCGTTTGTTCTTTAATTATCCGTAATGAAAATGCACAAACGGGCAAATGAGCGCGCGGCCGAGGCGTGTGTCAGGGACACGGGGCTGGAACGAGCCCCGCGTGCTGCAGCTCTAATTTCTTTTGTAAAAACGCCACGGCAGATGGGTTGGGTGGTTCACCCAGAGCATTGTCCTTTCACCTCCAAGAAGTTTCTAGGCTAGAGCCTTGGAAAAGCCTCCTCCTCCCTGGGGGGTGGCCGAGTGTGGGGAGCCACCCCCGTCATTTTGGCCTTTCCCTTTGACGCTCCGCCAGGCCCCCCTCCCCGAAGGGGGTACACAGATCTGTCTCCAGCTGTGGGCTTTCTCCCCGGGGTGGGGAGTGTGCCAAGCAGGAACACAGCAGCCGTGTGCGCCCTGGGTGGAGAAGCGCCCCCGCCCCCTGTTCCCTCCGCTGTGGGACACTCTGACTTTGAACCTGAGGGACAGCAGGGAGCAATCCGACACCCTGTGCAAACAGGGCCCCCGGGCACAGCCGAGGGCCTCGCAGAAGCAGGCCTTCCTCGGAGCCCTGCCCCGTCTTCACGGAAGAGAAATGCCGTGGGGACACACAGCCGCCCTCAGGCCGGAGCGAGCTGGGAAGGCCCTTGTTTACGAGGAAACACCCCCCCCTAAAGCCGTTGTTTCCTCTCTCCCCAGCCACCCTATTGTCGGAAGCCTGCCAGCCCTCCGGGTCTGGGTGTGGGCCCTGGCACAGACTCATATCCTGGGGAAGTGTCCAGGAAATGTTTATTCTTGATTTCAAAATTAGTGTTCTTCAAAAACATTATAACAGAAAGACGTGCTCCTTATTAAAGGAAACAAAGAGTAGAAAATATGTAACTGTGCCCCCCCCACCCCCGAGCTCCCCACCCCCGCATCCCGCTGGTCCGGGCCCCTCTCTGTGGGGGAGGGGGCCGTCCTGCCCCCACCCCCACTGCGCTCCCAGGCATGTGCTGGGCACACACGCGGGACTGCGTTTTGGGCAGCGTGGGCCTGGCCTTTTCTCCCCTAACACGGCCCTGGTGTTTTTCTGGACAGTCTTCTCACTTTTCTACCCGCGCTCAAGCTGATGAAAATTCATCCTGCTCAGTCCAAAACACTGGCCGCTTGCCTCCTTCCCAGTTAGTAGGTGTCGTGCTGGTTCCCAGTTCTCCACCACCGCTAGCAAAGGGAGGCCAGAGGGCCTCTTCGGAGCACGGACTCCGGTAGGAGGGCCTGGGTTCGAATCCCAGCAGAGCCCCTCGGCTGCGCTCCCCACGTCCCCCCTCCACTCCGAGCCGGTCTCCTATTCTTTCGAACTGGAATTAAAGGAACCTACGCCACGTAGCTGTTGAGATAATTAAAATAAGGCACACAGAGCGTGGAGACCGGGGCTTTGCGTACAGAAGCGTTCCGTACTTCATCTGGAATAAACACGTGTGTGTGTGTGAGACTGAGAGAGAAAGAGGGGGGCGGGGAGGGGGGGGCGGAGAGAATCCCAGCGCAGGGAGGGGCGTGCACCGCAAGGTGCAGCCCCCTGCGTGAGTGCCGCTGCGTCGGAGCTCCTGAGCACACCTGTTTGGGGGAGCGTTGTGCACCCCGCCCCTCGGAGCTGCGGGGTCCGCTGTGGCCGGCAGGCACGAGCACCCCCACAGTTCTCAGGACCGGGTGTGGCTCACGGGCAAACCTCGCGGGTCGGTAAGGGAAGGGCCCTTTGCTTTCATTTGCGTCCATTTATGCTCACGACTGTCCCGTGTCTGTGCTGCCCTTCGTCCCGCACCCGCCTGTTGGCCCGTTTGCCCTTCGGGCTGCTGTCCGTGGACAGACAGACGGGCGTGGACAGACAGACGGGGCAGAGTTCCTTTCAGGGCCTCCGGTCTCCCTGCCCCCTGCCCCCTGCCGCGGGGGCATGCGCACGTCCCGGTTCTCGCTGGAACTTCGCGTCACAGACCCTCGCCGAGCTGACCGGCCCGCGGCAGCCCCCTGCCCCTCTGTGTGCTCTGGCGTTGGGGCGCACGGTCATAGCCCTTGCAGACACCCCCGGTTTCTGCGGGAAATGCACGGCTCCTCTGGAGTGGTCATGTCTTCACTGCTAAAACGGGGACGATTGTCGAGTTCGGAACTCACCCGCCCTGCCTCACCGACACTCCGCTGGCTCCCCCTGCGACTGCCCCCTGACCCTGCTCCAGCTCAGAGAGGGGCACAACACCCTTAAAATAGGGGAGCAAGGCGAGTCCCGTGCCCAGCGTTCTCACCGCAAAGGAACCCCCAAACCCAGCCCAGCCCACCACACCCGAGGGGGCAAGAGGACGCTGTGGGAGCTGGTGGCCGTGTGGTGGCCTCCACTGTGGGGACGGCTTCACAGGGGACCGCCTGCCTCCCGAGTCGCCAGATCGCACGTTCAGGGGCAGGCAAAAGTGGGCCGACGGTGCTTCTCCTGGAGAGTGGTGCAATAATCTATAGACGACGGCACGAGAACGGACCCCGGTTTCCGTGAAGGGCTCGTGCGTGCTCCCTGAGGACAGGTGTCCCTGTCACTGTGGACACAAGCAGACTAGCTGCGTACATAATCCTAGTGGTGGGCTTCCTTCCCCCAAATTTGGGGAATGAGAGTTTCTCCAGGGGGACGTGTTGGAGCCCCCCTCAGAATGAGCAGACGCTCATCCCACAGCGTGTGCGCCCCGGTGAGCCGGGAGCTCGGAGCCTGGCCTGCGCGCTCTGCCCGGTGCAGAGGCAGCGGGCCACCTGTTCGCAGGGAACAACAGCGTGGCGGTGACCAGAGGGAAAGGGGGCGGAGAGAGGAGAGGGTCAAAGGGGGACAAGGAGTGACGGCGGGAGACTTGACTCGGCGTGGTGAACACATGGTACAATATACAGGTGATGTACAGATAGAAACCTAAATAATTTTATGAACCAATGTCACCCCAATAAACTCAATAAAAAATAAGAGCCAGTGCTGCCTGGACTGTCCCGTGAGCTCCTGGCCCTGAGCCGTGCGCGCAAACCCTCGGGCCAGCCAGACCTGCCTTTGTGACTCCGTTTCCTTGTCTGGCTCGCTGTCCCTGAAAAACACCCGAAAGGATTTGAACATTTCTTGAATTTCAGCCACTTCTGGATCCGTCACAGTGTTTATCGCCCTGCGTCATTTCTCTCCCTGGACTCGGGCACCGGGTCTTTCCTGTGGGCTAGGAAAGAGTGCCTTCCGTCAGAGCGAGGCGGGACGTCACCCCTGCCCCGCGTCCCTGCCGCCCTGGCCCCTCGCTCCGGATCCCTTCCCAGCCGCGAACAGGCGCTGGGCTGGTCCTGCTGCTGCTCTCCCCCACGTCTGCGCTCCGAGCATGGCGGCGAGGTGGCGGCCGTGCCACTGGCCTCGGAGGCCCCAGATCGGCGGCTCGTGTTGTCAGAACTCGATTAGCCGACAGGTTTCAGAGAGAACAGACGGAGGGCCGAGTGGGCGAATGAAGGAGCCGCAACACCCACGCTGAAAGGAGCCGCGTGGAAAGTGGAACGGCGCCCTCCTTTCGTAGCCGACGCCTTCTTCCTCCATCCCTGTGTTTCCCGGCCCGCGGTGGGATTTTCCGCACGCCTGTGCGTGTGCCTGTGTGCCCGCATGCCCAACTCCGCCTTTTCCGGTTCTGGCTGCTTTTGAGTGAGGCTTTCACGTCTGTGACCGCGGGCGACCTTGACCTCTCCGCTCTGTTCCTCATCGTTATCCCTGGTTAGTAGCGATCCCCGTTTATCACTAAGGGATTTCTTCCATATTCCGTTTTCTCTTACATTTGTCTTAGGATGTGAGGCATCATTTCCCTGAAAGGTTTATCCCGGTGTGGGGAGACATTCTTTGGAAGCCTGTCCTTCCCAGGCCTGTCCCCTGACACGTCACGATTTCCATTTCCCGGCCGGACCTTCTCTGAAGGGCCCTGCTCCTGCTGCAGTGGGGACAGGCCACCGGGCTGCTAGCTGCTTGAGGACGTGATGCGACACCACGGGAGCGAGCTGCTGAACCCGTGAGCTGGCCTGCGTTTCCCATCCCTCCAGCACCATCTCCTCCCCGCCCCTGGGCGGGGCTTCCTCTGTGTCCCTGGTCCTCCCGTCAGCAGGGCCTCGGAAGGCTCAGTCAGTTCACGTGTACTTGGTCCTGTGGTTTTTGTTGCTTCAGTCAGGTTGGCTCACCTCTGCTAGTAGCTGCAAAAGTGTGTGCTGCCTTCCCTTCGGTCCGAGGCTCCGTCTCAGTTCCAGGCTCCTCTGCCAGGAAGCCCTCCAAGGCTGCTTGTGTCCCGCCCCGGGGACCTGCCTTCAGCAACGCCTTCCTCCCAAGTGTTCTGCTCCTTCCCAGGTGTGTCAAGGACGTCTGGTTCACGGTGACATCTGCCTGCTGCCCCCTCTCCCTCTGCAGAGAGATGTGGGGCCCCCGGAGTCCCTCACAGACGTGACTGTGCGTCTCTGGCCCCCAGAACCTGTGATTTCAGGTTGCCAGCATGCTCACTTTCCCTAAAGCCGGGGTTTACTTGCCACCCTTTCCCTCTGGCGGGTTTTGGGAAAGAAGACGTGGCCTCCCTCCTTTTTCCTGGAGCCACTAAAACAGTGGAGCGAAGCCCGCTCGTCTGCGGGGCGTGGCCCGCTGGTGGAACTGTGCCCGGTCCAGGGCTCCTCGTTACATCCAGCTGCCCCGAGCGGTTCTTACCCGATTCCGCTGAAACTACGAAGAAGCCACAGCCAGCGCGAGCGTGGCGGTTCTCGTGATTTGTTTGGAGCGACGCGCTGGCATCGTTGCAGGGCTCAGCAGATGCCGGTAAGTGGCGAGTCTCAGCTGGAGGCAGGGAAAGCTGACGCCAAATGGGCGCCCACGAGGTGCCTGTGGCTTTACATCTGCTATCACTCAGTTTGATCTTCACACCAGCCCTGCTGGCCGGGCGTGCCGCCCCACCCCGTGCCCCAGGAAGCGTGCTGGAGGGGCGTGCCGGCTGGGGTCCGATTCTAGGAAGCCCGTGTGGCGTGTGGAGGATGCGTGCGTCCCACTGACCGCCGAGGCCCTCGGCGCTGAGCTGTCTGCACGACCGTTGCCTGCTCTTCTCAGCAACGTTGGGCCTTCCCGGGCCTCGGGGGACGAAGGCTGCCGTTCTGTCTGTCTTCGTGACCGCCTTAACCCAGAGGTGAAGGGGTGGTCTCGCCTGTGGGGTCAGGCTATGGGAAGGGGAGGATTAAGACAGCGGTCGGAGACCAGCAGGCTGTCCTCACCGGCCTGTCACTTGGGGTCACAGCTGCCAGGTGACAGAGAAGGCCGAGGGGCAGCAGAGGCACCTCGTGCCTTTTCGAGCCCCGAGTCCACTTTGTGCCCCCCACAGGCTGCATCCCCAGGAGCTCGCTGGGACCTTGGACACCCATCATCGTATCCGGCTCTCTGACCCCCGACGCCGCATAGGAAGTGTGCTGCGGGCCATGGGCGCTCCGCAAGTGCTGGCTGCGTGCATCAGTGCGTCAGAGATTGGTGAAGTCAGTGAGGCTCGGCATTCACAGCACATGCGCTCGAACACCCCCTTTTGTAACTCTTCCACGCGGGACTCCGCGCTTAGGGATTCATTCCTTGGGCTAGGCTTGCTACCAGGGGTGCACCGTGGGTGTGGAGCTGGGCCCCTCAGTGAAGGGCAGCTGCTCTGTGCAGAGCTGACGTGGACACCTGCTTGGCTACGTGTTTCTTACGCGGAGGCTCCTCCCCGGAGCGTAGGCAGCTCTCTCTAAGGAGGAGTGATGGCGGGGAGAGTCGAAGGAGGCGGTCAGCCCCAGTAGGCAGGGAGATGGCTCCCGAGACGCTCTCCTCCCAGTCCCTGGGACCTGCGAGCACAGACGTCACACGGCGAAGGGGAATTAAAGCCGGGGATGGAATGAAGGTCCCGGGTCAGCTGACTTTAAAGGAGGGAGCCTGTCCAGGATGGTCGGGGTGGGCCGGCGTTGTCACAAGGCCCTTACACGTGGACGCGTGAGGCAGAGCAGAGCGGTGAAGCGCAAGGAGGACTCGACCCACCGTGTTGGCCACACAGGTCGGGGAGGGGCCTGGGACTGGCTCAGGGACCCGCCTGGCACTGGGACTGGCACCCGCCTGAGCTGGAAAAGGCAGGGGGCGGGGTCTCCGCCAGACCCCCAGGAGAATGCCGCCCCGACTGTGGAC
>CM052542.1:154844055-154875406 GCA_028533065.1 Trachops cirrhosus | reverse complement strand
TGCTCAGCTCACGAGAGTCTTCAGCCTCCAGTAAAACCACCCAACACCTGCGCGGGAGAGCTGGCCAGAGCCCCGTCGGGAAAGGACTCAGAAAACCCTCCTTCTGCCCTCCACTGGGAAGTCCGCAGGCATCGTTAGGGGTTCTCTGAACGGGGAGCCCGTTTTGCTACAATTCCTGGCACGCCGCAGAAGTGTGTTAGCGTCACTGTTTGGCTTTTAGCTTCTTCTTGGCCAGCCTCATGGTGATCGCAGCTCAGTGAGGGAAAGTGTGTGAGCCTCCTCGTGTGCACACATGCACGGGCACACACACACCCGTGCACACACATCCCCATGTGCACACCGACTCAGCAACAGGTGATGCCCCCACTTGGGGTGTACCTGTGCTGGCTAATTCAGTTGACTCAGAGAGGCCTACCGTTGAACTCTTTTAAAAATTCAAGCATTTCAAAAATTGTTCCTATGTTCTGGGTGAAGTGCCAATGAGGTCACACGTGTCACCCCGGCATCTCATTTTACCCACGAAACTGTGGAAGAGATGACACTGCCACACCCGGGTCGCCGATGAGGACGAGGGCTGCAGGCTGAGGGAGCTGAGCAGCTCGGGTGCTTGGCCAGGACCCCAGCAGGAGCGCCGAGCGGTCACGTGTGTGGGCGACCAGATGGCTGTGTCCGTGCCCCGGCTCCGGTGCTACCACCTGTGTGACCCAGGGGGATTCTTAGTCTTGCTGCGTCTTAGTTTGTGGAAAGTGGATACAATAGTAATAGCTGCCTCGAGGGTTGTTTGTGGGTTAGATGAGCCCATACTAGTTAAGTGCCTTGACCAATGCCTGGGACCCAGGACATCCTCACCCAGTGCCAGCTGTTACTGTCACCGTGGGGCCAAGTCTTTCTGTACACTGTCAGGTCCATCACTGACTTGCGTTCACATCGGTCAAGTTCAAATACAACAAAATAAGAAGGAATTAAACCAATGAATAAAGGTGTGTCATCATACTCTCTTCCTTTTATTAACATGGTTCTCACAATAACCTCAAAAAGTCAGTGGGCAGAATTTTTTATATTCTTAGATAAACCGGAAAAACTGAAGCTCAGAGAGCTACGGTGACTGGACCGAGGTAACACAGCTGCTGAGCGGGAGAGGCGGGTCTGCTTCCAGATCTGATGATGGTTCTGCTTTACAAGCCATCATCCATCCATCCATCTGTCCACTCCTCCATCCATGTATCTGTCCATCCACCCACACAGTTCATCCATCATCCATTCATCCACACCCATCCAGCCATTCAGCCATCCAGCCAGCCATCCATCCCCCTGTCCAAGCATCCACTACCCACCCACCCATCCATCCACCCACCGTCCATCAGTCCATCCATTATCCATCCATTCATCCATCCATCCATCCATCCACCCACCCATCCATTCACCCACCCTCCATCAGTCCATCCATCATCCATCCATCCATCATCCATCCATCCACCTGTCCAAGCATCCACTACCCATCCACCCATCCATCCATCCACCTGTCCAAGCATCCACTACCCATCCACCCATCCATCCACCCACCATCCATCAGTCCATCCATTATCCATCCATCCATCCATCCATCCACCCACCCATCCATTCGCCCATCCACCATCAGTCCATCCATCATCCATCCATCATCCATCCATCATCCATCCATCATCCTTCCATCCATCATCCATCCATCCACCTGTCCAAGCATCCACTACCCATCCATCCATCCATCCATCCATTCATCCATCCATCCACCCATCCGTCCATCCACAGTCCATCATCCATCCATCATCCATCCATCATCCATCCATCATCCATCCATCCATCCATCCACCTGTCCAAGCATCCACTACCCATCCACCCATCCATCAACCCACCATCCATCAGTCCATCCATCATCCATCCACCCATCCATCCATATCCATTCGTTGAACTCATCCACCCACCCATCCTCCCATCATCTCTCCATCCACCAGCCATCAGTCCTTTCATCTCCCCATCTGTCCATCCACCTACCCATCCATTTATCCTCATTTTTCACTCAGAATGAGCAAGAGAATGCAGAGACCAAATATTTAAAAAATAATGAGGAAATTAACATATTTATTGAAGATTGGCTCAGTGAATTCTTTCTTGTAAGATTATAATGACAAGTAGGTGTTTCTTCCCCTGGGGCCATGTTTATTTTTAACTTGTCTGTGACCTTGGCCACGGCCATGTCTTTTTCTTGAACTTATTCAGGAAGCACATATATTTAAATGGAATGCTGTGAGGACTTCCTGCTAGCCAGTGACTGTGTGAAAATCAATTTTAGTATGTAAAGAACTTAAAAAATATTTTAATTGCCATATATGTTTAGTGAATTTAGGAAAACACGTGCAATGAGCTTTTCTGACCAGCGGTGTTTCGGAAGTTCCTTTGGGATGAGGCTAAGTGGCACCTGCTGGCCTCAGCCCGCCACCGACTGCACAGACGCAGAAGGGAACGCTGTGCCCACGACCCCTGCCCCTGCGGCATGGGCAGGGGGGCCCCAGGGAGGGGTGGGGCTGGAGGGCCCAGCGAGACCCAGCGAAACCCAGTGGCCGGGCCGGCAGTCATGGGAAGATAAGGCCACCGGAGGAACAGGCACAGGCACGCAGCGTAGACATCTCACCCCTGGTTCCTACGGATGCTCATCGGCCTTTGCCTGGAGAAGTCCTCGCTCTGTTTGGGTATCAAGAGCTTTCTGGAAGAAATGCCCGGACTGCGAGGCAGCATGCATGACGCAGCCAACTGGGCAAATTCGCGTGTCTTGCAGACACATTAGCTCCTTCGGGCAACCTGCACGCATCCCCTGACGTCCCCCTGGGGGCGCTCAAGAAAACTCTGTGGAAAAACAAAGAAGTCTGCCCCGGCTGGTGCGGCTCCGTGGGTGGGGCGTCGTCCTGCAAAGCGAAAGGTCGTGGGTTTGATTCTTGGTCAGGACACATGCCTGGATTGTGGGTTTGGTCCCTCTCTTTCTCCTTCCCTTTCCCTCTCTCTTAAAAAAAAAAGTTAAATAAAAATGTTAAAAAATCACTGCAGTAGAGAATTTAGGTTATTATTTTCTTACTGAAATTTTTTTAAAAAACTCATTAAGTATTCAAATGGTTTATTTCATTTTATAATAAAATATATTTATTCTAATGTTTATTAAATATTAAAACAATGATTAGTTACTGAGATTCTTTAGACATGTATCTTTCGGTCTCCTGATTCATTTTGGAGACGACACAGCGCGACTGTAACAGCGAATCTCTCGCCGAGAGGAGGAAGCGGTGGCAGACACTGAGAAGACAGACGCCCGGGCCCCCTGGGGCGGCCCCCGTGTCGGCAGGGCCCTGGCCGCTGAGTCCTCCCAGCGCATGGGCCGTGAGGCAACGCCGCTTAGTAAGAACTCAGTGAGACCCCCCGGCCAGGCGCACTCGAGGCGGCGTTCAAACCCGGGGCAGGCCGCAGTCCGTCACTTTTCCGGGGAACCAGGAAGCCGCGATGTGAGTAGGTCACAGCATGGCTGGGAAGCAGGGCCGGGGACTTCCCAGGTGTCAGCTGACTTCTCACGGCCGCCATTTGTAGATAAGGACCTCCAGGCCTGCGGTGACCACAGACCCGGGAAGGGCTGAGTGCTGACCTGAGGCACAGGAGGCAGACGCCCGGAGGAGGGCTGGCCTCGGGAGAGAAGTGGTGCGGTGTCCCTGGGCGTGTCCCTCTCCCTGTGGCCTGAAGGGGGACAGGGAAAGTGGACGGGATCCACCCTGCTCAGATGCACCCATAACTGTGCCCCAGGGGGGAGCAGAAACCTGACTGCCCACCCAGCCTGGCGAGCAAAACCCCTCTGAAAATGTGTATTTCCTCCTAAAAGCTCATACAATTTTGTTTTCCATTGCATAATTATCCCTGTGGTTTCAGTATTAAGATATTTCAAATTAGAATAGATTAAAATGAGAGCTGTTAGAAAATGCTCTGTGCTCCCCCCACCCAGCCTCCGGCTGCGGCCCCCGGGGCAGAGTTCCCCGGGCCTGCCAGCCCGGACTGGACTGCGGGATTCTGCAGTTCCCGGCAGCCTTCAGAAAGGCAGAAAGGAGAAACCACTCCCCCTTCTCTCTAACGCTGCGGGAGTTGAGTGGGCAGCTGACCGACTTGTCCTGCGTGGCCTTTCCTGCTTCAGCAGGGACGTCCCCAGTCCTGGGCCCCCTCAGTCCCAGCAGACGGGGTGCAGGCCAGCACACGGAGGGTGTGCGGAGAGCCTCCCTCTGTGTGTGGGGTGGATCAGACCCTGCCCCTGAGCTCCACCCGTGCATGGAGAGAGAGGCCTTGTCTCCATTTCCCAGGCACAAGGGCCGCAGGCCCTCTGGAAAGGCAGGCCGCGGCCGAAACAGGCACAGACTCCCACGCCCAGGACGACGAGCGCGCCACTCGGTTTGGGACTGAATAAATGCAGCTCGTTCTGGGCGGAGCTGCTCGTGCTGTACCCCCGGGCCTGTTCGGATTTGGATCGCCCGTGTCTAGGGCAGCTTCCCCTTCCCCAGTTACCTTCTTTCCAGTATCCTAACGGGTAGCGCCCATAATGCGCACTCGTGATGGCTCCGCCTTTTCTGCAGCCCTGCCTGCCCTGTTTAGATTGTTTTAGCAACTGTCCAAGCCCTGCCCCCTCTGCGCGCCCTTGCACGGAGGAAGGGAGACCTGGACGTCAGGAGTGACGCCGGGTCACTCCATCAGCGTGACCCCTTTCTTGGGCAGAGTGTGGGGCTTACATTTCACCCGCAGCAGGGCCCCCGACCCCACTCCCGTCTCTGCCCCATCTTATTTCCTCCCCCCAAATTGATCTGCTTTTCATTAGTAAACTTGTAATGGTTGAAAGTTTTTATCCACCCCCCCCGAGTCTCCCCAGTTTCTTTATTCAGATACGGGCACAAAGCCAAGCAGTGTGCCGAGCTGTCCATCCTTCGCCTCGTCTCTAACTCCGGTGAGTCTCCGGGCTCTGCTCGGAGGTGGGAGACATCTGATGATCTTTTCGGTAAGTACAGCGAATGGGGGTGCGGAGAACAATGCCTGACGGATCCAACTCCTGAGTCCAAGCAGGCAGTTTAACCCGCGGGTCGTCATGTTTGTGTTTCACTTATTGGATTGTTAATAGATTTTCTTCATTTGTGCGAGACGTCGCAAATGATGTGCGGAGGCCGGCCGGTCCCTCCAGCGCCGGGACCCGGGGTCCACCTGTGAGGACATGGTGTGAAAAGCTGCCGGAGTGGCTGCCTCCTGACAACATCCCAGCTGCAGACTAGCCACCGCAATCCTCGGGTGGCAGTTTTAATTATCGGCGCCGGCGATGCCGTAGTAAGTGTGTAATTATGTGTCAGCTTCCTGGCTGTTGGGTATGAAAAGTGGAACCGGTGAGATGACTGTGGAAGCGGCAGCCTCATATTTAAACAGTTCGAAACGTGTAACTGGCACTGTCATTACACAAAGAGAGTCTGACCCCGGCTGTCACTTTCTCTTCCTTATGCAGATCCGCTCCTGCTGTCTGTCAGAAGAACTCCGCGGCCGCGGCGGGACCGAGAGGTGACACAATTCTCAGAGCAGAGAGGGCCCTCTCCCAGCTCCGCGGGGGCGCGCCGGCCGCCTACGCAGCCGGAGTGGGGAAGCGGCAGTCAGCCGAGGCCGTTGCAGGAAACCAGGCAACTTCTGCTGAGGGCGCCACAAAAGCAGGACGGGACACAGGCACGCTGGCCTTGCAAACACGCCACTAAACCTGCCCAATGACAAGGCCCTGGAAGAATATGCGCTTCGGTACCTGCAGGGTTTCTTTTTGCGGGAAATGAAATGATCCTTTTAGTTTTAGACCAACATTTTGAGTCCAAGATTAAAAAAAAAAAAAAGGAGCTCATTCTGCCAAGCGCTCAGGATCGACACTAAGAGTTGAGGCCGGGTAACGTTATTACACAGATTTGAACGTCCGTCTGGCTTAGGCCATAGGATGGCCTCGGATGCTTGGAATTTAATTGAGAAAACCGAAATGAAATGCACGTGCCAAATAAGCGACGGCGGAAGGAGACGCGAGCGGGTTAAGGCTGGGTGAAGAAGTGAGGGACGCTCAGGCTTCCGCAAACGTGTCACCCAGCTCTGCTCGCTCCCGGGACACGGGGCTGGGGGGTGCGCGTCTGTGCTCGGAAGGCCTGGGTTACCTGGCTTGGAGAAGAAGAGCGGGGGGCCCCAGGGTTAAGTCCGCACGCGGGCAGAGACGAACCCGAGGCGGGCCTGCGGAACGGACTGCGGAGCTTAGGTGTGGGGGTGAGGCCAGCACGAGGAACTGCGAACACAAAGAGATGTTTCTCCGATTTTTAAGACGTTTTCATTTCTCATCATAAACGGAACTTGCGATCGCACACAGACAACATTATTTCATCCCCGGGAGACATAGCGTTCTAAAGGTCTGGGGACGCAAACCGGCTCTGGGAGCGGCAGGCGAACTGCGGGGTGCGCCGCTCCGCCGCGGGGCGTCCAACCCCGCCTCTGGTCTGAAAATAAGTGCATGCGCACAGGTGGGGGGGGACATTTAAACCAGGTCGACTCTGCGCGTGTCTCTACTTTCAAAGGCAAAGCGACTGATTTTCAACGACTAACAAAAGCCCTATTAATTGCCGCGGTACGTTCAGATTTGAAAGTAATAAACAGGCACATTCTGAATCCTCCAGGATTCATTTGTATTTTATCAGCTGTGAAAAGGGCACTTTTTGTACACATCTAGACCGAAGAGGTAGCCTTATTAAGCATTTGTGGGGAAATAAATTCTGCATATATTTGGTGGCAAGGTTTTGAAAAATGCCACCTTCCCACCTCAAAAGTGGCACCGTGCAACCAGGGAAGCAATTAAGCTTCAGGTCCTCGGCAAACGCCGTTTTGGAATTTTCCAGCTTATAAATGTTTGTGTGCTGGCTGAGGGAAGGGATGACAGGAAGTGGCACCCTGTTGTATATTTTATCATGTCGGACATACCGGGGACTTAAGGGGTTTCACGCCGCGTCGTGAGCCTGTTGTGTGAATTGTCAAGCTGTGTCAACAATTCCTTTTCGTTTTCTGATACAGAGCATCTTCGGGCCCTGGGCATGCCTGCCGGGCTTCAGGGGGGCAGGGCGCAGGGGGCAGCCTCTGGAGCCCTCTCTCTTGTTCCCCCCCAACCCCCACCCCCTGCCAGTGGCCGGGGGCCTTGGCACTGCGGGTCTCAGCCCCACCTTCCCCCAGTGAAGCACGGCTTGCTGGCGCTCCGAGGCTCAGGGAAGGGGGGCCGTCTGCGAAGAGCCCGTTTTCCTATGTGTCAGCAAGGGGAAAACAAAGAAAAAGTGTTTCAATAAGCCCCTGCTTATGGCCACGCTTCCCCTCGGAAAAAGGACTTGTTCCGAGGGTGCTTGTCCTACCCCGGCTGAGCGATGCGAAGTGGCCCACTTAAATCAAGGAGCCTGGGGCCGCGAGTCGTCCTTGGCGACGCGCTTCCTCGAGTGGGCTGTCCTGCTGTGTGTGAAAGGCCCCCGGGGAGGGGACCCCCACCCCCCCCGAGCAGCGGGAAGGCTGTTCTGTCATCTCAAAGGTCTCCTTGTCCGGGCTTTGCCACATTCCCCGGGATGTGAGCGTCCCACTCAGCCCTGGTGGGCACCCAGCTCCTGTTGGGGAGGCGCAAGCTCTCTGGTCTCCCGTGACCGGCTCTGAAGGGGCGCGAAGTGGGTTCTGCTCTGCTTCAGGCATGTTCCAGGGAGGGGAGCAGGGGACGCCCTTCCCGCCCCGTCCCAGGCAGCGCGGCCCGTGGGTTTGGTTTCCGTTTTGAGAACTCCTGCCCCCTGAATTTAAACTCCCTGAGACCCCAGGTGTCTCCCAGTCTGAGCTGGGAATCCCTGATTTGGGGCGTGGCATTCGTCCCCAGTCTTGGCGTCTGCCCCGCCTGGGTGCAGCCCACTTTCCCCTGAGGGACTTGGGGTGACCGAGCTCTTTCACCTGGTTCTCCCAGCCTCTCCGCTGACTTCTCCCTGGAAAGTTTCCATGTGTGGACGAAGAGCCACCGGCCGTGACCCTCCCGGGGAGTCTTGCTGCGTCCCCAGACTCCTGTCCTCCGGAAGCGCCGATGGCCTTTTGACGAGTGGGGTGACCTGACGAGGAGTCCTGGCCTGAATGCTGGCATGACAGGCCACGGCGGTGACAAGTGTGAATTGCACGCAGAGCCAACAGTCTCCGACAGTTGCCGCGGATGTCACCGCTTTGCCAGGAAGCCTGTCCCGCTCCGGCCCAGGCCCCCAGTAATTTATATTCTCGTGGATTAGCAGCACTGAAGCGAAGTGTTAACCGCGCATTAGCACTTGTCACCACACAGCCAACGGTGACGAAATACGGCTGAGTTTAGGCCTCGGTCCTTTACTGTCCTTTGCAAAGAGAGCGCAGGCTGAGGGTTAATGAATGTAAATTGTGTCTTGGAGGGAAATCCCTACCCAGCTGCAGAAAAGTGGCATATTTGCCCCACTGGAGCCTGAGAAGGCTCTTTGTGGAATGAAAAATGTAAGGGAGAAACCGAGAAGAAAGACAAATAAACCAAACCGAACAGTTCTCTGCAAGCGCTCGAGTTTCCCGGCAATCCAGTGGCTTCTCGTCTCTTGTCCTCGAAGTCTGGCCGACGACCACAGTGCCACGCCCGGGTCGCTCTCTCACTCCCAGCTCTGCCTCCCTGGTTTTCACCTGCTGCCCCGGCCCCACCGGGGCTCACGCCCTCTCACCCCAGCAACGTGCTCAGCCCGAAAGCGGCTTGCCAGGCTCACGCGGAGCCGGAAGGGGTCCAGGAGCCAGGGGGCCCCGAGCCCAGGCTGCGAGGTGCTGCGGCCCTCACCAGGCCCTCCCGAGGCTGGGGTCCCAGAGCCGGCTGTGGGAGAGCCTCGTTAGCCTCTGTGGCACCCTAACGATTCCCCTCATGCCCTGGCTGGTGTGGCTCAGTGGATTGAGTGCCAGCCCGTGACCAAAGGGTCGCCGGTTCAATCCCCAGCCTAGGGCACGTGCCTGGGTTGTGGGTCAGGTCCCCAGTAGGGGGGCGTACGAGAGGCAACCACACATTGATGTTTCTCTCCCTCTTTCTCCCTCCCTTCCCCTCTCTCTAAAAATAAAAAAAAAAAAGATTGTCCTCGGTGTATCTAATTGAGGGCGTGAGGCTGGTTCACTGGGTCATGACCCTGGTCGTCTTCCCCATTGCTCCTCGGGGTCAGCGCGGCACGCCCCACAATTCCTCCGAGCATGGAGATGCCCTGGCAAGGACGGGGTGCGAGCGGCTGCCTTTTCAACACCGCAGCCTATGGTTGTGGGCCACCTCCTCAACTGGGAAACAGTCGCACACCCGAGTGACCCCACGACACGCCTCCTGTGCCGTGTTTGTGAGCACGCGAAACACTGACCATCCCGGACGCCCCTTCCCGGCTGTGCGTCAGCCCCTGAGTGTTGCTGGGAGTTAGCCTCAGTCTTGGCTTCCTCGGTGTCTATAAGTTATGGCAGCTTTGCCATTGATGCGAACACTTTCTTTCTGTGGGTGAAGAAGGTTCCTGCCTCTCGGAGGAAATGCTTGGAGCCCGACAGGCCCGGAGGACCCGAGGTGCCCTCCGGTGCGTCTGTCCCCCTCCCCCTCCTCTGCCCCTGCCTCCCTCAGCCCAGCCAGACCTGGATTGCAGTCCCGCTGCACCTGTGTCACCGAAGAGCAAAGGCTTCCTCCTGACAAAGCCGCTGGAACTTCCCCTTCGCGCATATCCTCTGCTTAAATCAGCCTTGATTCACAGTTAGGGATCGTTCTGCTAGGATATGATTTACTTTTGATTTCATTTTGTGTGAGCATAAATTTGAGAAACCGTCGTGAAAGGTAACACCTTTGTTATTTACACTTCAGTCCTCCCCTGTTCTGCTTAAGAAAGAAATACGTCTGTTTTTCTTGGTGGTTATTGCTGTAAATCGAGCTGGCAATTTTTAAACAGCCGGCGAGTTAACCATTGGGTCACTGAAGAGTTTGGGGGACTGTGAGAGAAGTCGAAGTGATGGAACAATGCTTAGAAAGGGTGGCACTCCGCCAGGACCACGTCGGTGGCAGGGGACCGAGTCTCCGGTCATAGCTCTTCGTAGAGAAGTAGGGACTCACTGGAGGAGCCATGGTGTTTGGCTGGATCGGAGACTGAACCTACGTCGCTGGGAATCTGTCCCATCATCCTTTTCACCCCTGGGTTCTGTTTTCTTCCACGTTGGCTTCATTTCCGGCGGTTGGGGGAGAACCGATCCCACATGAACGAGGGGTTCTGTTCTTGGAAGAGGGTGTGCAAACTCACCACCAAGGAGACTCCAGGCTTCGTGGGCGGGAGACAAGTGGCCTCACCGAGTCACGGGCAGCGGGGAGAGCTCAGCTCCGCTTGCTTCTCCTCCCGGTCCGCGCACCGATTCCGTGACCCTTTGCTGGAGCAGCACCTGCGTCTCGTGACTTGGGTGGGAACCTTATCTGCCTAAGTTCTGAAGACACTTGGTTTCATCACGCACTTCACCTTGGCCAAGACACCTCTTCATTGGCCCTCACGGGAGCCGGTCAGGGACTAAGAGCACAGGTCACGTCAGCCCCTGAGAGGACCGCGTTTTCTCTCCTGGACCTGGGCACGTGCATTGTTCCTCCTGCCGCTGCAGATCGAACGTCTCTGTGCGAGCCCACAGGGTAGGACCCCACCTCCTCAGGTTCGCCTGACATCAACGCAAGAGGAATCAAAGGACCCCTTAGCGACGGTCGTGCATTTTGTGGGCTCACGTGCCTTCCCGGAGCCCACTGCTCCTCTGTGCCTGCGGACGCACTGGTGATCACACACACCCATGCACATGCATTCTGTCACCCTTCTAAATAGATGTGGCAATGTGTGACTTTCTAACAGCTTTCGTTGCTGTTGTTTTCAAAATTCTGCCAGGCCCTGATCTTCCCTCCTCCTCTGCTGGAGAGCTGGGCTGCCCGGCCCTGCCCGGCCCTGCCCCTGAGCGGGATTAGTAGTGAATGAAAGCCTGGGAGGAAGGCTGGTCTGTGGGGTGTGATCAGAGATTAGTCTTTTAAAACCCGGCTCAACATTTCGTCCTGCTTTATCGGCTTGCCGGCCTCCTGCTGGGCCTGATGTGCAGACCACGGCGTGAGAGTGGGGATCCCACTCCCCACCTGGGCAGCAGGCCCGGCTCCCCGGGCCCAGGGTGGACTCGGACGGGGCCCGGGGAGGGCAGCCTCCAGGCCGGAGCCTCCTGCAGCCCGGAGGGCAGTCAGGGCGCTGACTCTCAGGGCCTGGGCTGTCCTGTCCTTCCAGGAGAAGGGGGCCTGGGCCGGTGGAGGGAGCTGGGTCAGAGAGGGAGCCAGCTTCTTCCTGGTGGCAGCACCCCCAGGCCTGGGGCGGTGGTTGCTGGCAGTAACCGGGCCACTTGGGGAGAGCGTAGACCTTCCAGGGAAGGAGCCCCAATATCCTCCAGGCAAAGACGCACTCTTAGACGCAGCGTGAAAGGGCTGTGTGCCTGCAACCTCAGGTGGACTTGGGGAAGGTTCAGGACACAGGGGGGCCTGGGGGGTCCCAGGAGCTGTCCAGGAGAGTGGCAGTGCTCCTCACCGGTGGACACCGGACGTCATGCCTGCCAGGGGCATGGGCCGGTGTCCAGGCCGCAGGGCCCAGGAGCAGCGGGGGACTCTCCATTCCCTGTGGGACCCTCAGATGCAGGCGGTGGTGGGGAAAGGAAGGGACACCGGGACTGCTGCACGTGGGATGCACCTAGTTTGGTGGAAAGCCAGAGAAGCCAGCTCTGGCCGCTGTGAGCACAATGGGGATTTGCTGGCCAGCCCCGGGGGTGAGCGCGTGTCCCTAGAGCACCAGAAACAGGACGCCCAAAGCTGCCCTCCCAGCCAGGGCCTCCGTCACGGCGCGTCCCAGCCGCTGGACTCAGGCCCTGGCGGGGCTTGGCCTGCACCCTGGGGGAGGCTTCTGCAGGCCGGTGCTGCTGGGAAGGGCCGGGACGGGGCCGGAGAAAGGCCCCACACGCCCACGGGGTCCCCTGGGAACAGATTTTCTTCGGGTCCCTGTGGGAGGGATGACTCTTCCCGGAATTCTTGGTGGTGCCTTCCTCTCGCACTTGGCTTCGGACTCAGGACTCACGGTGGCGGAGCTCTGAGACGCAGAGGCCCGACGTGTCTCCACGTGCCAGGGACACAGCCGTCACACAGCAGTCAGCCGGGCCTTCCCTGGGGCTGGCACGGGGGCTCGGGCGGCCCGCCACCACATCAAACAGACCCTGTTGTCGTGCTGTGACCTGCCGAGGGGACACCCTCTGCTGGGGCTTGGCCGCCACCAGGCTGACGAAGGAAAGCAGCCGGGGCCCAGGGGTCAGAGCGGGCAGCGGGGGCTTCGGGGTGGGCTGGGTTTCCGCGGCCTCTCCCGTGGCCTTGCCCGCCAGGGGGTGGGCGTCTACCTGCCAGTTTGCCTCCTGGTTCCCTCGGATCAAAGAGCGAACATGCCACAGGGGCGGCGTGGCTGTGGGCGCGTTTCGGTGGTCTCCGCTTCCTGCCCTGTTAACCAAGCGGCCCTCCACGGGTGGGGCAGGCACGGCTTCCCCTTGCTCCTCCGTCCTCCATCTCCCCCCGCACCTCCCACGGGCTCTCTGCGTCCGCAGATGGACTGACGGACACGGACTCCGGAGGGGCTATCCAGCAATCTGGTGCCACAGGAGAGGAGGAAACGAGACACCTCGTTTGTGAGCAAGAACACGTCTCGTTTACCTGTGCCCACTGATGCCACCTAGGACAACTCGGTGACACGTCTTCTTGGGACGCTGATGAAAATGAGCAGCCATCACCTGTCACATGCCAGCACCTCATCTCGACACGTTTCAAAGGGTTCAGTGCGTGGCAGACGGGGGCGCCCCCCGATCTTAAATCACTGGCCTCTATTTGAACCTGCGAGTATTTTTAATTTTGAAAGTATTTAAACCAGCAACGCTCATAAATGAAGTTATGACATTTTGACAGAACAGCGAAGTCGCTGAGCAGGACAAATATTTCCATAATGGTTTTGCTTTTTTCATTCCGTTAAAGATCAAGTAATAATATTTTTAATGTTTTTGTAAACATGAGATGTTTTAATGCTTGAAAAATTGCATCTCATAAATAAGCTTTATTATCTGTCAAAAAGGATGAAAATATAACTTTACATTTCTGTTTTAAAGTAATTTTAGTGCCTATTAGCTATAAAGTAACAGTTATATATAATTTAGAGTATGCAGTCACTCGAAACAGCTTGACACTTTCACACAAACAGAGAACCGTAATAATAGTCTTGGGATTTCATTGGAAGTATGCACCGCCACAGGATATTAAAATAACTTATGGTGCACTGTAATTCTTGTTTTGTATTTGTCCGAGTAGTTGTGAAGCAGGCTGTAAAGTAGTAAAATAAAAGCCGGAGCTGCAACTCCAGCGACGCCGCCTCCTTAAAGTTGCAGTCCTCCTCTCGAATTCAGGGTGATGAACCTCGGCGACATTTCTTGGTGTCAGCTTTGGCTTTTTAATTTCTTAACACTTTCCGGATTCCAGGGCCGACTCTGTTGATCTCTGCTTATTATTTGAGACAGTGTAACCGCCTCGGTAAGATAAAGAGGCCGAGGGTGTGGGGCAGCCAGCCTGCTCCTGACAGAGAGTCAATTACGTGTTGGTTTTAGGAGCACGTGGGCGCCAAAGACATTTTTGCTGGGCTAAAACAAACAAACAAAAGCAGAGCTCTGGGGGGTGGTTCTGCCCGATGTTTTAATTTGAGTGCATCCACGAGATTCATGAGCTGGTCGAACGGCGTGAGCCTGCGGATGTTTAGCCAACAACGCGCACGAGGGGCGTGCACACGTTAAATCATATTCCGCAGGCTCGAAGGGGAGGCCGGGCGGGTGCAGTCTGATTTAAGGCATGGCTGTGAGGACCCGGAGAGGAGTTTCTGTGGCTGTTGTGAACCAGATGCAAGGACAGGACCGGACCTACTTAAGAGGAAAAAGACCGTTCCCGGCGTCATTTACAGAGCTGACATATAATTATGCTTGCCTCATTACAGCATGCCTACCATTATCCTCGTTCTGGCAATGCCTATCACCGTGTGCCCTTGAATGGAATGGGAAGGCATTTCTTGAAAGTGCTCCTTAATTGTACTTTTGCATTAATTTCGATTGGCCTTTTGCCCACTGCTGAGGTCTCAGTGTCATTTGGAACAGCCACGTGAAAAACGAAAATTCCTCCACCATAACTAACCCTACACTGCAATGTCACTCCCGAGACGGGGGCCGAGGGAAAGCACGCCCTTGTGAGGCTGGCGGTGGGTGCCGCGTACCGTCGGCCCGTTGCAATTAGAGCCGCTCCAGGCTCTGCCCCCGTCCCCTGTGATCGAAGTGGCGTGCGGGCGGGGAGCGGGCGAGCGCACAGATGTGCACAAAACGTTAATACGAACCTGGAGAGATGTCTTTCCTCCATAAAAGGACTGACCAAATGTTCACAGATGGACTTGGAGAGGACCCTCACTGAAGAAAGCCGGGGTCTCCCGTGGGTCATTTCTGCAGTGATTCCACCCACTTTATGCTGGGGGAGAGCCGCCCTTTCTTTTTCTTTACATGTAATTCTCATGCCTGATTAGCTCATGTCCTTAATTTGCATCAGTGCGCCTCAGTGAAAGCAAAAACAATCTGGTCTTTTGAATGTCCTTTTTAGATGGTGGTTTAAGGGCAGGCAATTCTCAGGTAATGGGTATTAATTGGGAATATTAATTACAGCAGTCTCTGGTGTCCACTGAGGTGTCGGGGGTAAAAGTAAGACAGAAAAGACAAGACGAGGAAGCCATTTCGGAGTTGTCTGTAACGTTGCAAATGTAAAAGTTATAAAGAGTTTGAGACTGTAAGGCAAGAAAACTCTGAAAAAAAAATGCACGCATTTCTCCCCGGTATTTCTGAAAACCAGCAGCAGCGACTGTCTCCGCACAGGTGTGCAATAAAACATTGGGATAAACAAAGAAAGATGAATTTATATATTACATTTTTAATTTCAATATGGATTTTTCAATACCTCTAAATAAATTATACGGCAGTGATACACAGGCTCAAAGCACACTGCTTTAAATTTCAATAATAATTTATAATTTCAGAGCACAATATCTCATTCTCTCCAGCACTCCACATCCAGAAAAGAGGCAAAATCTGAAAATTACAACGAAATCCCACAGTAGCAAGGTGAGACTCTCAGTTCGCGGAGCGGGCCTGATAAAACGTCGAGGAAAGCGAGGCACAGCCCCAGACAGAAGCTTAATAAAGATCGTTATTAATGGCTTTCTCCAGGGAGACGCACTTCGGTACCTGCCCTTCCTTCCTTGCTGTGACTCATTTCTGAAGCAGATGAGCCACCGCCACAGCGAGAGCCTTTTTCTGGGGGCCCCCCGGGCCCAGCACGGGAAGCCGAGGCTCCCGGGGGGCCCTTCCCCGCTGTCGGGGAGACGCCTGCCTTCGTCACGGGGAGGGTCCCTCAGCCCAGAAGCAGGTAGCCTTACCTGAACGAGGTGGTCCGTGCTGCACCTGTCCTCCAAAAGCCGTTTCCTTGGAAGGCATTCCCTGGCCGGAGCCCCCGTTGCCACCTGAGGGGGGTGGGCGCATTTCGGTGCTTAAGGCTTTGGAAGGAGACCGTAGCTGAACTTTCTGATGCCCGGGCCGGCGCTTGGGCTAGTGGAGTAATGAACTTGTCTGTTAGAGATTACACTTCTTCCCCCCAAATTAGGCAGTTCTGATGGATCTGGATACGCTCGGCATAATTACGAAGAATTCTGAATATCTCTTTTATGAACATCACAATTCTCCCAAACTCTCCAGCTGAAATATTATTAACTTAGGCACAGGGGTCTGGTGAGTGGATTTGACATTGACAAAGATGATGAATTGAATTCCTAAGGGGTCGCGCAAGTCAGAAACATCCAAAAATGGTTCATCATTTCCACCCATATATTTTACTAATTGGATGAATGTTTTAATTTGATTTTTTTCCCTGAAATTCTATCATGTTCCAAGTGATCGAGTGACGGCCCTCCTGGCTCGTCTGCCGTCTGCAGGGACCTCTGTGACCCCCCTCCCCCGACCCCAGGAAGCACGCAGAGGCCGCCGCCTGGTCAGTGGGCTCCAGTCCTGCACGGGAAACGGGGGGTTTCCCAGCGGACCCGGGTCAGCCGTGCACCCAGGGCGGTCCCTTCCTCAGAGCTGGGGTCCTTGGCATTTTCTTCGCAGGGTTGCAGCTGGCCTGTGATGTCGATGTCCTGCTGTCTGTCTGGGACTCTCTCAGGAAAACGTGTGGGATTCGGAGTCCGAGCGATGATGGCGGGAGCTTTCACGTGCTGCTCCCGTGTCTAAGGACGATTACGACACTTGCAGGCTCCGGTCATTGTGTCGGCGACAACCGACGTGCGGCCAGTCTCCCCACCTGACCCCACAGGTGGCCTCCAGCAGGTACCGGACAGGCCATTGGGGCCAGAGCAGGCCAGACATACGGCTGGAAAAGTCACGAAGTCACCCACCTCACCGCTAGTCCTCAGCCCACTCCTGCCCGGGAGGCGGCCCATCTGCTTCTCAGCGAGGCTATTGCAGAGCCCCTTCCTGTGAATAATTTACGTTCCTCGTTGCCTCCTGTTTATAAAACCTGGCAAAGCGACTCTGAGATCTAGCCCCAGCTCCAAATGTTTTCCTTTCTCAGGGGGGCAGGGAATCGCACCAGTCCCTCCTATGACCCTGGGGTGGCTGCTGAAGGCTCAGCGTTACGTGCGTTGCCCTGTGACAGGGTGACAGGTGCGACAAGCTAGGGCGTGCTGGGTAACCACAGCCCCCAAGGTGTTCCCTGCTCACGCTTCGTTCCCACCCACGGTGGCCGGGACCCGGGACCCGGGACCCAGGCTGAGCCCACAGCTCCGTCGGGCGAGCTCTCCTCTCTCCCGGGGAGTGAGGAGGGAACCGGAGGAGGAGCCCTCGCTCTCCAGCTGTTGCTGCCAGCGACACGTCACTTCTGATATTTCCTCATCAAAGCGAGTCCTGTGGCCACACATAACTTTGGGGGGGAGACATGCCATCCTACTATGTGCCGGAAGGGGAGGCGGCAAGAGTGTGAGCAGCTGTGATGTCCAGGAGGGCAGAAGCTTCGTACCCCACCTTCCCGGGGTAACGATCTTCTCTCACCAAGTGCTGAGACCACATGGAATCTGTAATTCAAATCTCCTGTTCTATTTTGTTTGCTGTGATTGGCTGTTTTGAAGTTTCGAAACCTTATGCTGTATTAGTGATACTAGCAGTGGGAACGGTGCATTAAACCATCCGCTCCTTCCTTCATTCCAGTCTCACGTCAGGACCCCCCTTCCTCCATTTCTCTGAGTGAATGTCCCTCAATTTTTGTGGCTTCGTCCCAATTTTTCTCCCAACACTGTTGGGTTTGATGGGGGTTGTCCGGGCTGGGTAGGATGAGGTCTTCTGGTCACACAGCTGCTGACCCTGAGGACCGAGGAGGGAGCGGCGCCCAGGGTGGGCCTGGCGCCTGCTCTGGGAGATGAGAAGGGAGAGCTGGAGGGCAGGTCACGGGTTAGGACGGGGTGGGGGGCGTGGAGGGCCGGCCCTCGGCCGTGATGGTGGACAGGTGCCCGGGCGACGCGGTTCCCCGGAGGTGCGGCCTCCGCCGGTTCCCGCAGATCTCGGCCCCGCGTCACTGCTGAGGACGAGCCGGCCGGCAGAAGACAGCAGGAGCTGGGGGGCCCGTCGGGGGCTTCTTTTTCTCTTCACCACATTCTTCCATTAAGCCCTTCACACGACTTGGCGGTGATGTACTCTACACAGGAGAAGCTGTGTTTTTTCTCTCTCTTTCATTTCCTTCCCCGGGCAGGTTACTAAGCACCGTGGAGGCGGAGACGCCATCCTATCGCTGTCTGAGGTGTGCACAGCCGGCTGCAGGGTCTTTACCGTGTGGCCAGCCTGCGGGGGTGACCTCGAACACCCTGCGGACCAGCTGCAGCACCTGGGGGGCCCCGGGCATTTTCTCTCTGGGAACTCGGGCCACACCAGAGTTTGTTCTAAGATTTTATTTATTTTCAGAGAGAGGGGAAGGGAGGGAGAAAGAGAGGGAGAGAAACATCTATGTGAGGGGGAACATCCATCGGTCGCCTGTCATGTGTGCCCCGACCAGGGACTGGACCACGCCAGGCATGTGCCCTGACCAGGAATCGAACTGGCGACTTTGCACTTTGCAGGATAAGGCCCAACCCACTGAGCCACACCGGTCAGGGCCGAAGTGTTATTCTTCGAAAAGCTTCCAACTCTATGTTTCCCTAGATTCTGTTTAGACTAGAAGCACTCGGAAACTTGAAAACAAAGACTTGTCACAAAAATAAAATGTTTTCTTTTCTATTTACAAGTAACCCACGTTCATCGTAAGACTTGTGGAAGGCAAAGAGAAGCGGTGACCCCGCCCCGGCTGGGTCACATCCTCCGGTCTCTTTTCATCCGCAGGCCTGTTCACTACCAAGTTAGAGTCCTGTTTTTGTTCTCTTTTGTAGCCTAGGGTTTGCACTTGACAGTAGATTGTGGCCATTTTCCCACGTGAGGAAATGTCCTTAACGTGAATCTGGAAGACAGAGGCACTGCCCGTCCAGCAGGGACAGGAGACGAGTGTCACTGAGCCAGCCCCGGCTGGACATTTAGGGGATTTAAAGTTTCTTGCCATCATGCAGATTGTTCTAGCAAAAGGCGAGGCTCGCCATGATTCGTGGTCACCTTTGCGTCTGCCCTCAGGGAGGACCTGGGAAGTGGAATTCCCTGGTCAAAGTTGTGCCCAGCTGGAAACGTTCTGTGAGATTGCATTTCAGGAAGGTCGCGTGTAAAATAACTCCGCCTTCGGCAGCTCACGGAGCTAGCCCTGTCCCCTGGTTATTAGCCTCGCTGGGCATTTTGCGTTCTTCCATTTTTGTAGACTGGATGTGAAAGAAACAATACTTTGTTGTTGTTTTAATTCGCATTTCCTTAATCGCAGAGGTAGAACTCTTTATTACCACACATTATTGGCTCCTTGGGGTTCTTTTGTGGATGGTTGGGTTCTGGCCGTGGACTATTTATCAGTTTGTAAGAGCCTTTTAGAGATTAAGGATAGACTCTTATCAGAACTTGTGAGTGCTCTCCCTCTTGTTTATTATCCATTTTATCTCTGTATATAAAACGTGTCTTTGAAAGTAGCACCGCGGTCACAGTGTCCTTCGCTCATGCGTTTGTAAACACCGTGTCCTCTCCCAACTTCAGATATTACCTGTGCTTTCCTCTTCTTTTGTGGTTTAGTTTTTATAGTTTGCTTTAGAAGTTATCACATTACTTTTAGTGTTTTCTGAGAAAGAGGACTCAGTTGAATTTTTCTAGTCATTTGAACTGAGGTTATTTATTGAATTAGACTGTATCCTCTGCCCTGAAATACCGCCTTCGTCACACGGGCTGAGGCTTTCGCTCTGTTCGTCGGCTGGATGTCCCCTCGCCGGGCCTCCCAGTTCTAGTTGTCGTCACTTTGTGATCTCACAGCCTCTCTTGTTCGCTCTCAGACACTTTATGACCCTTCTCCATGTGGATTTCCAAGGTTAATTTTAGGGTCATTTTATGGGGGGCAAATATTCTATTTGGAGTGCAAACAGAGCTCAGTTGGTTTGCATTTATAACTTAGTTTGGTAAAATTATACATATTCTCTTGTTAGTAATTTTTCTATTAATGGATATGATGAGACTCTTGATTTAAGTCCTCTTGTTTGACCCTTAATAAAGTTTACAGTTGACCTTAAAAGTTTTTGTTAAAATCGTTCTTTGGTATTCTACACTTTTTGTTTCTCTTACAAATGAAGTTTTTAAAAATCATATTGCTATCTTTTTTGTTCCTATGTAGGAAAATATATATTAATTTTATACTTACTCCTATCTCGTCTTCCCTGACTTACCTAGTTAGTTGTGATAGTTATCACGCTGCTTGTTACTTTGTCTCCTGGTGCAGGCTTATCCATGAATGATAATGTTTTTTCAACATTTCTCCCTATATTTTTTCTTGGACTCATTGAATTGGCTAGGAAGATATCAATGTTGCCTATTTCTTAAAAATTTATATCATTTTATTATGAAGTATGGCAATGTATATTTTTCTTATATAAAGGAAATGTATATTTTTTCTGTTTATCTGTGCAATTTTAAAGCCATTTATTAAAATAAATACATAATTTTCACTTTTGCTCTACTGATATATTTAATTATATCTCCTTTGAGTTCTGGAATTAAACCGTCCTTGCCTTCCTGGAACAATTACTATCCAATCATTTCTAAAATGTGTTTATTTTATTTAAACTCTCAAAGCTGTTACTGTAGGCTTCTACACAGAATAGCCTCACTGCTCTCCCAGAGTTCGAATGCTCATCGTCTTCCCCTCTTTCCAAAAGTGAAGCGCTTGTGTTTTCTCTGTTGTGCTGGTGCTTTATGTTTTCATTGTTGTCGTTAGAACCAGTGAGGAGGGAAGAGTTAATAGTTGTCCCCCTTCCTTCTCCAGTGCCCCGCACTCCCCCCAGCTAATCAGACGGCCAGTGTCATTTCAGGGTGGCACGGTCTGCGTCCCTACCCACCCCCACCCATGCCTCGCCACATTCCCATCATGCCCATGTGTTTACATCTTGATTTTAATTACATTTTGTCTCATAAAAGTGGGATCCTGCTGTACCTCGTTGTTTGCAAGCTCAGGGTGCAGCACGAACACCCCCCGGGGCTGATCAGCAATGGAAGACACATTCCTTAAAGCGATCGCCAGTTCTCCATACGCTGGTTACGGAGCATGTGCTGAAGCAGGCCTCCCCTGACGGCTTTGGGGGGCTTCCTGTTCTTTCCTTTGTTCGCGGACAGAGCTGCACAGTTCCAAGGCTAGGTGTGAACGCTGGGGTGTTTGCTGTGTGGGTACGTTTCCTGGAGTACAAATGTCCGCTTACAAGAAAGTGCGAGTTAATGCATCGCAGGTCCTGCGAGCTGACGTTCTGGAAGTGTGTGATGACCACTCCCCCAGAGCATCGTGGGAGAGCGTCCCTGCCCCGTGTCTGTGCCGGCCCTGGATGTCACCGCGATTTGTCCAGTGTGGGGGGAGCAGGACGGGGTGGCGTGGTTGCTTCTAGCCCCAGCGCCTCACCGCGTGTTTCCTGGTGCGTGAACTTCCTCCTCTGTCGAGTGTCCGCCCGAGGGTCCTCTCCTCCGCCGGCTCTTCACCCTCCCACTTCCACATTTGCGGGCGATTCTGGCACCTCAGGGGATTGATATTCGTCTGTCATACGGGTGATCAGAGAGGTTACTCGTCCGTAGTGCTTCTATTCTGTTTGTTGTGCTCATAAGGCATGCCGTTTTTAAAAAGTGTTACAAGATAAAATCTGTTTCCCTTTTCTGTATTGCTTTTGGATTTGTGGTCTTGAGGAAATTTTTCAACCTCACTGTCATTCAAATACTATCTTAAAATTTAGTGTAATATTTAACACTTGGATTCATTCATTCATTCATTCATTCATTATCAAATGAAACTGGCTAATCTGACCCTCACACCTTGTTTTTTAAATTAAATCTCAGATTACAACGAAAAGAAATTTAATAGAGGTCTTAACAAAGGTCTAGATTTTGGATTTATCATGTCAATTTTTTTGTGTTTTCATTCACTGATACCTGATCTATTTATTATAATGGGTATCTTCTCCTATTTCGTCTGGATTCTAAGCTAAAACCTGAATTCACCAGGTTTTACAGAGTTTTGTTTAATGATTGAATCAGCACGCTACGACCAGCTCCTGGAAGTGTTTCACGAGTGAAGGGTGCCCCGGGTGACTCGTGCTCCGAGGTCAGACATGCTTCGCGAGCTGACATCTGTAGGCGCTGCCCCCGCACTGGCGCGGCGTGTTTGGGGGGGCGGGGGGTGAGAGGCCGCCTTTCATTACCCTCTGGAGCAGACGAACTCGGGATGTGGTGCGGACAGCAGGGTGTGCGTGCCGGTCTCCCTGGCAGTCTTTCACCCCTCGGGCGGGAACGCCGACGAACGCGCCTTTCAGCTGCGGTTCCCCGTGAGGGGCTGTGGACTTTCTGGGCCAGCGGCGCCCGGTCCGTCTGCTGTGGCGCTGCTGCAGCTCCAGAGAGCAACCTCACGGCTCTTGGCTTCTGCTCTTGGAGGGACGGGACGAGAGACCTCTTCTAGACCGCCACTTCAGCGCGTCTTTAAATCACCTTCAGGGAGCTCGCAAACGTGAATCATTCACTGAACGACAATTTTCCGAGAACTCATAATCTTTTTCAGGACAGGGCTAACTGTGGGTTCAGGCTACATCACGGTCGCCACCTTGGTGCCGTTTAAGTCATAAGAATATGATCGTCGTGTGTGCAAAACACCTAAAACATCACTCGACCTCTACAGTAGGGGCGAAATAGTCTTTTCTCCCCTCTGCGCCCCACTCCCTCGGTGCGAGGTGAGGCAGGCAGGCCGCCTTCTTTGTGGGGCTCATCGCTGGGGAGCCAGAGGCAGCGCAGTGCCAGGGGGGCATTGCCTGGGGAATGTGGGGGTGTCCAGGGCTCACCCTCGGATTCCAACACCTGGAGATTCCATCAGACCCTTAGTGCAGCCCCACCGAGCTGACCGGTCCATCTGAAATCCTCATGCAAAGTGACAAGGGCCTCATGGCGGTCTCAGGTAAAAGGGAGAGAACGGAGCAAATGCGTCCAGGTTTTCACATCACGAAGTTTCCTGACAGCAATTCGCAGAGTTGGTTCCGTGTGAATAACGGATGAGCGTGCGGCGGGGGTGTGAGTCAGGCGACAGAACAGGAAGCGGGCGGGTTGTCAGCGCAGAGCCGATAAGGGAACCTGTGTGTTTAAAGATACGGCCTCGTCGTCCTCACAGGTACCAGCTAGATAAAGAAACAGGCGGAAGCAAGGCCGGTCCCCTTCGGGATTGCCGGTGACAATGTAACAGATGACTCCAGATGACAGGGGAAGAGGGGGATGGAACGAAATCACATTAACAAACTGTTGTTGATGGTTATAATAAGATTTAAGCAACCAAATAACCGAACCTGAAAGACCAACATATTTTTCAAGATGATTTAGAAGGATGCTAACGTGAGGGTGTCAGCGTTGCGGCCGTGTCTGCACGCGTTTTGGGAGTGGGCTCCGCACGCATCACACGCGCCGGGTCAGCGCGAGGCGTGACGGGGGCGTTTTAGTCCGTGGCCAAATTAGACTAAGCTCTTCGGAGGGCATCCTTGTTTTATAATGGATTTCCTCCACATCCCTGTTACCGGGTCGGTTTAGATTGGCAAACGTTTTATAAGGGGGATTCGCAGCTTTAAAAAAAAAAATCCAGTATACTCGAAAGGAACTATTTTTAGAGAGCTGGAAATTGTTGACTAGATGTGTTTTTCACATCCAATCACACGTGTGAAAAAGAATATTTAGAAAGCTTAAGATATCGTAATCCTAGATATCGAGATTCAAAGACAGAAACACTGAGTCCCACTTTCTGGCTCTTACATTCTAGTTCAGATGGCGGTAGAAGTTTGCAAAATCCAGAGAGACAGAAGGTGCACGTCCCTTACACTCTGTGCGGGCGTCGGTGTGAGCTGGGAGCACTTCTTCTTAAATGGGGACTGTTGTCTTGCTTTTGCATTAATCTGTGTTGTCACCAGCCTTGACGTGACAGAAATTGTGAATGTGTAATACATTCTGGGCTTCATTAGACCGTTTTAATTTGTGAAATTAAATCTGTCTTAAATTCAATCTTGTAACCGTGGAGTTGTTGGAAATCAATCCTTCAGCGCAGGCGCTCTCGTCCCTGGCACCGGCGACATGTGACCGTGTAGTTCTTTGTGGGGCCGTGTCCTATGCATTGTGGGACAGCGAGCAGCATCCCCGGCCCCACATCACACCAGGAGCACCCTCCTTTCACTGCCCCCACCCAAGTGTAACACCACAGATGTCACCAGATGTTGCCAAGTGTCCCTAGCAGGACAAAACCACCCTGGTTGAGCCCCCCGGGCTAACCTGCGGGGGCCTCCGCTGGGCTCTCTGCTCGCGGGGACGAGCCCCGTGCCGCTCTGCTCCCTGCGGAGGGCCCGGGGGCTCCGGGTCTGCTGTGGGGGGCCTCCCGGAGGCTCCCGGCTCCCCTGACTGTTGACCGACTCCGCCGATCTCCCCCACTCTGTGATGGCTTTTTGTAGCTTTTACTTGATATAATTTCCAGTTTATAGAGGATTTGCAAAAGTAGTACAATGGACAACTCCCATATACCATTCACCCAGAGTTATTGGTTGCTAACATTTTTGCCCATTTAAATGTGTGTGCCCATCTCTCCTCCTCTGTAGGTCTATATATACATACACACATACACATACATGTATACACACATGTACCTATGTACACACATATCATTGTTTTTTTCAAATGAATTGAGAGTGACTGGCAATAGCATGCTCTCCTCACTCCTGAATGTGTACAGCACGTCTAAGGGGCTGTGACATCAGTTCATACTCCATCTCGAACTCCGTCCGTTGCCTGGCTACTGTCCTTGGAGCCCCAAGTCATTTCTGAGCAGCAGGTCCAATATCTTGACTTTAGCCCGGCGGGTTCCTCAGACCTGCTTTGGCTTGTTGACCTTGACATTGTTGAAGAGCAGAAGCCAGTCGTGTTAGCGAATGTCTCCCCCGGGGGCTCGCCTGAATCTCCCTGAGGCTCACCTCCGGAGTTTGCGGGACCACCGCAGAAACCGCATCTCCTCGGTCCGTCCTGGCGGGACAGAGAGGAGGTCGCTCTGTGTCAGTGTAGGCGGCACCTCGCTGGCTTCGTGGGGCGGCGCCTGCCGGATTTCCCTGCTGCAGATGCCCCGTCTCTCTGTTGGTGATAGATGATCTGGGAGAAGATACTTTGAGACAATGGCCCTGTGGTGCCTCATCCAAACTCCATCCGCGAGTTTGCATTCTCTGCGGAGTCAGTGCCTCCGCCCGCAGCGTGGAGGATGTCCACTGACGGATGTCCGACGCCAGCACCGCTGGCCCCGGGCACTCGGCGGTGAGGACGAGCTGGCCTCTCCCTCCAGGTGTGTCTTCGTTCGATCACATCAGCACCGGCTTCCAGGTGCTCATTTCAAGCAGTGGGTTTAATCTACTATCGCTACTTATTCTGTGGCTCAAAACGTCCCGGGTTTGGCCAAGGGGAGCCCATCCAAGCCACCTCTGGGTTGGACGGACACATCCCCCTCAATTTCTAAATGCTTTCGGAGCTCACAGCACAAAATTTGTTCTAAGCGAATCTCTCTGTGATCCAGCCCTGGAATGAGCCATGTCTCCAAAGAGCCCTGGTTATTTTTTGTGGGGAGAACATTTTTAACCCCCTACCCCCGGGCTCTCAAGCCCAGTCCTGGGGATGACCCCAGTGTTGTTCTCAGAAAGAAAGAAGATACAGGATGCAAGGAACCAAAGGGGGGAGGGTTTGGGGGGCTGGTCCTCTCCCGAACGGGGTTTGTGCCCGGGGAACGTGTTCGCCGTCAGGGCTTCATCGGCAAGCGCGCACAACCTGGAGACGTCCTGCGTCCTGTCTCTCTCAAGAGCTGACTTGGCCACAACTTGACCAGGGAGTTTTAACCCCGTGGTGCTTGGAAAGACCGCACCCCGGACCCACCTTCTGTGCTGCTGCAGGGAGGAGCCCAGCAGGGGTGGCAGAAATGACAAAGTGCAAGGGCCACACGAGCTTCTGCCACCAGGTGCCAGCGCCTTGGACTCGGCACAGCGACTGGCTTCTTGGGGGGTTCAGAGCTTGGAGGGGGGAGGGCTGGCCGGAGCGCACGCCTCACTGATTGCGTTACGGTGGCACGAGGCGTGGCAAGGTTTACTGTGAACTCTTGGCTGCAGAACACGGGCCGGGGAGCTCCGGGAGCAGCTGGCAGCAGGAGAGGGAGAAAGGACAGTCACCTGCAGAGTCAGTGCGGCCGCGAAGCCGGTGAGAGTGCACTGGGTCCCGCACTCGGACTCCGGGCGGAGGTGCGCGCCCGGCGGCAGAATCTCACCGGGTAAACCGTGGGCAGGTTCCAGGAGGCGTCCTCTCCTTCTTTTGTCTGCTCTCGATCGCCATGGCTTAGGAAGCTGGCAAACGGTCCAGTTTTGTTCTGAGTATGTTGGCCAGCAGCCCGAGCCTTTGCTTTCTTTCTGAGCGATTTGAGCTTGGATCCATCAGCTAGTTCACCGAGATAATTTATCAAGCCAGCACCGCAGTAAAAAATACTAAGTGTTCAAAGCTGGCTTTTGAACTGATCATTAGGCCAACTATTACAAATGGCTGAGCTAGGAGGTAGATGCCACGGGGGACTGCCCTCGTCACCACACCTTCCTACTTGTTTCAAACCGCACACGCACCGGTCCTTCCCACGGGCAGCCCTGGACGTCCCAATAAAGAGTTTAATTTGCTGTGACTAGTGACTGAGAAACTTTTGTCTCGGCTAGAGGCCTTTCCCGATGACATCTTTGTACCAGTGTGCACAGGCAGACCCTCCCGGGTGCTCGGGAGAAGGGCTCCGTTCCGGGGTGGTTGTGGACGGCACTGTGTCAGCCCTTCCTGTGGGCGGCGACCTCTGGCTGAGCTCCAAGGACTAGTCCGGGCTCGGCTGGTCTTTTTAGACCCAAATGAACTTCTCATCTCACTTGAACACGTGACGCAGACCTTGAGACATCGCTTGGATGCCAACGAATGTGCCTCGTGACCATGATCAATTCAATGATGGACCTAAGATGGCCCAGCATTTCAGATGTTGGTTCCATGATGAAAGCCCCACATGGGGCCCGTCCTGGGGAAAGAGGGAGGAACGAGTGTGGGTCCCTGACAGATCGCTCCGATGACGTCACGGACGGACAGACACCCACGGTCTTGCCAGCAAGCCAGGCGTGTTCTTGTCCCCCTCACGTGCATTTCGGGAGAGAGAGCATCAGTTCTGAGGATTCTGAAAGTGAGGAACAGCCATAAGTTTGTAAACTTCAGAGAAACATCAGCTTCCTCATTAATTTATTCACTTATTTAAAATATTTAATCAGAAAAAAAATTTACATCCTACAGTGATGGCCCTGGGATTTAAAAAAAAAAAAGGCTGCGAACAGCAATACTCGGGGACCCAAGCGTGTGCTGAGGACACGCGTGTGGCGTTCACGTGAGCGTCCCGGCTGCTCCGAGTCGATATTAACTCTTTCGCGAAGTTACAACCGGCTCCGGCTGAATTAATGAGTTTTCTCGATGATCGACGCAGCGAGCAGCCCTGTCTCCAAAGAGACAAAATGCCAGCAAAATAATTGCCTAATGGCACTTTATGTCAATTATTTCATTTGTATTTAATTAAAAGCAGTCAAAACAGTTGGCTGAGGCATAAAAATTCCCTCAGCTCTATAGTTTTTAAATTGCCTGTAGAGTTTTTGTTGCTGGGTATATAGTTGGCCTTTTGCAAGCATCTGGAATCTGTTTCACAAGCTGCCTCTTGCCGATATGGTTTCCGTTGCGGTGTCTCTGGGGAGAGGACTTCACAGAGGGGTCGGTCTGATTCACGAGCAGGGTGGTGTGATCGGGGTCGGAGTCGAGCTCCCGAGCAGCCAGTGGCACGGCTGGGCCCCGTGCAGCCTTGCAGGGTGGCGGCCGGCGGTGGGCCGGGTGGGCGTGCTGGCATTTCCGAGAGGATGGTAACTCGGGCAGCGGGGCCAGCGGGAAGTAGGGGAGGACGAGACACATTGCGTGTGCCACCGCAGAAAGAGGACCAAGGGCCGGGAGCGCCAGTCACTGTGGGAGATGAACACTTTTTTCCGTTTATTGAAAGTGATCCGTTATTGAAGGACCGAAGACTTCAGGTCATTCCCGTGGACCCTGTCCCTTCTCCTCCCACGTCCCTCTTCTGGACGAGGGACGGTCTCAGGCCAGCGCTGCCGTCAGGGGCTGGCCACTGGCCACGTTTCTCTCTCTCTGAGGTCTGTCTGGGGTACTGGGTGGCTCATCCCAACAGCTTCCCACCCCCTGGTGATGATGGAGGGACCCCTGAGGCTTGACTTCTGTTGGTCCTTGGTGTCCCCGCTGACAGATGGGGTGAGAGTGGGAAGGACACATTGTGTTTTCAACGCCGCTGGTCCAGAGGGGACAAACGTCACTGATGTGCAGGCTCTGTGGACCAGAACTAGGCACCAGGTTGTTCCAACTGCACGGAAGCTCGGTCCTAGAGGAATGTGTGGGTGGTGGCACTCCTCGGTCACCATCTGCCATGGCGGCCAACCACAGTGATCACGGTCAGCTGGCCGCGTCCCCAGCTTAACAGTACGAAGCCTCCCAATCTATGGGTGTGAGGCTCCCTTGCCTTTGGGTCTTTTAAAAATGTCTTTCAACATTGCTTTGTAGATTTCATTGTATGCATCTTGCATTTCTTTCTTTAAACTGGTCTCTGCACACGTTCTTTTTGCTGCTATTGTAATTGGAAAGGCTCGCTGAATTTCACTCTCGAGTCATTCAATGATAATACGTAGAAATAGCATTGGTTTTTTTACACTGATCTCGTATCCTGAACCTTGAGCCTTTTGCAGGACTGGGTCACTTTCTGAGTTGATGGGTGAAGCTAGCATGTGTCGCGTTGTCCCAGAAAACTGATCCCGTGGGGCCCCATCACCGCCTGGCCCCTGCAGCTGCAGCCAGTCCAGGCAGAGCCGGTGAGCAGCCGCCGTCACGGGGACACCCATTAAATGGACATTGGGAGTTAAAGCCCACCCCCAAAGTAGGGGGGCGTCAGGCGCACTTAGCAACTCGTCCTGAGGGTAGGAGTTCTACACCCGGTCACGATGCCATGTGTGCAAGGGGCTGGTGACAAATCCCGTCTCTCCAATCCTGTACGTCTCCTGGTTGTTGGCCCAGTAAAAGGGCCCGCAGAGGGGGAAGAAGTGACTTCTTATGCTGTGCCCGGAGCCTGCGCGCATCGCCTCTGTTTCTTAGTGCTGGTGAGCAGTTGTTCTGTGGGGCACCCGTCTCTTCTCTTCCCTCGTGTGGTCTTCCAGGAAGTCGTTGTTCTGTGTGTAAAAGACGGCGTGCAACAGATAGGGCTCCGGGGGGCCCATTCAGGCGCTCAGCCTCGCCCCTCACGGGGGGCCCTGGCGATAGTTACCTCAAACCCACGCTTCCTGTGTGTGCACTCACCCTGCGCCCAGGGTGCAGCACCCTGCTGCTGCTCAAGATCCACCTGTGTCGTGCGAGGAGCCGCGGTCCACGCGTCCCGTTCCGGCACAGCATTCCGCGTGTGAACACGCATCCGTTTCCGCCGTGTTCCCGGCCTGGGGTGTCAGAGGTCCCTGGTTTTGTGGTCAGGGGCGGGGCCGCTGGGAGCCTTCGCTCATGAGTCACCACTCGTAGCCTGTTGTGAGCGCCCCTCGCGCCCCCCAGGTGTAAGAAGAGTAAGTTCTGTTCTCTTTCTACTGTGTTCGGCTGGAGAAGTTTAATTTTAATTTTTTCCCCAAAGTCCTGACCTTCCCAGTGTTGGACCGCCCATTCCGAGGACGCTGCTGGAGAAACAGTGGCCGGGCTGCCCGTCACTGCCGCGCCCGTCCGGCCTCGCCCGGGTGACCACACCATCTTCCGCTTCTCTGCCCACGAGTGTCTTAGCAACTGAGTGTCTGCGCCTCCTCGTTTTCAAAGCCACTACTTCAGACCGCCCTAATCTTTGCCAGCCATTTGTGATGTATTTCGAGGAAACCATCACTCCATTGCCTTCTGAATTTCCTGCTTAGGATGCAGTGGCGAAAGTCATTAAACATTAGCAGTAATAGTATTTGCACTGTAATAAAGTGTTAATTACTTTCACATGTTAATAGAGTGGGGGGAGGGAGTTTTTGCTATTGTTACTGTGTCTAAAATAATTTCCATGTGATAATTTTCCAGGATATCAAAAACTGAATAATTATGCACTAATTAGGAAAGTAGGGCCTGCTCTAGGAGTTAAGACTGCATTAATTTTAATGTTTTTACAGTCCTGTAATCGGGGGGAGGGCTGTAAATCGGGGCCGCCGCACCGCGCCTCCTTCAGGAGCCCTGCCTCTGCAGCCCGCCTCCGCTCTGCGGCAACCCAAGGTCAGCCCAAGTTTGCAGAATCCCTCCGCTCTTCATGCGAATGTGCTGGTGGTGAAGCGTGCATCGATCACTCTGACAAGCATTTAACTCTCCAAGAGCACACGCTCCCACTTCTTAAATTATTAATTGCATTAAATATATTTTCATATTGTGGATGGTTGGCTACAAACTGCTCCCTGGCGGGGAGGGGCTGTCCCCCACAGCGGGGACCACTCACCTTGTGCAGCCGCAGAAGACTCGGGGGTGGCTCGGAGGGGCACGCCTGCCAGCCCGGGCGGGTCGGGGGACTGACCTCGGTGGCGGGGCACTCTTCTCATCGCGCTTGGCGCCGGCGCTTCCTGGTCTTGTCCGGTTTCTCTTCCTGGGCTGCCCCGCCACCTGGAGGGCCGTGCTCAGGTGAGGGAGGGCGTGTCCCGTGGCTTCGCCGTAGGGACCTTCACTCCAGTTGCGTGAGAAGCAGCTTGCCCCTCTCTGACCTTGGGTCCAGAGGGTGGCAAAGAGCAGGGGGTGTCCCAAAGGGGACCCCACTGGAGAATAAGACAGGATTCCGGGGGTCACCCTGACCCTTCCAGAGCCCTCTGCGTGTCCTCATGCTGTCGCTGGTCTCCTGAGTGGCTCTGCGCTGCTCACCTGCAGCGTTCATGCTGGTTGCCGTTCCCAAGGACCCCCGAGGACCCCCGAGGACCCCCGAGGACCCCCAAGGGCCCCCGAGGGCGCGGCCATCGAGCGTCTTGCTCTGGAGCGTTTGCAAATGAATGTCTGAGGGTGAAGGGAAACTTTCTTCTAAAATTTAAGAAGCTAAGCAGATAACTGCACGCCTGCCAGGTGGGCTGGATCGGAAGCCTTTCTGCCCGTCGGTGGGTATTGGTTAATGTGGGTGCGCACTGAGCATCTGGTTCGTGGCGGCCTTGCCAGCTCCTGCAGCGGTGTCCCCCGGTGATTGTCACCGGTGCTTGTTGCCTGGCGTGCTCATTCTGGTGCTTATAATCCACCTTCTAGATAATAAGTTCTTGGAAGGCGGATCGGGAGACATGAACCACTATTGTCTTGCTTCCAGCGTCTGGCTGTGCGCCCGGCGAAGAGTGTATAATCGGCGGCTGGCGGCTGGCGG
>CM052542.1:154817151-154843555 GCA_028533065.1 Trachops cirrhosus | reverse complement strand
CAGCTCCTGCAGCGGTGTCCCCCGGTGATTGTCACCGGTGCTTGTTGCCTGGCGTGCTCATTCTGGTGCTTATAATCCACCTTCTAGATAATAAGTTCTTGGAAGGCGGATCGGGAGACATGAACCACTATTGTCTTGCTTCCAGCGTCTGGCTGTGCGCCCGGCGAAGAGTGTATAATCGGCGGCTGGCGGCTGGCGGCTGGCGGTTGGGTAGACGCATGAGTAATGCAGCAACAGGAAGGTAGGTGAGGACTCTGCGCCTCCTCTCAGAAGAAGGAAGGCCGGTGTGTGTCTTTTATTATGCACCACAGGGAAGCCCACCCGGAGTCCCGGCTTTTTGTCAGTTTTGGAGTCAGTGGGAGGATAACACAGTGAGCCTGTCAAAGGCGGGGTGCGGTGTGGGGGCTGGGGGTCCGGTCTCTGAATGGACAGCTGACCTGGAGGATCCGCTGTGGTGTAAAGCCCTGGGATTAGAATAGGAGAGGGATGGAGGTGTGACCATGTGACATATGTACTGAAGAGCAAACGGCGGTGACAACCGGGGCCCCGCACCCCGTACGGGCTGGCCCGCCAGTGAGGGCGGATGGGGTCCGGGGACGCAGTCTGGGGACGCGGGGACGCAGGGCTGCTGCAGTAACGCCCGTGGTTTTGACGCTGTCCCGTCTGACCATCCGCAGCCCAGTTGTATGTCCGTCTGTGTGTGTTAATAATAGCGAACACCCATACCTGCCCCCTTCCTGGGGACCCGCAGCGCTGGACCGGTGACGATGGCCTCGTCCCCGGTGCTTTCCCCGCCCTGCCGGACTGTCCTGCTGGCCCTGAGGTCCAGGCACACTTGCTGACACTGTCCCTTGGCCACCCCGAGGGCCCGGTTGGCACGACGCAGGTTGACCAGGCAGCCGTCTGCTGTCCCCACCTCTGCCCGCCTCTCTCCCCGTGCGCCTCCTTCCGGAACCACACGTGCGCCTTCCTCTGCTTCTAAAAACCCAGTCCACCGGGCTGGCCAGGAAGTCGTGTGGTTTTTCCTGTGAAATAAGAGACACGTTTCTCATCTTCACCAATGACTTCGTTGACCTGCATCTTTAGAGCATGTTGGGTCTCCCCTGTGTGGGAGAGCGCTGACCGTTCTCGACTGCTGCCTCGTCTGGGCCGCCGTCAACTTTGGCTGCCAGACCGCGGAGCATCGTCCTGCGAGGAACCTCCAGGACGGAATGTCACAAAGCACTCCGGCCGCGTCCAATCACTCACGGCACCTTCTCCACACACGGCACAAACCTTTTTTGTTGTGTGTTTCAGCTGTGTTTTTGCCTTTCTTGAAATAATAAGGCACTGTGTGTCGAAAATATTGTGTATTTTCTATTTCAGTATTAAAATGGCTGCACAAAAATTCGCCAATTTCGATGTTTTTTAAATGCACGCTGATATGACAGCTGTCACAATACAGTGAAACAAAATTGTTTCACATGAAGTTGAACACAACGAAACGCTACTGGAGGCATCTTACAGAAAAGAAAACGCCAACGAACGTTTCGGCCGACCCGACACCTCAGGACCGAGGTTCCCACTGTGCCCTGGGTTGGTGGGGCGGCCCCTGCCCAGGCAGTAGGGCAGGAGAGTCCGGGGTGAGGAGCAGGGGGTGGGGGGCGCGGAGGAGGCCTCAGAGAGCCCTCCGCACACCAGCTGCCCCGGAGGGAGGGCCTGTCGGGCGGGCCTGGAGGCGGTCCCTGTGCGCGGCCGCGTGCTGGAGCGGGGCCCGCCTTTGTGTCGCTCTCCGGTGGCTCGACTCCTCAGCGCAGAAAGTCAGCGCCCCCGCCAGGAAAGGTGAACCGGGCTTCGGGCGGCGGCGGCGGCAGGCAGAGGGACGGAGACTCAGCGGTGACCACGGAACGGCTGAGAGAGGGGAGCAATCGAGACAGGGAGCGAGCAGGGCCCCGCGTCTTCCTCAGAGCAGGGCGGGGGTTCACGGCACACCTGCGTGCCCCCTGGTCGGTACGTGGCGTTCTCACTCTGGAAGCCCGAGAAGATCCGAAGAGGGAGCAAGTGGGGCCGGGCCTGCTCCTGAGTGGGAGGGCTGACCTTGAGCTTGGCAGAACCGAGAGGGCCCGGGCCACCCAGGGCCAGCCGGGGCGCGCTCCCTGTCGGCCCGTGAGGGCGTGGCGGCCACAAGGGACTCCTCCGTCCTGCGCACACTCCAGCGTGGCCCCTGGCTTCTGCGTTTGGTCTGTGTGGCACCAGCGCTGAGTGGGCAGCGGGACCGGTTTCAGCCGGGGGCGGGGAGAGGCGCCGTTTCTGAAATCCGAAGGCTCCGCACGAGCGTCGGAGAGCAGCACCGTCTGGAACGCTCAGACAGGCTTCGGCAAGTGTCCTTTGCTGCCTGTCATGCCAGTGAGGACGGAAAGGTCAGTGCTGACGCCGAGAGGCCCCCGGAAACGTTTACTGAGTGCTCCTGAGTGCGAGGCTCTGGGTTGAGTGCTGGCACGACCCATGCTGTCCCCAGTCCCCAGTCCCCAGGGGGGGATGGGGACAGCCTCCTACACAGACAAGGACACATGCTCACTGGGGCACAGCTACGGTGTCACCGGGACGCCACGGGTCCACTCGTTCTGTCTGGCAAGAGAGATACAGGGAGTCCCAGGGGGCACGGTGGCGGCAGATTGGGGACTCCAGTGTTGGTGGAATGGGGGGCTTTGCTCTGTGGGGTCAGAGAGTAGCCACTGCTCCGCCGCAGACCTTGTGGTTGTGACCGACAGGTCCCCAGGTCTCCGTCCTTTACGTGAGACAGATGCACCGCACCATGTCCCCGAAGCAACGGCTTCTAGGTGCAGCTTTCCATGCGTCTTTTTAGAGCCACCATTCATGGCCTCCCTGGCTTCTGAGAGCCGTAAAATAGAAGCGTATTTGTCACGTGCTGGACACGTGGGTGCACCGCTGGCCCTTGTGTCTGCCTTGACTGCCCCCACACCTGAAAACAGGTAGGATCGGGGGCTCCTGCAAAATACGGGCTGCGCCTTCCTTGGGAGAAAACGCTAGCCCGCTGGGGATTCCGCGGGGGGCTGCAGACCCCATCTCGGGGCCCAGAAATGGTCAGTGACTTTGATTCATGGAGCAAACCGGTCACCGTGGCTGACGGCCAGTCAGGATCCTCAGGCTGCCGCCAACCTGAAGACGCCAGCAGGTCCCGGCACCGAAGGCGTCTTGGCCCGGTGCCCGCCCGGCTCCTGAGCCCCGGCCCGGAGCACCTGAGGCCCCACTGGCAGGGCACAGGGACGCCTTTCTAGGAAAAGGCAAGCTGCCAGCCACCGTGAAATATGCAAGTGTCCATCTGTTGCTGGAATTAAACATTTTTTCCCGTCCATTGCCAAAATTTCTCTAACTGCTGTCCAGTGGTCTAGCTTCCCTTTTTGAGGGGGAGGGGATTAAACAGGTTGTCATCGTTTCGAAGGAGCCCTGGCGTTTGGGGACAGGGACTCTGCCTGGTGCAGAGCAGGAGGAGGCCGGGTTCTCTGTGAGCGCCAAGAAAAATAGCACCCCTTCAGAACAATGTGAGAACCTTACAAATCACCAACGTTTCTTGTCAAACATCAACCTGAGTCCTGAGAGGCCGTTTTTCTCTCTTATCCCGGAAAGTTCCTGTGGTTCCCATAGACTTTGGGGGGGGCTGGGACTGGGGTTCGCCCACCGTGACTCACCTTCTCAGTGAGAGTGCGCATGCTGGCTTTTACGTGGGAGTTTTCTCTTTGCCGCATCACATTCTTCAATCAAGTTTTATGTTTTGTTTTATCCCCCGCACCCCCCGCCCCATTGTTTACAGCAGATCTTACCCTTTGGGTCTGTCATTTTCATTCTTCTCCACGGGCGGGTGTTGACGAACACCGAGTAATCTGGAGCGTGGCAGGAGGCCGTGAGGCATGTCAAGCAGGGGTCACGTCTCTGGGTGTTAATGACAGAAAGACGTGGCTGGTTAGAGCAAGGGCAGGAGAGCGAGCTTCACAGAGCCGTGCCCGGGCCTGGGGACACGAGGGACGCCGTGGGTAGGGTGGTGTCACGGTGACTGCGGGGAGGGTTTCCAAGGAGAGCCTCCAGGTCTGCGGAGGGGCACCCCGAGGCTGAGTGCTTGGGGTGAGCTCTGAGTCGAGGACAAGGAAGCGCAGACAGATGGCCGGGACAGCGCGGAGTCTGGGGACCCTGACCGGGAGTCAGAGCCAAGTACGGACCGACCCCCGCGCATCTCACCGCCCTTCCCCCGCACGCCCCAGAGTCGTAACCCCCGCACGTCACCCTCTCTGTTCGTGGCTTTCTGTTTGCTTCTGTTTCTTTGAGAAAAATGCACAAGTGCAAATCTCTTCCCTCCTAAACTTTCTTCTCATCAGGCTGCTAAATGTTCCCGTGGGGTAAAAATGTTCCTGTTCTCTTCTCCTTCACCATTTAGCTTTTTGGAAACGTATGTGTACTTTTTACTGTCTCTACATTGGTACCTCACTTTTTGGTCCCCCACCCATCGTGATTTATTGGCTTCGCTCTACAGTGTCTAACCAAAATCACCAACCCAAGGGCGACCCTTGAGGTATCTTCCCTGACGTCTGTCAAGAATTTAACATGTTTTAACATTTACTTGACTTTTTCAAAATTAAACAGCTATAATATTCTACAGCATGAAAGTAATACATGCTTCTTCAAAAAAAATCGAAAGTTTTGACAAAATAAGAAATAGCAATAGTTACCTTTTTATTTCTTTCTTTCAGAAATTTTTTTGCATGTGGTCATATAAAAGTTATATGTCGACACATTATATATAAATATAATGTATGTATCTGTATACGCATATATGAACACAGTTAATTTGCACTATGCATATATGGTGTTTTATATTTCATTTCATAGAGAGAGGCATTGAGAAATACTATGGATACATTTTATGTTTTGTAAGTTACCTTTGCCATTTGCTAGTCTCAAAAACAAACCGGGAATGTCGGCTTGCTCTCTCTTCTCTAGGGCAGTCTGGGTGGTGTTGACATTACTTCTTTGCCAAATGCCTGGAAGAACTCACCCGTGACATCGTCGGGCCCTGGCTGCGGTGCGGGAAGGGTTTCAATGCAGAATTCAACTGTACAGATGGATACAGGGCTACTCTGGTCTTCTATTTCTTCTTGTGTCAGTTTGAGAGGTTGTATTTGGAAACATTTTTTTTTGGTAAGCCATATTTTCTAATTCACTTCATCACTCTTTAGTCTTCTTTGTGAATTTTGCTTCATGTAGTTGACCCTAAATATTGGTGATTTCTCGGAATCCTGTCTTGGACTTCTTTTCCCATTTAGCGCCACGGGACTCCCGAGCGAGCTGCTGCAGCCCCACAGACCTGCTCTCCCGTGAACTTCTGTGTCTGCGTGGGACTCTCATTATCTCAACAAATATGTTGCTGCTCACCTGTTCTGTACTCTGGGCTTTTTTCACCGACTAACACGTACCCTGGTGTGTTTTATAGCCACGTTACAGCCAGTAGTCTGTTTCACAGATCAGAAATGTACCACCAATAATTGGTATTTAACCAAAGTCCTCAACCAGGAAGCAGTAGATTTAAAAACAGATTGCCAGCTATTTCTGCTTTCTCTTAGATTTGTTTTCCCTGTCAGCGACCCTGTTGAGAAGTCTCCGTACTTAAATCGATGAATTAAGACAATAGTGACGCCCAGGCCAGCCCCGTGAATTTCTTCCCACCTGGTTTCCTGCTGGAGTCCCACCAGGACAGGGATCCCGGTGGCTGTTGGATGAGTGTCTGTCCCTGTGACTGGTATTTATACCTCCCTCTGCACGTCATCTCTGCCAGGGCTTGGTGCCACTGAAGAGTAGATATCTTCGTCCCCAATCGGACCACAAGGACACGGAGACTGTAAGAGGTTAGGGGAGGGGCCCGAGGCTGTCTGGACTGGCAGGGACCCCACAGGAGGTCACCCCTCCGTCAGCTTCGCCCCAGAGCTGTGCACTTTGCCCCGGTGACACCCCCTGTTCAGCCATTCACGGCTGAGGGCAGACGGTCCCGTCCGTCCTCCGCACAGCAGTGGCCGCCACCCGCCCTGTACCTCCCAGGCAAGGTGCTTTGGGGATGCCACTCGGGTTTGGTCCCCATGGTGTTGGAGCCCGAGGTCCAGCCGGTGGTTCTGACGGTCCTGTCCCCGAGGCTCAGGACATCAGCATCGATTCTGCTGCCCCTCCGGCTGGGCTGGCACGGGCCTGCCTGTCGGTGATGAGCTGTTATGGCTCCCACTCCAAGGCTCACCTGGGTGAGTGATGCTCCTTGTTGGTGGCTAAAGTAACTTCTCTCCAACGGAGAAGGTTTTTTTCTTTTCTTAATGGGTAGTAACTCTTTCTCCCTGAAGCAGCTTTGCTGGGGAGGGAACCAGACCACACTCTGTCCCCACCTGACGGGAAAAGCCACACGAGAGATGCACAGAATAAAGCCTCAGGTTCTCAGCCTCCCGATGTGGCGAGCGCAGCGTCACTGACACCCGGGGCCGCAGAGACCTCGGGGTGTGGCTCGCCTGTCTCGCCCTGTCAGGGGCTGTCACGCACTCAGGAGGCGGGGGTTTGGAGGAGGGTCCTGGCTGTTGTCCTCAGATGCTTGCTCAGTGCATCAGGCCCATTTCAGCGTGATGGGGCTGCCCCAGCGGCAGGAATCTGTCACCTCTCAGTCTCAGAGGCCCTAAGTCCCAAGTCAAGGCCTCTGATGCCTTCAGGGTGGAAGGAGGCCCAGCAGGCATTTGTCTTCCCCAGTGTGAGGGTGACCTCGGCCTCTCCTCCCGCCCTGGCCCGGGACACCTGCCGGCGCTTCCTCGGTGCCCGCCTCCCTCCCGGGCGCTTCCCGCCTCTGCACCCCCTTACCGGCGTCGCCCCTCACCCGGTGGCTTCGCAAACGAGGGCAGACCTCAGTGGCAGGTGAGACTCTGAAGTCCTGTTTTCTGCAAGATATGATTTTTTTCGTGGAAAAATAAGGATTGTGGGGTCAAATACATTTGGGCAATGATGAGTTAAATGCCTCGAAAGAGGTTTTATTTTTTGGACTGAAGAATGTCAGAACCGTCACTATGCTAAGGCGCCTTGTGACTAAAGAAGAAAGACAACACGCTTTCCCAGATTATTATTATTATTTTTCCCTCACCGACCTCTCACGGAATGGTGGTGCCGAGGCCCAGGGAGCGGGACCGGGGCTCTGCAGTATCACGGCTGCGGTAACCTGGGCCCCGATTCTGTCTCCGGAGCGGGCCTTCCCCTCTGTGCGCAGAGGGCGGATTTTGAACCGTGAGCAGACCGCCAGGGGCCCAGCCGAAGGGATGCTGAGGCCTCGGTGACACCGAGCTTGTCCCAGAGCCGTGGGCGGCCCCAGGCACTTCTGCACGGTCCGGGGGGTTCTCATCTGCCCGAGGCTCACGTGAGCCGTCGAAGGGCAGGCCTGAAGCTCGGGGCCGGCTCACCGTGTGGGTGGAGTCTCTTCCACACGGCGGTGGGTGGGGGTCGCAGTTCCTCCGGAAATGCCAGCCTGGTGTCACCCTCCCTTCGTTTCAGTGGGACGGTTTTTCCTTAGTTGGCAAGAAAGCAGCGCCCGGTCTCCCGAGGGCGCGAGCGAATCACCCCCCCCCCCCCCCCCCCCCGCGGCAGCGCACAGCGTCGGGCAAGGCCCACCCTCACGCCGCCGCTGGGCGGACGGGAGCGAGGGCGCCGGGCACGGACTGCCTAGACCCTGAGGGCGCGTTCCCACTTTCCCTCTTCTCCTTCTTCCTGCTCCAGAGCCGCTTTGCCGGGGCATTAATTGGAAATCTAGGTAAATGACAGGCGCGCCCCGATTTTTTATTTCTGCCAGGAGAACAATCGGGCCATTAGAAGTAACGAATGGCCCGGACTCGTGTTGCCTGTTGAAAATTTTCAAGCTACATTATTTCTGACAAGAAAAAAACAAATAATCGTTGTTTTGGCCAATTTTTACCATGAGCCGTGTCAGCGCGAGCAGATGCAGCGGGCCCTGGCTCCCTCCCCGCTGTCATGCCTCATTAAAGTGCGCCGACTCTGGTGGGTTCCCCGGTCCTTTAGGTAAACAGTTATTTACATGAACTGCGGCATTTTTCTTTGGTGACAATTTCTAATTGTTCAGGCAACCAAGGGTGATATATTAAACACTTGGAAAAAGGCTTCACCTGTGAAACAAATTACTTTAAATTAACTATCCTTTCAAAAGAAAGGCAAAATTTCAAGATGGACAAATTAGACCCTTCCCAGGCACATATGGTAAGTGTTTCAAACACGGCCCCACTGGTCCGCACTCCAGAGAACAATTCTTCATGATGGAGTAGGGACTTGCCGGCTCACCGGGGGCTCCTTCCTCTGCCAGCGCTTGCCAGCGACGTGCTCAGAAGGGGTCCTGCTCGGGCTGAGCGCTGGGCGTCCCTCGGCAGCTGGGGCCTCGCGAACCCGTCGCCTTTGCTTTTGCAGTTTAACTCTTTCCAAGGCGCGGATCAGCACAAGGCTCTCCCTGCAAAACCTTCCGTTCTCGGTGTGCCCTTGACACACGGTGTCTGGCAGCATAAGTGGGCGCTGAGTAGGCGTGAAAGCCCATCGATCAGCCACGTGTTCCTGCTTCCCATCCTGGCCGGGTTGATGTCCCCGGCCCAGGACAGGGACAGCATAGGGTCCAGTGCAATCAGTCACCAACATGGGATTATGGGAGGTCACTCCGCTCAGGGTACAGCACTCCATGACTTGAGAGGAGCATGTTAAAAGTCAAGGTCAAATCCCTACTGCACGGGGCTAGATAGTGTGCCCCCACATTTCATGTCCCGCCTAGGACCTCAGAGTACAGCCCTTATGTGGGGATAGTGCCATTTCTGGTGTAATTAGGTAAGAGGAGGCCATGACAGATTGGCCTGGGCTCTTACTCCCTTACGGTGGGCATCAGCCACTTGGAGAGACCCACGGGGGGAGGGGAGGCCACGAGAAGATGAAGACCGAGGTGGGGGTGATGGGTCCACAAGACAGAGGACCCCAAGGATGCCAGCAGCCACCACAAGTGGGGTGAGAGACCCCACCCAGGCACACGCTGGACACAGCGATGATAAAAAGTGTGTCTGAAGATCCGGTAAGCTCGATCTCACAGTGGGTTTCTAGGAATACACAAAATGACTAAAACTGACCCAGAGTAGAAGAGAGAGAAAAGCCTGAAGGGGCCGTGTCTCCCTGTGGAACTAAAACCAAATCAAAGCCGTTTACTCTCTGCCACCGAGACGTGAGACCACCACCAGTGGGTTCAAGGGGGGGGTTCTACCTTTTTCTTGCTTGCAAGCTACAGGACTTTCTGCTCCACTGACACTGCTTCTGAGCACAGACAAGGAGGAAATCTTTTCAGGAAATCATCTCATGAACATAGAAGATTCTTGACATCCAAGCTCGGTAAAGATATGTAAAGAAACCTGCAAAGCAATTCCGTCTACAAAAGTGATGTGAGTCTTACATCCGACATCACCAAACGGGAAGGAACGCCGTCCTCAGAACCGAGGACCAGCTCTCACGTGCGCCGGGCGCGTGCGTGGGGAGCACTCGTATGTGAGTCTCACTTCCTCCTCACCGACGGCCTTTTAAGAAGACGCGGCTTGAAGAGGTTGAGTCTCTCGTCATCACGTAACCCAGAGGTACGGAGGTGAGAGGTGAGCTTGGGTTTCTCCGAGGTTCCAGCCTTTTGAGGATGACTCATGGCGATGTCGTGGTGGTCCCTGGAAACAAGAGTGGGTCACTGTGAGGACACCTGTGCCTGTCACACCTACCGGTGTGACGCCAGACTGAACACAGGGCTATCGTGTTTGACGCAGACAAACAAGTGACTTGATCGAAGGTAACACTTCGTCTTGGTATTAGAACAAGGAGAAAGGGAGAGGTTTCTTTCACGGAAGCAATGTTTGCACAAGACCATCGGTTCTCCGCCCTCCAGGCTGCATTGCGACCACCTTCTGCGCGAGGGGTGACACAGGAGGACAGTTCTGATGCTTCTAGTTAAAGACAAGTGGACTTGCAAGATGCGTGAAAAAGGACTATTGGAAATAGGACCCATGATAACCAGGATGATGGCGATAAAATCAGCACTGTTTTCAGTTGATGGAACCGAAACGTAAAAGAATCAGCTGCAAACATGTGACATCTACTAAGAAAATGTTAGTTAACGCTGAACAATTTTAACTAAAACTTGACTTTTAACTAATGTGCACACATGGGCAGATTGTTATTGAACACAGCGCCACCAAAAACATACCAAATACATATTCCAGGCAAAATGATATTTACAATAGCATCAGGAATACAAAATGTCGGAATGAAATTACAAAATGTCCTGGAAAAGTATTAAAAATTATAAACTTTGCCAAGGGACAAAAAAAGCCTTAAATGACTGTGAAGAATAATGTCCCCGCACGCAGAGATCGAGCACCACGCTGTCAGCCCTCGCCGCGCTCATCTGCAGATTCAATGAATATCCAATTCTGGTCCCAGTGGGATTCGGGGCGGGACTTAACAAAATGTTGTTAAAGTTCGCCCGGAAAAATAAATGGCTGAGAAGAGCCGAGGAAAATTTGAAAAATAAGAATAATGAGCGAGGACTTGACCGACTAGATAATAAAATACTGGAGTGATTAGAACAGCATGCTCTTGGTGCAGGGATAAGTGAATCAATCGAACAGGAAAGAAATCTCAGAAAGAGACATAAATAATTTAGACATAACAAAGATGACATTTTAGGGTGGAAGAAAAGGATGGATTATTCAGTAAATAGTTTGGAGCACCTAGTTAAGCATTTGGGGAAAAAAGTTAGATTCCTCCTTTATAGTTACACTAAAAATAAATACTAGAAAGATTAATATTTTAAGCTTAGGGATGGATCTATAATTAGTACTAGAAAAAATATCTATGTAGAAGTTTATTCCATATTTCTGCGGCAAAGGCTTTGGAAAGAGTGGAGAATCATACATAGAAAAAAAGAAAGAAAAGCAGATGAATTTGAATGGATAAAAATGTATTTTCAAATTTAAAAAATGACAATGCAACCAAATTATGAAGAAGTTTTGCAAACTATATTACAATATAAGTGTTAACATCTCTGGTATATAAATGATTCTTCAAACCACTAGGAAAAGTGTGGACCAGAAATGCCCACAGTGAGGAATGTATTGTTACACTCACAGAGCATGCTCTGTCCCGCCTGCCACCTCCCTGTCTCTGCACACACACACACACACACACACACACGCGTTTTTATTTTGGTGGTGTTAAAATGAAGCCCAGCTGAGGACACTCAGTACAATCCACACGTCCAGCACGGGGTCCTGGCTAGGTAAGCCACGGGCTACCAGGCAGTCGGATACAGGACACAGCGTGGGCCGCACGGGGGAAGCTCTAACCCGTCTGGTGAATGTGAGTCCCAGATGAGGACGTGTGTGTGTGGGGGGGCGTGGGGGGCATGTGTGCAGGAGGGCGTTCCGGTAGGGATAAAAACCGTTATTTTCAGTGCTGGTCTTTGTGGGGGGCTGAGGCTGGCGATGGGGGTGGGTGGGAGGCAGGCTGCGCAGTGTCCTGATCCTACAAGTGCATTTAAAATTGTTCAGTAGAAATTATTGGAGAGAGATTAGAAACAAGTTGACTTTTCTTCTTTACGTTTCCCTGTCGTGAGAAACACTAACAAAAAAAAAGCTAATAAATATTAAGTTAAAAAGAAAAGTATAGAAAAAATACGCAGGAGATTTAAAGGGGTGGTTAAAAGAGAAGAAAGATAAATGACCAATAAGTTCAAAATCTCTAAATTTGACTTGTAATGAAGTGCAAATAAAAATGAAATAGTGTCTTACTTATAAAATTGCGTATAAAACTTCTTGCTTACAAACATGTTCTGATGGTACTGTCTGATGTCAGGACGGCGTAGGCTAACAGGCCCAGTGGAAGGTGAGGTTTGCGGTGTGGCCTGTCTGGTGAAAGATTTCACAGGATTTTAAATTCTCCGTTAAGTTGTGTCCCATGTAAATATGGTGATTATGGACGTTAATAGGGATTTTGCTTCAGCGGTGTTTACTGTAGCACCTTTGGTGACGGAAAGAAAGGCGGCTACCGGCTGTCTAGCCCTTAGGACCACACCGCGAGAGACCAGGGCGCCATCCCGAACTGCGGGAGAAGCCGGGGACCGTGGTTAGTACGAGACACTCCGTGTGAAACGCGGCCGCTGTGACAGCCCCAGCGGTGGGGTGCCAGGCTCCCTCCCGCAGTGTGGATTCTCAGGAGCGAGACAGGAGAAGTGCTCCCCGAGTTGCCAGGGATGTTCGTAGGGAGTGGGATTGTGGGAGATTTTTCTTCTCCTTCTATCTGCTCGTTCTGAAATGCCTGTGATGTAGGTTCTGGGATGAGTTCCAGGGAGTGGGGCGCAGCCTCCATTCTTGGCTTTAGTGAAATGTACTGCATGTCTGCTCTTCCCGGAGTCCCAGGAGCTCCCTCCGCCCGGGGGGCCCGTCCTGTAAGGACCTGCACCTGGGGGGGGTGCAGAGAGGCACACCCCCTGCTCGCCACAGGCGACAGAAGCATGGCGGTGGCCTGGAAATCGGGCCGGTGTCTCCCGAGCTCCCGCCTGCACCTTCCGAGTATTCCCTGGTCCTGTCGGAGGCACGCCCTGCAGGGCAGTGAACACAGTCTGAACGACTCCTCTGCCCCGCACTCCCCCTCTGGAGGACCGTGAGGACCGTGTTTGCTGGCCAGGGGATACCGTCTCCCCCCACCCTCAGCTTCAGGAGCAGGGTGCACCCTAAGAACAGGGCAAGCACCCACGGTGAGGCCCACGGGGAGCCTGGGGTGAAGGCCAGACACCACAGTGATCCACTGTGACTTCCACCACAAGAGAGAGTGACTTCTTCTGTTGTCCTGCGCTCACTCAGGCTTCGGGTTCCTACGTGTGCCCATGCGCATTCAGCATCTGTACGTGAGCAAACTGCACAGAGGTGTGCGTCCTGAGACATCCTGTCTCCCGGTACACATGCACATGCAGACATGCACATACAAACACCCACATGCAGGCATGCACATGTGTTCACATGTGGACACACACACCAGTGGACACGAACACGCATGCACACGTACACACACCCACATGCGGGCACACAGACATGCATACACATGCATGCACACAGACATGCACACACAGAGACATGCACACATATCCATGGACAGAGACACACACAGAGATAGGCACACATGCCCACAGACACACACGGATACAAATCCAGTGCAGACGCACACACACATGCGCAGACTCCACTTGCACGCATGCAGACATACACAGACATGTGCACAGAAGACACACATCTGCACACACATCCACATGCAAGCATTTTAACGGTGCTGCAACTCCAGGGGCTCCCAAAACAAACCTTGCGGGAGCCTGGACCTTGTGGCAAGACCCCCAGGAGTCTCTCCCACGGGAGGGTCCCCGCAGGGCCACCTCGGACGGGCCGTGTGGACGAGGCTCTCGGAGCACCTGGCGGCTGGCTCGCTCGGCTCCCGTGAGAAAAGCCGGTGCATTCCCTGTCTCATTCCCAGAGTCTGGGACCCCTCGGCAATTTACCCACACAGAGTTGCCGCTGGTTTGTGGAGGGGCGACTGGAAACGGGCTCGGGCGCGTACGCGGGGGACGAGGTGCTCACGCCGCGGAGCTGGTCGGCTTCGCCATCCCGTGAATAGCCGAGGGGGGCCTGTTTTAGCTTCTATGTTGCTGTTAATTTCATGCCTGACGCTGAGTCCACGCTGAGTCCTTAATCTTGTTAAGAAACACCCGCAAAATATTTATTACTGGCAAACTTATTTCATAGGTAATTGCATTGCACTTTTTTTATAAAAAAACTTTTATTTTATGCCTTTTTGTGAAATAATTAAAAACATCATTTTCTTTTTGATCTTTTGGGGATTAAAACTATATTTAATCATGCGGTGTTTTTTTTATTATTTTTGTTCTGGTGTTGTGGCGAGTGTACCGTGGTTTTTATCTTCTCTTTGTACTTGCAATAACATATTATTTGACCATGAATCATTTTAATGGATTGAAACATAAGCATGTGAATTGAAAAATAGATACATTAGTCAAATCAATAAATAAATATGAAAATATATTTCTACAATGAAAAACCATCTTGGCTACTGTGTCCTCCAACTTGGACAGAGAGCGCTGAAATATACGGCCGTAAAATATAGCTTACCATGTCAACTAGCCAGTGCCTGCGGCCTGGAAGGGATTGTGAGCACTGGGAAAGTAGTATTTCATCAACAAAATCATAAAATGGAGACATTAAAATGAAGGGATGATGGAGTGCGGCGGGCGTCTGTGAAATCACCCTTCAGTCGGAGGCTGGAGCGGTTCGGTGTTAGGCGTTGCATACTTTCGTATAAATTTGCTTACAAATAGCGGCCTTAACAAGCAGGGGGTGCCGGCTGGCCCCGTAGCAGACACGTTTCCACTATTGTGGCTGAACAAACTCCGCTTGCTCCCCGGGGTCCAGCTGGAGTAGGAATAAGTGATCCATCTCCGCGCCCAAAAGTACAACTCCGCCGATCTTCCCCCGGCGTATTTGTCTTTGCTAATTAATGACTGAACACCGCCCCCCAGCCCCTTAGCTACTGGGAAGCCAGCTACGGGTTTTTAGAGACTTCTGCTCTGGTGCTGTCTTCCTCGGGTGAAATGCTCTATCGGTCGTAATCAGTGTTCAATCTCTAATTTCATAAGATAATAAAATGGGCTGCAAGGGTTATTAGGAGTTACATTGTGTGACTTATCAGTTATTTGTCAGAAGAATGTTGGAATGTAATTAACATGCATTCTTTTAAATGCAACTGAGAAATAAGGACTTTAAGGACTTGCCTGTCTCAGAAAGGAGGCGAGAAACTCAGGGAGGAGGCCTGCATTTGCATGCATTTACATAACAGTGTAATTTTTCTGTGGTACACAGTATTTGTTAGTATCTGCAGAGTGCTACAATACTCGGACCCAGCAGCATTCTTTCAAATGAGCAGGTTCGCGGGGTGGAGGAGCTCCGACAGCACAGATGTGGAGTCGGGCAGGAGGACCCCAGGTTTAGGGTGGGCGGGGCTCCACAGTTCTTGTCGTCCCACCCAACTCTAGTCATCCCCCATAAACCATCACCGAGCGCTTGGCTCCTGGACCCCCCACCCAAGGGGGAGGGTTGCCTCCGCTCCCCCCAAGCACCGCCTCTGCAGCCCTATTTCCTGCCTGGCCCCGGGTCCCCGAGAATCACAGTCCAAGGCAGAGCCCAGCCTCTGAGTTGAATACCACCCAGCGGGATGGGAAGGCGGGAGAAGCCTTTTAGACTTTCTCCTCTTCAGTTTCAAGCATTGCTATTTTGCTGCTCTTGGCCCGTCGAAACGGCCACTCGCAGCCAGCCCGGGAACCCAGCGAGCCCCTCCACCTGGATGCTGATTCCTAATGTATGACTTATTCCCCTCCTCCCTCAAGGCCTGCCCTGGGACCCGCCCCAGGACCTGGGCTCTGGCACCTGGACGTTGGGAGTCGGACTCATGTGGGTGCCCAGCCTGGCCCTCCCTGGGCTGTTGGGGCGGCCAGGGTGCCCTACATGGAGGAGCTGAGTCTCAGGTCCTGAGGCGGGACCCTTGGGTGCATGCTCCGAGCCTGAGCTGGCATTGCTGCTGCGCCTCGGGGAGCGAGGCTCTGGGGACCCCCCGGGAGCCTTCACACGGCCTCTGTCCCCATGCACACGAGTTGGCGACTGGAGGGAGCTCCGGGAGCCCCAGAGGGGAGCCCCCCGAGCGGCCCCCCTGCCCGCCACCTGGCGACCAGCGCAGGAGAGGCACGCTGTGGGGGTCGTCTTACTGCTCCAGAGGCAGCTGTGCCGATTTCAATGTGCATTTTTTATGAAACGTTTTATTCGGGGCAACTGGTTGACACTGAGTCTGCTGCCCCCCTTCCTTCCCTGTATCCTCGGGTTTACTCTCTTCCAGTTGGTTTTGGTTATAACGCGGCCCACCCACATGTAGGTTGCAGAGATGGGAGAACAAAAGTCACAGACAATTCGGGGTAATTGTGGTGAAGCCTTTGTACCGCATCTGCCAAGGCTGAGTATACTAGCACGTGATGTTTGGAATTAATAGTTTCAACTTGCTCTTTTCAATTGATTTTTTTTCGGGCGGGGGGAGGGAGTATACAGGAATGTATCCAAATAAATATTATTTTTGAATCGCAGACATGTTAGCGCTATTTAAATGCCATTTGGGGAATGATGTATGCACATAAACATTTAAAATAATGCCAGTAAAAATTACAGCGACTCACGGTCCAGACCACCCCGTGCCAGCAAGCGCGGGCCGGCCCCGCGCACAGAGTCCTTCCTGGACGCACGTGAGGCTTTATTTAATGCATCGACCTCCACATGCTGTTGTCATTAAAGCCACTAATAAATGTGATTGGATTTTTGATGCAGTAAACTGTTTATTGTGCTGGCGCTGTGTTCTCCTCGGAGGCCGCACAGGGGCGTTTCCGCACAAGGCTCCTTCCGAGCGCGGGCGGGCCGGACTTGAGCGTCAGCTGTATTTCTTGTGTCTGTGTCCTCGTGGCCCGAGTGTGAAAACTTTATTGCTCATTATCTACTGGGCTGTGATGAAGTGACAGATGATTTATGGGGAGCCAAAAACTGTGTTTCGACGGCGAACGGTTTTATCCTTGGCGCTGCGACCCTGCCAGCCGCCCCCAGCTGCCCGGGCGACAAATGAGCAGAGCCCGCTGCTGGCCAGGCCGGCGCGCTCCCTTGTAAAGGTCCCCCTTTCGGGTCGCGCTCTGCTCCTAATTTGATTCAATTCCCCTTTGTTGCTTAAAAATTCAATTTGTTTAATTGAGCTGTTTGACAATAAAATCTGAATTCCATGCATTTTAACCATTCGTATTAAATTTCTCTCTGTATAGTACTTTTATTAATGCGCTTTACAGGCGGAGGCTTAATTTAAATTTGGTGACCTCACAAGCTTATAAAAAGATCTGCTTTTTTTTTCCCCTCCTCAAACCTAAATTAAAATGAGTGCATGCAAACCAATGGTAGGCTCGTGATTCCTTCACTGGGTTTAATAAGTGGAGGGAAGGGCCGGGCTACAGGAGTGCGAAGCCTGCAGGTGTGTGTGTGTGTGTGCTTTATGTGTGTTTTCCTATGTTAATGGATGACATAATATTGCGGCAGAAACTCGAGTCTAAACGCCCCACCGTGAACAGTTCCGAAGGCGTGCCTGCATCTCCTGTTCGAATGGGGGTGCGGGGGTGCGGCGTGGCCGAGCGAGCACACCTCATCTGCTGTTTACGGGGTTCTGTGGTTACAGACATCGAAGAGCTGAACATCTTTACTTTGAGGGTTTGTAAGATGCTCAGAAACCAGCGTAAGGTTTTTAAGGTTTTGCTAAACTTTAATCTGTAAAATTTTACTGCAATACCCGAGTCATTATGTGTGTGTAGGATGCTGTGTGGCTTTGCAAACACTTTTAAGCGATGAATTATGTTACGAGAACGGGCTGGCTGTGCATCATTATGTCCAGGTAAATGCCAGGATGATGACATAATTGGTAGTTGGGAGTAAAATACAACCCCTGTAAAATGTTACCAAGGTAAGCGTGGAGGGCTGTAATTCATTACACATAAACATGACTTCTAGGCATTTATCATTTCGTGAAATACAGACTAGCCCGATCTCAGCAGGCATTGTTTCTCTCGCCTTTGTTGCTTCAGTCAGCCGTGTGGCTGTGTCCTATTTCAAAACTGCTAATTCCTTTGGTTTCCACCTTTCTCCAGGGTCCCCCCGCGAGTTTTAATTCGAAGCCTCTTCTCATGCTCTGGAGACTCAGTGTCCTATAAATGCTGCATCCTGCCGGCCAGCCGGCCTCTGTGAGGACGCGAGTCCCAGTCCAGACAATGACAAATGTGTGGCTTCGGATGGGAGGTCAGATGGCTACTCCCGACATTAAAACGGCCAATTTCATAATAGCCAGCACCTTCGGGAAAGACATTTCCGCCCGCCGCGCCTGTTAGCCCCGCCGAAGACGTGGGGTAATAGTGTGGACGTCGGAAGCCCATTCCCCACCTGGGCGGCCGGCCTCCGTAGCCCTAGGCGACTGTTTAACTTTTAACCCGCCCGCTCGCTCAGCGAACCCGCACGGAGCACCGCGCGCGGTTGCGCCGAGGGTCTGGCAACGTTTGTTTTGTGCCGTTCCCTCTAAGACACATCACTCATGTGATCAGCCGCGGTCTGCTGTCCCGGCGTACGATGCCATTTCCTCGAAATGGCCGTGTTTGTGTCCAGTTCATCGGGCTGCAGGTCACGGGGCCCCTGAGCCCTTCTCAGGGTGCCGGCTCAGAGGGAGAGCCCAGCACCGAACGCAAAGGGCTGTTGTCTGGCCGTTCTTGGGGGGGCGTTGGGTTTTCTAGTATTTCACCAAGACTGGACTTGGTGACCAGCCCCTCCCTCGCCACGTGCGAGACCAGCTGCTTCATGACCACGAGGTGTCCTTGTCCTCCAGTGGCATCTCGAGCGCCACTGGGGGTCCGTCACCCTCACCAAGGCCTGGTGTCTCCCTGCCTGCTCCGGGGCCCGGCCACGTCACCTGGAGGGTGTGGTGGGAAGACATCTGATGGGACAGCTGGGTGGCATGCAGCAAGCCCTTGGCCCGCTGGTTAATTGATGGCACCGGAGAGCTGACAATGAAATTGCCTGGAATCAGTGCGCTTCCCACCAATGGGGCCGACCGTCCCCAGCTCCGGCGGCCACCCCACAGAGACCGAAGGCAATGGGGAGTCGGGGCCGGGGAGGAGGTCCGCAAACCCCAACACCGTCGGCTCCTCCAGGCGGAGGGGCAACGTGCGTCCAGCGGGGGCTGGCCGGAGGCCTTCTCTGTCCATGGAAGCGGTAGGAAAGCGTCGGCATGTCCCAGCTCCCCACATACATTGCACATAGGCGATGGTGTGTTTATCCCCTCCTCAGATTTCCCCCACAGGCCACCATCCCCGTGGACTCTGTGACAAAGAATGGGGTGTAGTGGCTGAGATTTTCTCCACCGCCGTTCCCGAGTTGACAAAGGCACTTCCCATTGTCCTCGGAATGTGGTTGCCGAGGACCCGAGACCCCCATCAGGAAAGCCCTCACGCTTTCCAGAAGGGGACCTGCTCTTCCACTGGAAAAGAAAAGCAAACCCAGCTTTCAGGAGACAGTGACATGCGCCATGAAAGGGAGACCGACTTTGCCTTCACTCCAGGAAATGCCACTGGGTAAGATTCGAGCTGAACCAGCTGCTCCGGTCCTGATGCGCAGGCGTGGCCGAGGAACGACACCCGGGTGAGGACGGTGGGGACGCAGAAAAGAGACCTAAGAGACGGTTCCTAGGCCTCCCGGTAGCTCTTCCTCCAGAGCTTTTCTGGAGCAAAAACCGAAACCCAGAATGCTGCAGAATCCACGCTCGGGAGCCTGTTTTTATGTGCAGGAAACAGAGGGTTAACTGTAGAAAAGGGAGACGCGCTTTGCCTGCCTCCACCCCATCTCCAAGGTGAGCCGGTCAGGACCGCGGGCACGCCTTCTGGTTTGTTCCCCTGTCCCCAGCACCTCGTACCAGGCCTGGGCAGATACCTGATGGGGGGACGCATACGTCACTCCCTGAGACTGTGGTGATAAGCAGTGACGTCAGGGGTGGACTCCGTGTGCCGGGCACTCGGCAGGCCTCGGTTACACGGCGGCGACTGTTATGACTCAGCCGAACTTGGCTCTTCCTCCGCCTCGGGAGCGTTCCTGGAGGCCGGAGACCAAGTTTGTTCATTGTGTGTTCTTAGCGAGGCCCTCCCACGCGGGGAGCGCCTGGAGCCCCGGAATATAATTTCATTACCATTGCAGCTGGAAACCCACCTCGGGCGGGAAACCGAACAGATGAGCTCTCTCCCCGCTCAGAGCCCATGGCGATGTGCGTCCGTATTGTAATTCTGCGGGCCCAGTGGCCACCGAACATGTATATTTTATGGTGGAGTAAAGACAGACGAACAGCTCTCGCTTACTGAGCAGTTACTAGGGGCAGGCCCCGTGTTTATTTTTGTTTCTTAGCTTGTTGTATGCTGTGTTTACGACAACCTATCGGGAAGTGGCTGTTTCTGTCCTGGATGAACAGACGGGTGGGCAGAGCCTATCAGGCGCCTGGGAAGGGTGGGCCGGTGATGCGGACCCGGGGGTGTGAGCGGGAGGCTTGCCTGGCAGCGGTGGGACCTGTGGTGTCGGACTGGGAGTGTCTGTAAAAAGCTCCAGCATCGGGGGGCCCCGCCCTGGGGTGATGGGGGTGAGGAGGGGAGGGCCTGGGCCTTGGCCTCCGCTGAGCCCGGCTTCCCTCTCTGTTTGCATCGTGGCCTAGGGCAAGCCACTTCTCGCAGAGCTGGGCGCCTTATTTAAACAGCGGGCCTGGCACTGGTACCTACCAGGGTGGCGGTAACGAGTCCCGAGTGTGGTCATTGGAGGAAGGCAGTGTTGGCCCAAGTAGGAAGTCAGCAAAAGTCGGTTTCCTTCTCCCCGGGGGGTCCTCCCCACGGAGCCTCCTGGCCCCATGAAAGCGGCGTAGCCCTTCTCGATGGGGCTCACGCTCACGTTCGGAGGGCTCTGCAAGAGGCTGGAAATAGGGAACAATTACCCACAGGCTTCGTCTTCGGGGCCCGCGCCCTCTCCAGACCTGTGGAGGACACCACGTGACCCTGGCATTGAGGACACACCCCCAGCCTTCCTCTCCCTGGCCATTGGACCCCCCGAGGGGACCCAGCTCGGTGCAGCCCAGGGACCTCACGTGAACTTCTCCTTGCTGATAAAACATTGTCCTGCTTTTGTTGGGTTCTCTAGGAATCGGGTCTCAGAAGGTGTTTGCAGGTGTGAACCAACCGGGGTTCAATGCAGATGATCAGATCTTGCACCCCTAAATTCTCCATCAGCAGGCGTGGTCGGAAGGTGCAGGCATCTGGGTTCCGACGGGCAGGGAGCCTTTGAGAAATGCTGCTCTAGACGAGAGTGACCAACCCACCCTGTCTGCCCACAGTGTAGCGCTGTGACCCGAAACCCTTCCGTCCCGGGAAAACCAGGACTGGTGGTCACCCTAGAGAGGTGTGAATTCAGTCTCCTGGGGACTCTTAGGGGCCACCCACCTGGGCTCGGAGTAGGGCTCTGCACCTCAGTCCACGCCTGCCCAAATTTTCTGCAATCACCTGCCATCAAACGAGCAGGTGCTGAGCTCAACCCACGGTGGGGGACTCCAGGAACTGGTGGCTGGACCCTGCTGCTCCTTGCTTACTGGAACACAGCGGTGACAGCTCTGGTCCTCTCCAGTCCCCATCTGCCGGCCAGGCTGCCCGTGGTGCCACAGCCAGCCGTGCGCCCAGCTCCCCGGCACCTGTCCCACCACAAGTCACAGATCGGACGTGCACCTGCTGTTCCCACCAGGCTCCCCGGCCCCCGGTCACGTGGGAGGGCGTGGCGATGTGCCCTGCCCTGCAGAGCGGGACTCAGCCGCCACGCCAGCACGGGTTTCCGATCTGAGCCGTTGCCGCACCTGTCCCGTGTCTCCCGTTCCCTGGAGGCGTCGCCCTGCCAGTGTCCGGTCACTGCTCGGGAAAGCGGTGTGCAACAGGCACGGGGTGTGCTAAGGAGGGCGACCGAAAGCCAAGCTAAGTGTATGTTAGTGCAAGCGAACTTAGCCAGTCACTGCTGAGAAAACCTGATAACTGGGACTCTAACTCAGCACGATGGCGTCATCTAGCCCAGAAAAGGTGCTCATTATAGCCATGCCGCTCACAGTGGCGTGGAGATCACGGCTGGGTCGCGCGGAAGCACTGGAGGGCTGTGGGACCTCGCGGGACCTCAGCCTCGGCCGCCAAAGAAAGGGCTTCACACTTTCCTTTTCCTTCACACCCTTTCTTTGTCTTCTCTCCCCCCTCTCCCTCTCTGCCACAACGTCGGCTTTGCTTTTCTAGTTTCGAGCACAGAAATCGGTGTTCCTGCTTTTTGGTTCCCTGAAGTAACAATGAGGTTTCTGGGATCAGCCCCGGCGCCCTGACCAGCCCGCCCACGGGCGGCTCCGCAGAGGACGCCGGTTTCCCACAGTCCTGCCGGAGGGAAGTCCGGGAGCCGGGAGCCGCGCGGGCCTGTCCTGGCAAGGACCCTGCTCCCTCCTGCTGGCTGGCAGACGGCTCTCCCCTCCCGGTGTCCTCGCACTGGGCCCGGGGGCGGTGCGCTTCGCGCCTCTCCTTTCAAGGGCTGGAGGCCGTCCTGGGGCCCCAGCCCCTGACCTCCTTATGCCCCGATGCAGCTCCCAGCGCCCTCACGTCCGGAGGGGGTTTGGGGCGAGGTGGGGTGGGCCTTCAGTCCCCAACGGCCATGTTTTCGAAAGCATTTCACCCCCATATGTTCTAACTCACCCGGGGGGAGGGCATGGCACAGCCACGCCGCATTCCGTGAAGACACATAGAAACCACAGGCCCTCAGCCCTCGTCCAAGGTCACAGTGCCCTTCGTCACGGGGGGCGCTCGGGCATGGGTCAGAGGCTGCCTGAGGGAGCGCTGTGCCCCCAAGGCCCCCTGTTTTCTGAGCCCGGGGTGGAGCACATCACGTGCTCTAGGTACTGCCTAGACCTGCCCAATGCCAATGCCGCTGGAAGGGGTGGCCGCAGCCGGGGGGCGTCCTTGTTCAGCGGGCGGAGGGCAAGGTGGGCTCGCCGCAGGGCCCTCACTTTGTCCCCCAGCTGCTGCCGCCACCCCCAGTGCTTGGCGGTGCCCACATGGTCCACGTGTTCAGGCGTGTCAACCAACACAGGCCGCCACACCGCCAGACCTCACGCGGGACGTTGCTGCACATGCGCCACCGAGATGGGGCGCAGAGGCCCGCACCGACTTCTTCGGGCTGGGGGGCCTTCGGGCAGGTCAAGCATTTCCGGGCTGCGGCCCGGTTTGCTCTGCTGAGGCAGCAATGGACGAACCCGCCCGGCACCCAGAGCCCCCCTCGCACAGTGCCCCACGGTGGTGTCTCCAGGCTCCCCCCGGCCCGCTCCGCAGACCACCTGCCTCCTTCCCGTGTCCCTCCGACTCCCCTGGCTCAGAACAGGTGGCCACGGACCCACCGAGGCCATTCCCCGGGCGTCATCTCTGTGACCTCGTCTCTCCATCAGCGGCGGCCCCTGAAGGGCAGCGCTCACCCGGCTGTCCCCCCGCTGAGCTGCGTGGGGGCCCCGAAGCTCTAAGGCCGTTGGTGGGTGGCTCACACCCCGGTGAGTGGGAGAGAAGGCCAAGCTTGGGTTTGAGGAGGGTGGGGTGGTCTCATCACGGATGCACAGGTGTGACAGAACACAGGGGACGGAGGGCCAGGGCCGTGGACTGCTTGTCACTTGCTGGGCCCACGGGAGGCTCGGCCATGCCACGTGGATCCCTCGGAGAGGCGGGGGCCCCACTGGCCGAGGCCGCTCCACTTTCTGTACAAGTGGCCCGGACCTCACGTCCACTCTGCCACATCGAAGCTGACTGTGCAGTGGGCCCAAGGCTAGGACAGGCGTTTCACCATCCCCGCTCTGCTGGGCCGACCCCTCCTTCGCTCCCCGGGCCACAGGCAGGAGACAGTGCAGGACACCCACGGTGAAGCGGCCTTGGACGAGCAGGAGATGGGAAATCCAGGAGATGCCAAGTCTGCGGTCTCAGGAGACCCAGGCCACAGTGGGAGAACTGCTGCCTCAGGACCTGCTCGGAGGGTGGCTTCCTGTGACCATCAGAAAGGGGACCCTGTCGGTCCCCACGAGCGCACCTGTGCACGGAGGGGGCCCACGGGTGGCCGGCAGAGGCAGGTCCAGACTGGCCTTCCCCGAGATGAGACACAGGTGTGGCCCCTTGCGCGGTGTGTTTTCCCGGAGGCATTCGGGCACCTGGTGGAAAGTACCGCCCCGTGGAAGTGGGGGTGGCCCTGGCGGGCGGGCAGGGCTGGGCCCACAGGACGCCGCGTCTCCGCAGTCCGCACCCTTTCACTGAGAACGACATCATTCTCGCCGAGGAGCAGACCCGGCGTGTCCTCAGCCACCAGTTCCCATACCTGACAGTAGCTCTCCTGTTCTAGACGCAGGCCCCTCTGGTGGGTAAGAAAATTCGTGAGTACCGGTCATCGTGGGCACGTGTTTCAAAGGTTCATGGACTGCGGCGATGCCCGGAGACCCGCGTGTCCGGGTCGGGGCGTGAGTCCTCTAAACCGCCGCGCCTTAGCTGGGGGCTGCGCTAAGGGCCGCGGCGAGTCACTGCCGCTCCGGATGACTCGGTGTGGGGGCGCCTCCGTCCGACCGGCCCGCGGCCACACTGCCACATGGTTTTCGGTTTGTCTTTGTGTGTGTGTGTGTTTGGCAGCCACGGTCCCCTCCAGTCGCAGTGGCAGATAGCCCAAGGAAAGCCGTGTTAACGAGACCCCGTGGAAATGGCAGGGGTGCAGGAGGGACAGTCTTATGCGGGGAACTTGGCACTGGATCGGAAGCCCAGGCGGCTGCTCGCCTTAGGTAACCATGTAGGAGGGGTGGCTGGTGGCGGGGAGAGACGCGGACCGAGGAGGCGGCACACCGGGCAGGGAGGCGGGCCCGCCGTCGGTGGAGGAGACAGTTCGCGGACCCCTGTCACCCCAGGGTCTCGGGTGAGATGGGCGAACACCGCCGGGACCCCTGTGACGCGGTGCCGGGCCCCTGTGACATGGTGCCGGACCCGTGCGGCGCGGGGGCGGTGCCCACCTTTGCTGTGGCCGGGAGGGCGGGGCGCGAGCCGCCCACTGGGCTCCTGCGAGCTTCTCCCGTTGGGAGGGAGGGTTTCCCGCCTGCGCACTGATGGCTGTTGGGATGTTTACAAAGTCACTAAGGAAACCCTTCGGATTCCAGGCTGGGAGGCGGCCTCCAGGCGCTGGTTCCCCACGGCCAGCCATCCTGGTCCTCTTCTCTGGTTTCTCTACCCCATCGCACATGTTTTTCAGAAAACAGACGGAAAAAAAGACGGGAAAAAAGATGAGAGTTCCCTCTCATCACTTTTGGGGGGCCTGTGCCTCAGCTGGATATGGGGGAGGTTGGCCCTTTGGTTGACGGAAACTTTGCAGATCACCCTTACACCCAATGGCCTCAGTTATTCCGGTGGCTGTAGAAGGGTTTCATTTTCCCTGTAGTGTCAGAGCCAAGCTCCTGCCGGTCCCATCGAACCCCAAGAAGCAGGGGGGCAGGGGACGGGAAACATTCACCCCCGTGGCTGCCTAGGCCGAGAGACGGCTGGAGGTGTCTGTGCCGTCCATGGAAGTGTGAGGACTCCGCCCCGGGGAGACACAGGAGGACAGAGGGCCCCAACGAGGCTTCAAGTGCAGGGGCTCGTGGGCAACCGAGCTCCTCAGCAGAGATGACGGGAAAATTGAAATTTCAGCCGTGCCAATAGGTTTTTAACATTCAGGGGATGAGAGCCAAAGGGGGAAAAATCTATTACCGTTTCCGGGTGACGTGAAGCCACCTCTCAGATGTCCCCGAAGCACAAAACAGAAAACACCGGGGCGGGCGCGGCTCGGGGAGCCGGAGGGCGGCACCCACCCTCCTCCGAGGCCCCCCTGGAAGCGTGGGGCTCCCCAGGAGGTGCCTCGTGGTTTTCGTCTGAGCCCGTGGATCCAGTTGAGCTCACGGAAGACTGATCCATTTCAGTTAATGTTAAAAATTAGTTCAAGACCATTCTGGAGAAAAATAGTCCTTTGCTGCTATTTCCTGGTAATGATCTGAAATACGAGCAGCGATCTCTCTCCCCCGCCACGGACCCCTCGGCCGCGTGAGGAAGTCCCCTAATGGGCTAGATCTAGCAGCGTCGCCCTTGAAATTAAATGCTGCTGTTTAAAACTTCATTTTTATTAGAAGAACTTGACATCAATAATTTTATACCTTTGATTAAATAACTAAAAATACATTATTATTGGGTTAATAATTACTCTAGATATGTGCAGGTTTTTGACCATTTCACTGCATTATTATGGCATGGAAGCAAAATTTCACTCATATATTTGACTTAAATGGCAGTCTTTGGGGATTTGAATCAGAAATTATAAGTTCTGCTGCAATTTACATGTTAAGTTCTGTAACCCCGTGATAGTTCAACCATTTGTTAAAAAAACAGTAGGCGGCCTGTGGTGTGATTTTCAATGAATAATTTTATTTTACATCCAGCACAAGGTCCAGCTGAATGTTTCATTACATTAAAATTTCACCAAGTGACATAAACCTTGTAATTAAAAAAGCGTTAACGTTTTACAGAGTGCCAGATAATTTTTGCAAACACTGATCTATTCCTTCAAGA
>CM052542.1:154800017-154810403 GCA_028533065.1 Trachops cirrhosus | reverse complement strand
TTGGCTCCTCTACCACCCACGTGTCGGGGTCCCACGCCACCCCACAAGCCACCCACGCATGATGTCGTCTGTCTCTTACGTTTCGGACACTTGTGTCGAGGGTCATGTTATTTGCTACTGGGCTCTAATTTCATCTGCCTTTCCATTATCACTGGTGAGACTGAGAACCTTTCCCTAAGCGTGCTGCCCACTTGGACGTACTGGTCTGTAAAATGCCCCCTCCTGCTCCTTACTCACGTTTCTCGTTCTTGTTGATCCCTAGAACCCTCTCTATATCCCAGATGGGAAGACTTTTCACTGATGTGTTGTCGATTTGAAGTATTTTAATTCTGTCCCTGTTTAATCTCACATATTAGACATTATAATGATTATTTTCTTCTGCTTTTATTAAATATATTTTATTGATTATGCTATGACAGTTGTCCCATTTTTTCTCCCCTTTATTTCCCTCAGCCCTGTAATCCTGCTCCCACCCGTGTTCCCCCACCTTAGTTCATGTCCATGGGTCATACATGTCAGTTCTTTGGCTTCTCCATTTCCTACACTATTTTTAACCTCCCCCTGTCTATTCTGTACTTACCATTTATGCTTCTCATTCCCTGTCCCTTTTCCCCATTCTCCCCCTCCCCACTGATAACCCTCCATATGATCTCTATTTCTGTGAAACTGTTTCTGTTCTAGTTGTTTGCTTAATTTATTTTGTTTTTTTTTAGGTTCGGTTGTTGATAGTTGTGAGTTTGTTGTCATTTTACTATTTGTATTTTTGATCTTCTTCTTTTTCTTAGATAAGTCCCTTTAACATTTCGTATAATAAAGGCTTGGTGACAACGAACTCCTTTAACTTGATCTTATCTGAGAAGAACTTTATCTGCCCTTTCATTCTAAATGATAGCTTTGCTGGATAGAGCAATCTTGGATGTAGGTCCTTGCCTTTTATGACTTTGAATACGTCTTTGCAGCCCTTTCTTGCCTGCAAGGTTTCTTTTGAGAAATCAGCTGATAGTCTGATGGGAACTCCTTTGTAGGTAACTGTCTCTTTTTCTCTTGTTGCTTTTAGGATTCTCTCCTTCTCTTTCATCTTGGGTAATGTAATTATGATGTGCCTTGGTGTGTGCTTCCTTGGGTTCAACTTTTTGGGGACTCTCTGAACTTCTTGGACTTCCTGGAAGTCTATTTCCTTTGCCAGATTGGGGAAGTTCTCCTTCATTATTTGTTCAAATAAGTTTTCAATTTCTTGCTCTTCCTCTTCTCCTTCTGGCACCCCTATGAATCAGATGTTGGGATGTTTAAAGTTGTCTCAGAGTTTCCTGAGCCTCTCCTCACTTTTTTGAATTCTTGTTTCTTCATTCTGTTCTGGTTGAAGATTTATTTCTTCGTTCTGCTCCAAACCATTGATTTGAGTCTGGTTTCCTTCCCAGCACTGTTGGTTCCCTGTGCGTTTTCCTTTAATTCATTTTTCATAGCCTTCACCAGTGCTTTGAACTGTGCATCTGATAGGTTACCTATCTCTTCATCACTTAGTTGTATTTTTCCTGGAGCTTTGATCTATTCTTTCATTTGGGCCATATTTTTGGTCTCGGTGCACCTGTTACGTAGTGAGGGGTGGAGCCTCAGGTATTCACCAGGGCGGGGCAACAGGTCACTGCACTGTACGTGGGGGAGGGTCCGAGAGGGAACAGTGGCACCTGCTCGGCTCTCTGACGAACTTCAGTCACTTCCCCCGCTACCCACAAGCAAACTGGGCCCTTCTGGTGCTGATTCCCGGGTGGGTGGGTTTGTGTACGCTCTAGGACCCTGTGGGTCTCTCCAACGAACTCTCCTGCGAGGCTGGAAGTTTCTCCCACTGCCGCCACAACCCCCACAGGTGTTTTTGATCGGAGGTTTGCGGCTTTATTCCCTGCTGGGACCCTGGGTTGTGGGTGTGTCTGGGTCCTGAGTTGTTCCTCCTAGTGTGTCTGCACACGAATGTGGGACCACCTCCTCCGCCAGCCGCCACCTCGCCATGAGTCCTCTGCGCCCGGCAGCCCGTCTTGGCCCCTCCTACCGGTCTGGGTGAGTGTTTCTTGTTTAACTCCTTGGTTGTTGGACTTCCATACCGTTCGATTTTCTGGCAGTTCTGGTTATTTTTTGGTTTTAAATTCGTTGTTGTCCTTTTGGTTGTGCGAGGAGGCACAGTGTATCGACCTATGCCTCCATCTTGGCCGGAAGTTGACATTGTAATGATTATTAATTCCCATAACAAATGTTTAGATTTTCCTTCTGTTTTCTTCTCATTCTTTTTTGTATCTCACACTTTTTTCCTAGGAAAGATTTCATTCTACTAGATTTTTTTAACCTGAAAAGTGTGTTTATTTTTATCTTCACTCCTAGAAAGAAAGATGGTGTTTCTGACAGGTTTTTCTTCTCCCTTGGCACTGGTGTGACACTAAGCCACGGACCAGCGGCTCTCACTGTGGCTGCTGAGAAGTCTGCTGTCGGCCCAATACGGGCCCTTGTAGGGATGTGCTCCGGGCTCCTGTTGCTCACAGAATGTCTCTGGGTTTAAACCTGGTGTCTTTGTGCTGAGTCCCCCCCGTGGTGTCTCACTTCCTTGCACGTCGGACCGTCCTCGACAATCGACTTGCATGTGATGGAGGTTACTGGTTGAAAATCCTGGCAGCCCAGTTGAGTACATTTCTCTTCTTAGAAGGTACTCCCTTGATTTCCTCTGGGTTGGGAGCCAGGAGCCACCCCTGACATAAGCCGGTGTCAGTCTGATTCTGGAGCAGGGGTGTCAAACTCACTGTCACCGGGGGCCGCATCAGCCTTGCAGTTGCCTGCAAAGGGCCGAATGTGATTTCAGGACTGTGTAAATGTAACTACTCCTTAACCATTGTTAAGCGAGAGCTTGGTGCTGCCGCTGGGTAGAAACAAGGTGCCCGGCCGGATAAAACAAGGTGGAGGGCCGGATTCGGCCCACGGGCCTTGTGTGCGCCACCTGTGTCCTAGAGTCTCAGTGGGACTCTGTGTGACAGTTTCAGCTCCTCCACCCCCCGGAGGCTGGAAGTCTTGCCCCCACCCCATTATGCAGAACTGCCTTCAGCGTGCTGACCACTCCGCCGGCCAGCCCAGTGCGATTCCTCCCTGCGTTCCACCCTCTGCTCTCGCTGCTCTGAGTTCAGCCCACATCTGGGGGCTTCGGCCGCCTTCTTTCCTTCCGGGGAGCCCGGCGAACCACCTGCATCTCCGCCTGATGGGGGTCTGGCTCTCCCGAGAGGAGGGTACTTGTGCGCGTCTGGTCCGGGGTCCTGCCTAAAACGGAAGCGGTGACGGTCCCCGAGGTGCGCTCGCTTCTGCTCTGGCCTGACATCACTGTTCCGAGTTCGGCTGTCCTGTGTGGGTGCAAGCTGAGACACAGTTTCCGACCGCTGGCTCCCGAACTGCAGGGGAAGTAGGAGAGTCAATCCCCTGCATACCCTCAAGGATTTGGGAGACCCTCCCTGCTCCGTGAAGTTTCAAACACCCGATGCAGACGCCTTATCTGACCCTCTCTCCTAATTTCCAGGCACGCTGTGAGGTTTCGGCAAGTGCTCGATATATGTTTGCTCTTCGGCTGAGTCCAAATACTCCACTTTGCCTTCTAATCAGAATCTCTGATAGATTTGCTTTTGTTTGCTGAAGAAAAGCAGATAGCAAAACTTTCTAAACTGTGCAGACTGGGACTTTACATGCATGGGAAAGCTATGCTAGTGTGAAAATCCGAGCTTATGACGCTGAGGGAAGAAATGGTTTATTAATCTCTATGGATGCATTTTTATTTTGCTTTGAAATTTGGGAGGAATTCGATGCCCTCGTAGAAAACTGTGGTCGAGATTGGCCCCACCTGCTCCCCCTGCCCTAGTAAACACGGACGGATTCAAGGTGGGGCAGACCCAGGCGGCCCCACCCCCCGGTGTTCGCCACTCTGTGGGGGCCCCGCCCCCAGTGCAGGGGTGAGGCCTGCTCGTGCTGCTCCCGGAAGAGGACGGCGACGGTGCCGGAAAGCATGCGGTCACGTGGATGTGCGTTAATTGTTTACAACCATGACCCGTGCCTTGCTGGGACACTTGTAGAAGCAAGGTGCCACGCGTGAAGGTCACATGGGCGAAGCCTGTGGCAAGACACTGAGCCCGCTGTCCTTGCCACTGACAAGCACATGAGATCAAACGTGGAGTCTCCCTCTGGATGGGAGCCCTTGGCCGCCACCCGCAGAGGGCCCTGCTGAGCCGTGCCCCTGGGCGCTGTGGAGTAACAGTGTGTGCTGAGTGGAGCCACTGCGTCTGTGGTACTTGTCTTCTTAGCAACCGGCTAGATAATAATGGATAATAACTAGCTATGAGATAACAGGCAGCAGGAGGCTCTGCTTCGGGGTAAGCCGCCAGTACAGCGGTCCTGTCTCCCTCGTTTGGCTGTGGGCTCTCGGTCGGAGTGATGGCGCTGTCACGCTGTGGAAGGACTGGCAAACCAGAGGGACACTCGGAGTGCGAGCTCGGGCTGCTGGCAGAGCTCCGGATCTGGCCCAGGGTGCTCCGCCAGGTTGCGCCCAGACGCCGCACACGTGCAGAGAAGAAACACGCAGCTCAGGGTGGGCTGGGCCATGCGTGACCTTCAAGCGCTTATGTAGCGGTGGAAATCACAGCACCTCGTGCCCCGGGTCTCCGAGAGGGAATAACACATCCACACATCCGTCTGAATGCTAGGGCAATAAGATCTTCAAAATACAGATATGTGCATATTCCACACCAGAACGCCTTTGCGCCTGCTTGTTTAACGTGATGTAGTCATCACGGCCGTAAGTGTTTCTAATAAAGAATGAAAATGGGTGGTGTGCTTTGCTGCTTGTAGGAGCTTCCCTTTCCTGTTTTACGATGTTGAAGCTGACATTTGCTTACCCTTTATCTGTGGAATATTTAATCAAGTCCAATCTGTAAGAAACAAGATGAATTTTTATTTTATCGAAAGCCCGTGCCCCATGTAACAGGCCTGGGATCTAGGACAAGGCTGACAGACGAAACGTGACAGTTCGGTCACCAGGGTGAACGTGGAGGGCGTCTCGGAAGGCAAGGGCCACTGCGGCTCTGGGGTCAGCAGTGGGAGGCGATGCTGAGGTAGGTGGCAGTTTTCATTGGTGCCGTGACTCGTGGCTTAGGAATGCGCAGATGCCATTGTGAGCAAGGGAGTCTTCTTTTTTTGTGGCTGAGTTGTCTCTAAAGTACATGCATGTCTTTAGTCTTCAGAAGAAATCGGTTGGTGCCATTCCCTACTGCGAAACCCTCGATGGCTTGCAGGGACAGTGGGATGAAGTCCAATCTCTAATCTGTAATCTACACGGAATTGCCCTCCCTCTCTCCCTCCCTCCCTCCCTCTGGCAGCCCCAGCCTGCGCACTCCCTGTGGTGGCCCTGGGCACTTTGGTTGCCCTTCTCTGAACTCTCATCTCTGTCCACCCCCCACAGGTTTGCACCCCCTGGTCTCTTGTCCTCAAATGCCCGTCCTCTTACTTCACGCTGGCACATCTTCTCTTATTCCAGGTCTGATGCAAATGCCGCTTCGTCCTAGAAACGTTCCTTATGACCAGCTTTGTCACGCCGTCGCTCTGTGTGTGTGCAACTTCGTGGGCACACCCGTGTCCCTGCCCCGATGTGATTTGCTTCTCCTGGTTTCTTCCAGAGTAGGGGTGAAGCCATGTTCGTGCCTCAACTCCAGCACATAACTGTGCCTCTCACACAGTAGGCGCTTTACAAATAGTCGTTGGATGGAGTGACAGTTCAATAGCTGGGGGAGCGCACTGGGGACTCTGTTCTCTGTCATTCATTCAGGTGTCCGGTGTGAAGGATTGCAGAGTCCCGTGAGTTCTCGGAAGAGTTTCTTTCACCCATTTCATTGCACTCACCCACTCGCCCACTCACTCACCCACCCACTCACTCACCCACCCACTCACTCACCCACCCACTCACTCACCCACTCACCTACCCACTCACCCACTCACCCACTCACAGAGCGATGCGTCGGTTCTGTTAGTTGGCGCTCCAGCATTGCGAGGTGTGAGGAAAGGGTGCTGGAGCTGGTAGGCTGGTCTCATGGTGCTGGTGTTCTGCTTCCATCTGAGCGGAGGCCCACGGTTCCTCTCCTGGCGGAGCTAGGCCTCCGTCTCAGACGCCCTGACGGCACGGTTATTTCTAAAAGTGCACCCTCGGCTGCTCTGCGTCCCCACCAACAGGCCCATCGCCGGGTGATGGGAGTCTGGACTCGGCGCAGGTGAGGGGGGCTCGTGCGCCTCCTGTGCCTTCCCTGTCTCGGGGTGGCACCGACAGCCATGGGGCACGTGGCTGGGGTGCCTCTCGGGCTCTGAAGTGTCTGCCCTCCTGCCCTCCTCTGGGCCCTGCCCATCAAGACCTCCACTGGTCCTACCCCAGCAGGGCTGGCATGCACCTGGGGGTCCTACACCCCAGCAGGGCTGGCATGCACCTGGGGGTCCCACCCGAGGCCTCTTCCCCAGCTCCATGACCCTCACGGGGGACCTGGCAGTGAGCTGGTGGGTACCACCCGCCACCACCAGCCTGGTGGGAGCCACAGCCCGGGACTTGGGGGAAGTCACCGCAAAGGTCCCCAACTTTCCCAGAGATGTGACGGGAACCACCCCAGAGGCTGTGCCCTCGGCACCGTGGTGGCGGAGCTCTTCCCGTGCCAGGCCCTCTGCTTCCCTCCGAGGGTCACCGTCGGAGTCCTGGACTCTGGGACAGGCCACGCCCCTGTGGGCTCAAGGCGCGTTCTTGGAGCGACGCTCCTGGCACCTCCTTGAAAATTTACACTCGAATGCAAACCAAAAAAGTAAAATCCAGAAGGGAGCTCGCTGCTGGGAACACCATGGCGCCCCCACAGCCAAGCAGGTGATCCGGACGACCGCGTTCCGCGTTCCCTGCCCCTTCCTGATTCCGTCACTGCGAGGAGGTGCAGGGCCAGCGCCCCCTTGCTCTGCCTCCCGTCCCTCCCCTCCTCCGCCCCCCCCCCCCCGCCCCCGGCTCGGCCCCACCCCTCCCGCACCCGCCCCGCCTCCTCCTCCGCCCCCTCCTGCCTCTCACCAATGAGCGCCATCCCCACATCGGAGGAGCCGGCCCAGTTCTGCTTCCCAGAGCACGAGGAAGCATTCCAACTGCCCCGGCTCCAAACACGTCCTGGCAGAGAGCGCGGCCTGGCGTTCGTCTCCAAAACGCCTGCGGGCAAGGCTGGGGTCCGCGCCCATCTGCCCACCTGCCACCCAGCGGGGCACACGCGCGGCCCCCGAGGCTCCCGGAGGGTGTGCCAGAGCGTCCCGGCCCCGGGGGCACGACGGCCGTGTAAAGGCTCCAGGGCCCCGCAGTGATTGGAACGAGGTCCCTCTCTAATTGGCTTTTGACGAGCGCCACGCATCGCCGCCGGGTTCGTGAAGTGCGAGTCCACGGGGCGAAACCGCGGCGCTCTCGCCGGCCTTGATCGTTACCGTAAATTTGCCGCCTCGGGTGTGGCTGCTCACACACGGTGATAATTTACCCCCCCTGCCTTTATGTCTTCTGAAACTTGGCACGGCCTCCCCCACCTCCTTTCCCGTGGAAGTGAGGCCACCACGCCACGCTGAGAGTCGGGAGGCAAGGCCAGCCCTCGGATCAGACCAGTAGCTCGGATGATAAGCTGCCGCGTCTGTACGTTGTGGTGGGAAATCCTTGGCAAATGGGGAGGCCCGGGAAGGGGGGTTTGTTCCAATGGGTGCTGTGAGCCCCGTCCCCTCCTCCAGGTGGCCTTGGTGGCTGATGGCAGGGGCCTTCCTCCCGTGCGTCTTCAGGTACACGGAGGGGCACACGCAGAGTTAGGGGCACAATTGTATGAATGCCATGAAGGGGAAGGGTTGAGTAAAGGGACATGTATGAAGGACCCGTGGACAAGGACAATCGGGGGAAGACTGAAGGTGGGGGGCAGGGCAGGGGAGAGTGATGGGGAAAATGGGGACACCTGTAATTGAACAATAAAAAAATTTAAAACATACTTAAGAACCCAGTGAAGCCCCCGTGTCCCGAGGGGCCCTGCCAGGCTGCCTACCGGGTTTCAGGTTCCGGAGCACAGTGGACAGGGACACTGCGCTGACCAAGGGCCACCTCTCTGTGGCCCCACTTTCGTGTCTCTGCAGTACTGGGGGGAGACTTGGTTCCTGAGTCTCCCACACCTCTGCAGCCCTCTGCGGGTGCACCCGGCTCCTTCCGAACTGCGGCGCGGTTCCTGGCAGAGTTCAGAGGCCTACGTCCCGGCTGGGGCTCAGAAAGCCACCACTGCCCGCGCCGCCTGCTGCAGCGCCCGGTCCCCAGTGCAGACGAGCAAACGGGTCCCGCCAGCGTGTCAGGCCGGCCTCGTGCCGTGTGCCGTGCTGGGCGTGGGTTTCCTGTGGCCCCCACGGTTCCACACCAGCATTTCGGCACCTGAAGAGGAGCTCGTCGGGGAGACCCCCACCAGCTTAGTTTGTCCATTTCTTCCTGCTCTTGCTTCCCAGAGGTTTCAGAGGTGTGGGCGCGGACACTCACCCACTCTGTTAAGGGGGATGGCTGAGTTGGAGCGGTGGTGCACGCGTGGGCAGCCTGACAGGTGGGGTGGGGGCTGGGAGCCTCCAGTGCCGCGGTGCACACCTGTGCAGGCCAGCACTCTCTCCGAGGGACCGTCATCGCCCCTAGGTGGCCAGGGCCTCTCCACTCCCCTCGGCCTTCGCCCCCTGGCCAGCCACCTTCCTGTCCTCCGGGCCTCTGCTCGGCTGTGGCCTCTGAAGCCACCCTGTGGGCCTGTGCTGACTCTGGAGTGAGTCCTCCCGTGGGAGCTGACCGGCCACCACGCACGCTGTCCCCGGAAGGGTGTAGAGGGTGGCTGTTCGATGGAGAACGGGCAAACACCCAGATGGCCAGCCGATGGTTGGACCCACCACTGCCCTGTGCCGGCCCAGGAGGGGCCATACATGGTCAGACGGAGAGGGGTGACCGGTCACTGCCGGTAGAACCCAAGGACAGCAGAGGTGGGGCGAGGTGTGACCAGGGCCACACTGGGGAGAGAGAAAGATGGCATCCCTCCCGACAGGCTGGGGGGGAGGCTCCGAGCACGTCTCGAGGCACAGAGAGAGTGGCGACAGAACCGATGCCAGGCTCCGGAAACCCAGCGCCCCGTGAGCAGTGACGGGGGTTCGGTGCGTGTGCCAACACGGCGCCCCGTGTGGGTCGGGCGGTCCGGTCGGTGTTGCATTGGGGGCCGTTCAGAGATCACCCGGCAGTTCGAGTGAACAAGGTTGTCCCGGCCCTTCTGAGCGGAGCCCCGCGGTTTCCCAAGGAGAAGCGGTTCTGCATCAGGACCGACAGAAGCCCAGCCTCAGTTTCCAGACTCCCAGCCTGGCTGGAGGATGTTCCTTACAGTGAACTCTTTCTACATGCATATGCACACACACATGCACGCACACACACGCACATGCACACACATACACACATGCACACACATGCACGCACACACACACACACACATGTGCGCACACACACATGCATGCTTCCCGTGGGTCCTGTCTCTCCGCAGAACCCTCAGCAGCATGCCGGGGCGCGGGGGTCAGACCCCACACGCCGGCCCCCGCTCCTTCGCAATCCTGCCCCAGGGGGTCTCCTCTCTCACCCGCCCGCAGGGCAGGCCTCGGCTGCACTCCTCGCTGCCCGGCTACCTTCCCCGGATCCACAGCCCCACCCCACCCGCTGGAGATCTGTCGACCAGACCCCAAGCAGCGGGCCTCCGAAGAGAACTGAGCAATTATCCCTGCGGAACATGGAATGTCTTTGAAAACCAGCCTCTCTCATGTGACCCCTGCGCAGCCTCCGCAAGGATGACGTTAATCACGGGGAACTCCCAGAGCAGAGCCGTTCACACGAGACGCTGGCACAGTGACAACGATGGCCCTTCTCCGAAGAGCTCCCCTCGCCCCACCCAGCCTGTCATGGGGCCCTCCGCTAACAGGAGGCGCATCCCCGACCGTCATGTGGAAGAGATCAGAGCTCCGAGGTTGCCAGCTAAGCCCCCGTCTTCAGAGAGGCCTGGTCTTCGCTCTGACAGGCAGAGAGGAGGAATTTCCATGCAGCCGCACCCCGGGGAAGACGCACTCGGCAACTGTGGTGTGTAATCGTCACGGGGGTCCCGAGAGAGCCACAGCAGAACCCCGGAATGTCTCGGAGAGTGCCATTCCGACTCCAGCCAAGCGAGGTTGGGGGACTGGTCTACACGTATTTCACCATCTTGAGACGATTTCGTAGTCGCGGTGCAGGCTGCAGTAAGAGTGGGTGGGAGAGCGTGGGTGTGCGGGTCGGGTAGCTCACAGGCCGTGCCG
>CM052542.1:154769886-154799517 GCA_028533065.1 Trachops cirrhosus | reverse complement strand
GCCCAGCGCACCCCGCCCACCCAATGTCTTCAAACAGCGTCTTTTCACAGGCAAAGTCCCTCCTCGGCTTCTCCTTCAGGCTCATCCAGAAACCCTGACTAATGAGGGAAGCGGCTCAGGGTACGACGTCTCTATTAAATTCTCCTGGCTTTTTTAAGATTAAAAAAGAAGAAGAAGAAACTTTTTCTTCCTCTAAATGCAAATCTGCCCGGAACACTGTGCCTAATCTACTACAACTAATTAATCTGCTGCCGCTGATGAAATGTTACCTCCACCGCTCTTGTTCCTTGTATACAATTATTGTAACAGTGGTGAATAAATCAATATTCCCAATCCAACTGTAAAAAACAATCAAGAAAAGCAGTGCTTCTCAGGGAAAAAAAAAACCCACCAAATAATATTTATTAACTCTGTCTCAATCCACCGCAGAAGCAAATAGCACTCGAGCATTTTCTGCAAATGTAATAAGCAGACTCGGGCACATGATGGAGGTGGCACGTGTCGATAATCTCACCGTTTTACACTGCAGAGTAATTGAAGGATTTAATGAGAAACAAACCAATAAAAATAAATAGACCATGTTAGAGGAGAGAAACTGATCTGAGATGGAAGTTGCTCCGTTGTGAGTTTTGTGGGGGGTTTTTTTTGCAAGGTTTGACCAAGGGAAAAAAAATGGTATCAGGACAACCAGCTCTTACCACTTTCTCAAAGGAAAAAGAACAATATTTTGTTTCTCCGGACGACAATGGTGACATTGGTAACTATTAGTTGTTAGTTACAACCAATTGCAGTCATGTGTCCCCCTGAGATGTCCAGCGGGGACAGTCCCCCGCTGGGCTAGGTGGCCGTGGCGCTGCGGGTCCCACCAGCGGGCTCCAGGCCACACACGAGCCTGGCCCCAGGTGGCTGCCCACCTGGGTCCTCATTAGGAAGCCCTGTCCGGCCGGCGAGCCCCTGGCTACATCCAGGACATGAAAGCTCCCCGATGGGAAAGTGGGTGCCCACTTTCAGAAGTGCCGCCTGAGCACCCAACACTGGGCAGACACGGAGCGAGGCTGAGCCTGTGCTCGCCCACCTCCAGGCACCGTTTCTGCCCAAATTGCTCACGGGCGAGGCCGGGGATAGGAAATACATCCTAAGGGCCGCTGGGTTTGGTCTTCTGACTCGTGTGTGGGGCACAAGGGCCCGGAAAGGCTGCAGGGAGGAAGGGACAACTGGGCAGAGTCGGGAAGGACAGCCAATCAAGTGGGCGTTCAGGCTCAGCTGGGAAGGACCTGCGGGGAGGGTGGCGGCTGGCGTTGCGGGCACAGGGCCCCCAGTCTGCTAAGGCGCAAGTGTGAGCGGGCCACCTCCAGGACAGAGGCCGCCGGGCAGGGATCCCTCGTCCAGCCCCCGAGGCCCACCTGCCACAGGTCACTGCTCAGAACTGTACCCACTCCCAGGCCCGAGCTGTCCCTTGCCCACCCGGCAGGGGAGGCTCGGTGAGGTGGCCCTTTAACCTCTCCAGGGACATGTCTTTGTCATCCGTCAGCACCTTTATATTTAAAAAAAATTCAAACCTTGACTCCTGTTTTTATTTCAAATCGAGAGAACCGGGCTTCACGATGGCTTGTTTAAGAGAAGCTGCTTTGAGCCCCTGTTTCCGTGCGCTGCCCGTATGCGCAGTTGAAAACAATTGTAATGAGTTATTGCTGCGGGGGCTCTGGGAGCCAGGGAGCCGGAGGGTTCAGAGCCAGGAGGCGGGAGGTCCTTCCACGGACACGCGGGCGCCCAGGCCGCGGACGGGCCGCTGACCCTTTGAAGAGCTCTCTTGGAAAATATTGATGGGCTGAAGCGTGTCATTTCTCAGCGAAGGTCAAGTGAGCTCGTGTCAGGCCCGGACGCCGAGACCAAGGGAGCTGGCTACTCATTTGCACGACTTAGGTGGCTGAGAGGGTGACGGGCTCCCCGTTCCAGAAGGGTCTGAGAGCAGACAGCCCGGAGAGGCCCCTCGGGTGCCCGCATCAGGCGTGTCTCCCTTCCTCGGTCTTCAGGGAAGATGCAGAGGGAACCACTGACTCTGGCCCTGCCCAGATCTACCCGGAGAAGATTCCAGAAGGCTCAGATCTTCCTCTTGCTTCTTCCTCACTCTTCCCCCAGGCCACATGACCCTCTCCGGACCTTCAGTCCTGGGGCCCGACGGGGCCCTGACAGGGCTGGCCTCGCATGGAAGGGGGAGGGGTTGAGGCGTCCCCACGAGTTCTGGGGCTCCACTCCCAAGGAGCAGGAAGAGGAGCAGGAGGGGCGGAAGTGGAGGAGGAGGAAGAGGAATATTCTGTCTCTCGGTCCCTCTAGGACACAAGTGGCAGACACAAGGCCCGCGGGCCCAACCCAGCCCTCCACCTTGTTTTATCCGGCCCGGCACCTTGTTTCTACCTGGCGGCAGCACCGAGCTCTCACTTAACTGTTAAGGAGCAGTCACATTTATACAGTCCTGACATTACACTCGGCCCTTTGAAGGCAACCATGAGGCTGATGTGGCCCCTGGTGAAAATGAGTTTGACACCCCTGCTCTAGGAGAGCAGCCAGTGGGGACACGGACACGGGCAGCAACGCTTGCTGAGTGCAAGGCAGACAGATGGCAGATGGAGGACCCAAGATCTGGGGACCCAAGATCTGGGGACCCAAGATCTGGTCTTACCCCCCACTAACTGCCCGAGGGACTTGAGATATTGTCACTGTGCCCTGTGAGCCTGTTTGCCACCTGGGAAATGAAAGGGTTGACCAGATGGCGGAGACTAAGCTCTCACAGCTGAAAGGACTCTGTGATTCTAGTAGGTTGGGAATGACCCCAAGGTCACGGTGCTGCTTCCTGCAGCTCCCGCCCAGCGGCCACTGGTCCTCCACACTGGCTGCGGGGGCCTCCCTGAGCACCTCTGGGCTCCAGAGTGGCCCCCACGCCTTCCAGAAGGGGGGCAGCGCTGCACCTGGTCAGCTCCCCCGGGGATCCCAGGGTGGCTGCCCCCCCAGGGGAGCGTGTCCACAGGGGGCCCGGGCAGGCGCTGTGTGGGGGGCAGCCTCCTCCCCAGACACACCAGCTGGGACCCAGGCCACCCTGAGCCTGGGGCCGGCAGCTCTTGCCCGCCCCACCTCGGGCTTGGCGCTTTTATGACAGCATTTAGAACGGTCCTGCTACAGCCTTGGGGAGGGAAAGGGCTCCGGGAGATTAGACGTGTGACCGGGCTTGCATAGCTACCGAGTGGGAGCGCTCCTTCAAGTCCAAGGGTGGGTGTCGGCACAGCCCATCCGACCCACAGCCGATGGTTCGTCCCGTCCACTGTCCGAGGGCTGGAGCCCTGCAGGAGACTGAGGCGGAGACCGGCCTTGCTCTCTGGCTGGTCACGTGTAACTACGGAGAAGGAATGCAGTGGGTCACACCGGGTGTGACAAAGATGCCCAAACTATGGGCACAGCAAGACCGGCTGTCCAGGGTGGGTGCAATCCCGAGGGGCTTCAGGAGGGAGGTGTTTTTGGGAACTCCTGCCCGCTGCTCTCCAGGGTTTTGGCCCACAGCAGAGGGAGCGTGAGTCGTCACCGGCTGCTGTCAGGTGGGCCGCTCACTCAGACCCGGCAGCTCCCGGTGACGGCTCCGCCTCAGGCTCCCGTCCCCACTGCACACCGTGCCACGCTTGACAGACGGGGCACGACAGACGCATATCGACCGCGGCCGCAGTGGTGAGTGACCGAGAGGCCCCCAGGGAGGCTGCCTCGGGGAGTGAGGCTGCAGAGCTGACTCGGCCCCTGGTCTCGGGATCCACACCGGAGCCTGACAGCAGCGCGGGGCCTTCCGGGGTCACCGTGGCCAGGTGACGGTGGCCCAGCTGCCGCTGCCTGGAGGTTAGCACTCCAGGAGCCAGAGTCGGGGACGGCCAAGGGTATCCCCATGCTTGGGGGGTGTGGGGGTGCAGACCCTGGGCCCCAAACCACTGTTCTCCAGGAGCCCCTGTAGCCAGTAAAACTTCCATCAGTGAGGTGTGTGCAGCAGTTACTCTGCTTCTGGAAGCCAGGGGTGGGCACGGGCAGAACGTGAGTGTGTGTCTGAGGGGGTGCGGGGCAGTGCGACTGAAGCAGGAGGGGGTCGCCTCTGCCAGACATGCCCCCACCCCCAGCAGGAGGCCGGTCGGCCATGGAGAAGGGGCGGGGGCTGCAGCAGCTGGGTGGACATCCGTGGGCGTGGAGTTGGACTCCAGGAGGCAGGGAGGCTGGTCCTGCCCGCACTCCCTCCTTGTGGTGGTGGGCGGTGCCCCCGTCTCTGGCCCTCGGCCTGCCCTCCTCTCTGAGCTCACAGCCTTTCTGTCACGGTCATTCCACGGTGTCACATCCAGGCCGGGGATGTCACCACAGAGAAAGTGATGGAGGAGCAAGGAGAGCCGGCGCCTCCTCTAGGCCCGTTAGTGCCCAAAGACCCGCTCTGAGCAGTCACATCCACCACCCACTTTTGACCTTGGCCTGTGCTCAGAGGAGCCCACTGAGCTGAGAACTTCGATGAACTTGAGCAGACATGCGTCAAAATCCCTCCGGAAGAGTGGAAGTCATTACACCACAGCGCCGAGCACGTTCATGGTCATTGATACTATTACACAAGATCGATCAGGGGTAACTTTTATGGGGAGGAAAATTGTTATTATTATAGTCAAAAAGTTCTCCTTTTCTCCACTGCGCCAGAATTGAATTTCCCATTTAATTATACGCTCACCATTGTTCCTGTCCCCACGCCTAAACATCAGCCCAGCAACATGTCACGTTTGCCAGTGTGACTCATTTAGAAAGGGCTGCCAGCCCCACACCCGCGTGGTCGGGCTGGTAATGAAGTGCTTATAGCTCTCTCACGTGCTGGGCCTCAGTAATAGAATTTAAGTGAAAGTAATTTCCAAGTGCAATTGTAGTTTACATATTAGTTATTGTATAAAGAAAAAAATGAGGGCCTACGGTAGGTTCCATGCAATTAACATCGAGGCCCTTGCACGGCCTCCTGGGAGGTGGATCAGCTCCGCTGCTTAGTCCTCGGTTTTGTGGGGAAGAGGGGAAGGTTTGACTGCTCGCCTCAGCTGCCAGCGCGGCAGCCTCCTGAAAATGCAAGGCGTCACCCAGCCCTCAGGGCAGATCAACACAAAATGAGCATTTAATTTTAAAGTGCTTCTCAGAAGCGCGGTTGCGGGCGCTGCGCCCTGCACGTGAGGAGTCGACAGCAACTGAGGACAGAGGGGAGCGTCAGAGTGCGGCGGGGGCGAAGGGCGGGGCTGAGCCGGGGTGGGGGGCGTGGCCGGGTGGCGGATGGGGGCTCCACAAAGATGAAGATCCGGCTGCCCGGGGACAGAGCGGCGGGGACGGAGAGGGGGGCGGGGGGAGGGACCATAGAGCCACGCACGCGGCTGCACAAGCACATGCACCTGGCCCGAACACAGTGACAGCGGCCTGATGGCTGCTAGGTTGCAGAGGTCCAGCAGGGGTGGAAACCGTTGGCCACAGGCGGGGCCGGGGGCGGGGACAGGAGGTGAGTAAGGAAAGCGCAGGCGTGGGCTGGCAGCAGGGAAAACCAAGTGCGGGGGTCACTGGAGAGGAGGCGGGGCGGTGCAAGGAGGAAGGCTGGTTGGCGCGAGAGTCCAGTCCTTGACCCTGAGCCCTCGGGAGAGCGAGAGAACATCCAAGAAAGATCCAGTCGGACGCGGGGACACCGTGGATCTCTGCACAGGTGGACAGAGAGGCGAGCATCCCTCCAGTTCGCGAGACTGGGTGACTACGATGACACAGGAAGACGGAGAAGTCGGAAAAAAAGGGGGAGGGGGGGGGAGGCCGAGCAGCCAGGAGCTCTGGGCTACCTTCCCTGCAACGTTATGATGGCCGGAAGGAGAGACCCCCTCATTGGAAGGCTGTCAGGAAGTCCTAGGAAGTTCTCCGTTTGGGCCGTGTGTCCATCCATTCATGGGTCAAGTTAATTCAGCCACTCGTTCACACAAATGCGGACTATTGAGCACCAGCGAGACTAGGAGGTCTGTATGGAGGAGCTTCCGGTCTCCGGGAGAGCAGCAACTGAAAAGTACAACAAACCAACCCGGGCAACCAGGGGTCCACGGCCAGACTCACCACAGCGGTCTTGGGAGGGGACGGTGTTTCCGTCCTGGAAGCAGGACACCGCAGTGTGTGGGGGGAGTAGCGGTGGGACGCGGACACCTGGGGGCATGGCCCCAGATGATGCGATTTGGTATTGTAACTGAAAGGAAGAAGGGCGCTGGGCGGACGAGATAAAAATGCTGAATTATGTAAGATTTGTATTCAACAGTTCTTTCTTAAAATGTGAATATGTAAGAGACGAGAAACTGAGAAGGCTTTGTTCTAAATTGTTACAGTTCGAAGTGTTCTTGCACACCAAAGATGGCTCCAAAGATTGGGGATAGCTCTCCAAGGACAGCCTGGTCCGGGGCCCTGACCCCATCTCCGCCTCCAGGAGCGCCCCTACCCACCCCGCCCGCCGCAGGAGGTGCTCCCAGGGCCTCGCCCTCCTGGGGTCACCGACTCCTGTTTGCCCTCACAGCCCAGTGCCGGGCACACCGAATCCGCTCAGTGCTTCTTAAACCAGATGCTTATTTTAACGTATTATAATTTGCTATAATCGGCTACATTAAACCATAACACATTAGGGTCATAAATGAAAAAGTCTTTCTCTTTAAGAATTCTTCCGTTGGACAAATGGCCAACACCCAGGGCCCCGGGGGCCAACGTGTGCGGTGTCCCCAGCTGGGAGGAGTGATCTGATGCTGCAGTGGATTTGGCTGGTGGCGGCAACTGACAGAGGGGGCGTCTGGAGACCTTTAGCCCCACGAGAACGACGGGAGAGAGGACCTGTGCTTGCTGGCCGTCAAAGGACAGTCCAAAAACGGCCACCTCAGTGGCACCTGGAAGAGCTCCACTCCTAGGTGCGGTTTTAATACGGAGCGATAGGGCCTTTAGTCTCACACTCCCCGGTCCCCACGTGGACTGGGAGTCCGTGGAGGTGGTTTGTTAGCGAACACGGAGGGGGTTCTTTCTTCCCCAAACAACACTCCCCTAACGCAGAGGCAGGCACCACTGCCCTGGGCGTCCTCACTTCTTCGGGCCCTTTGCTCCTTCAGCGGGGCCACTCCTAGCTGAGTTGTCCCGGCAGGCAGGGCACTCTGGCCCGCCCTCTCGGGGACGCCTGGACAAAATGCCACTGGGGTTGGGGTCCAAGGTCATAAAGAGGGCCAACAAAAAAACGGGACTCTTGGTCAGGGGTGACTTTCCTCTGGCTGGTGGGCAGTGTTCAAACCCGGCCCCTTGGTGGGGCCCTCCAAGGGACCACACCCTTGTGTAGGTGCAGCCCCTTTCCATCCAGAGTCTCTGATGGTGGCACAGAGGCTCGGTGGCCAGTCTCCTGGGGTCTGAGGCAGATTTTGTGATCGCAGTGAGGTCACGCTGTCCACACCTGCCTTTCTACCACATTGGCTCAAACCTCTACATCTTACCTTCCACGGGTTTTATCTCATTGTATTGAATGTCACGTTCAAGAAAGGAGATGCCCAGCTTGCTTGCCCCCCACCCAGGGGTGACACGACTTTCACTCGACAAGCCACGTGTGAAGGCGAGTCCCGGCCACTCCCGTCCTCCACTCCGCAGCCCATACACGTGCGTCCTCACTCCCAGCTCCTCCACCGTGGGGTTCAGTCTGTCCAGAGTCATTGGTCACCCCCGTGAGTGGCTCACAGCTCCACGCGGTTGACTTGGTTGAGAGTTACATTAGAAATGTGTAAGTACTGTTATAATCGCACTTTTCAAAACGGTCTGTAGAAGTTCCATTTACCTGTCATCTGATCTGATTTCAGATGTTTTCATTTCCATGTAATTGAATATATCTATTTTTATTTTTAAATAATTAGATATTTGTGGGCTGATGAATTCTATATTTTTAGGGAAAGTCATGCTCTCGGCATTGAAATAAATGTTGCCATACTTGCCTAGGCAGCTCAAGGAGTGGGAGTCTCTTCGCCTGACCCTGAACTTAGCCCTCCTCGTGGCTAGTGCTGACTGTGTTGGGCGTAACTAATTCCTCTCACATGAAGTCTCTATAATTTTTCTGCTGGGCCAGCAACTTTACTATTTTCAATTAATTAAAGGCACGGAATTTGTACATATTTATTTTCATTGCATAATTAAAAGATGACAGGGATGTACAACTTTTAAAAGAATTCTTAGCAGTCACTAAATCTTTATCTACCGAGTGGGCGCCCTAAAGCCTTCCCTCAAACTGCCACAGTTTAGGACTCACAGCATCTCTGAGATCTTCGCTGTTTTACAGATGAGATAATCATCCTGATTCCAGAAAATCAAAGCCATGCCCCTCCGTGACAGAAGTCTCTAGCCCGAGTGTCGCCGGTGTGGCAGGTGACAGACCACACTCAGTATCTCGAGAACGCGCCCGTCCCCCATCGCCTGACACGGCCGATCTGACAGATGCCAAGGCAGGCCCCTCGAGCCCGTCGCTGGTCCCCAGTGACAAACCGGTTCTGCATGTTGCCTTCTTGCTCGTCCCCTGAACCTCCGCGGTGACTCACGCCGAGAGGCTGGGTCTCCGAGGAGCTCCAGGAAGGGAAGCTGAAGCAGAGAATGGAAGGACTGATCTGACTCCACGTGAAGCGGTGAGCGGCGGACCTTCTGACGCAGCCAGAGGCAGGGACCCTCCACCCCTGTCCCCAATGGGTGGGGATGCCTTTCCGTTCACCTCCTGTTTGACATAAACTGGAGGACACAGAAGTTATAGCCCTGAGTGAAACCCTGGGAACTCACTGGAGGGAAAGATGCCCCCTCCGTCTGGGCTGTTCCGTTGGGCCCATTCCCCATCGGTGGCTGCAAACGACGACAGACACCAAGCCTGGGGACATGCAGGGCAGGGAAACAGGGATGGGGCAGGAGACCTCAGGCAGGGACGGCGGGCCCAGGCTGCGGCAGAGGAGCGAGACCTAGTGCCCAGTCTAGCTCAAGGCATTCTAGAGAGGGGTGAGGGCGCCCCTCTCCCCACATCCCGCAGGACAGGTGTCAGGCAGAAAGTAGGCCGGGCCCGAGGGCCTCAGACAGGAACCTCCCAGAAGCTGTGCTCATCTTTGTCATCCAAAGCACAAGGAAATGCTACCTTCTGAACCCAGTCATCTCCCAGGAGAATCCTGGTTCTCAGGTGTGAGTGACCCTAAGTGGGCCCTGACAAGTTTGGCATGGGTTCTTCCGGCCCATGACTGACCTCTCACCCAGTTAAAGAGAAAACAAGCTGGGCATCATTTGGCAAAGCAAAACTTCACTGGTTCAGTTCCAGGTCAGGGCACATGCCTGGGTTGCAGGTTGGGTCCCCAGTAGCTGATCTATGTTTCTCTTCATCCCTTCCTCCCTCCCTTCCCTGCTCTCTAAAAATAAATAAAATATTTATTTAAAAAACAAAAGAGCTTGCCAGGCACCAAATAATGAGCTACCGGTCAATTTTGTGACATCCTGCTCTAAATTATGATGGTATAATCCAGAATTTTCAGACAGATAATTCTTCAATTTAATACAAGAAACACAACCACCAAAGGAAATCATTCAATAGCATACAAAGAATAAAAACCAAGAGAAGCAAAAACCATGATTCCAGAAAGGCACACATATTTCCAGTAAAATAAGAGAAATTATATAGAGACATTATTTCCAGAGGGATAATAAATCTTGCATCTACATAATAAGGGCATGGTAGGATGGAAAAAAGAACACGGAACAAGAAGGATTTCTAGAAGTTTTAAAAGAATATATCTTCTGATATTTTTAAAGTAATAGGTTGAAATGTAAAATTGAGAATTTTTTCTAAAAAAATGATTTGGCAGGGAAAATAAAAATAAAGCGAGAGAGGAATGATATAAAATCAGTATAATTTCCAACTAAAAAGATTTGCAGGAAAAAGGAACAGAGAAAACAGGAAAGGAACACAATAATGAAAGACAATTAACCAAAACTGAAGAAAATGTCTTAAGATCAAAAGTGTCAAAACCCCAATCACTTTATAACATACAAAAACCATCATCATAACATCAGAACTCTAATAAAGAAGAAAAAATATCAACTGCTATTAAAAAAGTAAGTTTGCCTACAAGAGGGAAGAAAGCAGATAGACACCAGACTTCTCAACAGTGACAATGCTTGCTGGAAGTTAATGGAACAAGGCCTTCAAAGGCTGGATGTTCTATTTTCCACCTTCGGTTCTATCTGTACCCAGGCCAACTGTCATTCAAATATGAAGGCAGAATAAGGACTTCTTGAGACACATAATAATATGAAAGCCCAGCTCCACTAAGACAGACCTGAAATCAATAGATCAGCCCAGGAGAACTAAACGTGTATTTCAAACATGACATTTGCACAGTGGGTCGAGAAATCCAGTAGTACAAATTAGAACTTCGGGCTCTGGGAGGTCTCCACTTTAGAAAATCCATAGGTAAGACTATGTACGCCAGCCTGAACAAAATATTAGAGTTTGTCGAAGGTAAACGAGGGGACTCGATTTTAACTCAGTGTCAGGAGCATTTCACACAGCGGCCGTGCACCGCTGGGCACTCGGGAGAGGGGATGTGATTTTCGCAGAGCACGCACTTCTGCCGTTTCCAGAATCACGGCAATGTAAGTGGAGTTCATTGGTTTTGCAATCTTGAAGTCCACTTTAAGATAAAATTCACTGAAGGCTAACTGAATCCGTGTTAGGATGCGAAGGTATACCCTTGGTGATGTTGTGTAAGGAAAAGGGCACCCGACGAAACTGAGAAGCGGAGGAAAGAGATTGGACAGAAGGCAAGTGGGTGCTGACCAAATACTTCCAGCGTGACAGACGCTAAATATGCCATTTGGGTGTTCAAACATTACCAGTGATGAACTTAAAATTGTGAGACAGTCAAATTGGAAGGCGTGGGAGAAAATGTAACTAAATCCTCTTCTTTCACAGCAATCATTCCATAAGCAACACTGAAAGCCGATAAACCAAGAAACGGAAATGAACCCGTGCAGCTCCTAGGTCTGAAGCAGAAACGAAACCGACAAGAGATGAGAGTGATCTCTCCCAGGACATGGGCCCGGGCTGAGGGGGCCCCGCAGGAGAGCTCATGATCGCGGTGAACCTTCCACAGTGTTTGATTTTTAGTCCCTGTTACAATGGTGATTTTTTCCAGGCAGAGTTTAGAAAAGGAAATTTTAATAAAAGGAGTGGTGTGATGTACGAAAGGAAAACGCTGCGGTCTAAAAGGCCCCACTTCAACGATGTATCCAAGCCTGAACTTCGAATCGCTGGCTGCACACACTCTCTTCCCACCCGAGTGCGTGAGGTCTCTGCTTCCTGTTCCCTCTGGAAGACGAGGATGGCCCGTAGCAGCACTCCCGGGCTGGAATCCACTGAAGCCACAGGCAGAGTGGGGCCGTCCACACCCAGCCCCGGACCGAGCCAGCCAGGCTCTCCGGGACCAGGACCGCCAAATCTCACCTGGATCGTCATCCCGGGTGATGGCCACTCCAGCCAACAGACCCAACAGGTATTATTGTTCAGACGCAACAGACGTGGGTCTCAGCCACACGCCAGTGTGACGTGGGTGTTCCCACGGGCTGGCAGCCCTCGTCCCCCTGCTGATGAGAAGACTCGGGCTCTCCCACCTGGTCCCTGTCATTCCTCAGCCTCTGCCGTGGTGGCTTGGGTGTGGAAGTAGCACCTGCTGCGCTTCTCCAGCTCCCCCAGGCGGGACTCGGCCACCTCTCACCGCAGGGGCTGGGGCTGGCGGCAGGTGCACCGTGCGCCCAGGAAGGAGAAACTGCTTTTTGGTATCTGGCCAAGCAGCCTGCAGACAGATCCACGGCGCAGCCCACAGGAAATCCTCTCCCGGTCGGCCGAGATGATCCTCGATGGCACCAACCTGCGGGAAAAGGCCCCACCGTACCGGGACAGGGAGGCCCGCCTGGGCCTGACACAGCAACGGTCTGGTGCTTACATGCGCCGGTCCCTTCCTGGACATCTGCGTGCCCTTCTGTCATTCCTGAGGTGCCACCAGTCACAGGGTTGGTGCCTATACTCGGCCAAGCATGGCCGTCCATAAGCACGGTTCCAAATTCCTGAGCTACCCGGAGGGCCCCGAATAAACAGGCTCCAGGCCCTTCCTAACCGGGACCCTCTGAGGGGCTCCCCCCACGTCAGCGCGATGGACAGGTGCGGCAGGAGCGCTCGCCGTGGCCGCCGGGGCTCGGGTGACACTCGGACCCTGGGAGTTCCAGAAACAGCGTTCAAAGAGATCAGAATGAGCCTCGCTGACTTGTGCTTTGTGCCTTTCTCTGCGTCGGCGGGTGTGGTGGACAGCAACATGGAAAGTGGGACAAGTTTTGATACTTAGTGTCAAATTGACAGCCTACAAGTCTCTCACATTTATCATGCATTGCTATTTAATTTAGTGACATTTAGGATAAATATTTTTACTAGTTCCTAGTGTGAATTCTCTGGGATATTTTTTAAATATCAGTTCAAGCTTTCTTAAAGCTAATCTACCACAAGGGATTTTTTTTTAAGTATTTCTACCTGTAGCTGGTCTAAGAACAAATCCTCTTTTATTCCAGACACGGAGAGGCAGGCACAAACAATGCACAGTTTTCTTCATCAATTTTACTACAAACACAAATTTGAGAATGGCCCCGGAGCACACAGCACAGTATGTGTAGGGGACCTACGCGGTAATTAAATATTTATGAATCAAAGGTGGAACAAGCTGGTGCGTCTTCATTTAAGGCTAGATCCAGCGTGGAAAAAACGGAGTGTATCTAAGTGCACGCTCAGAAAAAGCATTTGCCTATTTTTGTCCGTTATAAAATGTGTCCCCTTCTAAAAAGTTGTGTTATAGTTGGGAAATAGAGAGTTGACAGGGGAGGAAGGTAGAGAATTAACGCCAGGGTTTTGTGTAGTTTATTCAGATGGAGTCTTCTTCCCGGGCCCAGGAGGCCCTGAAATGACGGACGCCTGGCCCTCCCACTCACCCCGGCAACCTCCGTTCCAACGCTCAGCTGCAGGAGCCCCCAGGCTGGCAGAGTGTCGGGGCCCACCCCAGGCCAGGACTTTGCAGACCTGAGGTGTGGAACCCTCAGGCTGGAAATCCCGACCCCCGAAGCTGATGTGGGTGGAGCTCGCGTGAGTGAGATTAGTGCTCTGGAAAGAAGAGGCCCACAGAGCTCCCTGGGCCCTTGGGAGGACACGGAGGGAAGGTGCCGCCCAGGAACAGGAAGGGGTCCTGGCCAGAACCGGCCCTGCCGGAGCGCAGGCTTCTCAGCCTCGGGAGCCGTGGGAGACAGTGCCTGCTCTCACGGGCCGCCCCGCCCGACGCCGAGCTCGGGCAGCCCGAGCTCGCCGATGCACGAGAGTCACAAGGCCACGACCGTGGGGCCCAGCTGAGAGGTGCGCAGGAGCCCGAGACTTACCCCTCTGCTGGGTGCCAGTTAGAATACCCTCTGCCCAGCCGACAGGCCGGCTAGTTCAGGCCCAAGCCCTGCGCTGACCTACTGGCTGTATCGCTTCTTGTTATGCTGCAGTTCTTCCACCTCTAAACCACAAACCGGCCACCTGGGGAGAGTTGTTTTTGGGCAAATCGGGGACACAGATGAGGCAACCAGCTCTACGCGAATGTAACTCATTACAGAGGGGCGGGGGCGTGTGTGAACTGCTGCCCGCAGTGCTTGGTTTGGTGGCGTGGGCGCGTCTTTGTTTCCTCACTGATTCTGTGTTCACGTTCAGCCCGGGAGCAGGTACGGGACCCCACACAGGTCCAGGGAGAAGCATGAAGGTTTCACGTCCGTCCAGTCCACCTGGGAGGCAGGGAGAGGTGGCCCGTGGGGCTGTGTTAATTCTGCGTACGGACGCCCACCTTTCGCCCAAGCCAAGACGTCGGTGTGCTAGGCCCCGCCCCGGACAGACTGAGAAGGGAAGCTCACACTCTCTCTGTCCACCTCCTGGAATCACCTGTTCTCGGGTTGTGTCCGTCCTCATGTGTCCCTGCGGCTGCCGGCTTCATGTCCCCTCAGTTAGCCCCAAAGGAGAGGAAGGGGCCTGCCCTGCCACCACCTTCCTCCAGCCCCACACAGAACTCTCCCCCAGGGCGAAGAGGGACCCAGCCCCCCAAACCTGTACCTGCATCTGTAGATGGGGGGTAATCTGATTGGGTGGCTCACAAACGTGGAGTAAGCTGATTGGCTAGACTAAGAATATGGAGTAAAGGGATTGGCCAGCTCAGAGAACATGGGGTAATCTGATTGGGTGGCTCACAAACATGGAGTAAGCTGATTGGCTAGACTAAGAATATGGAGTAAAGAGATTGGCCAGCTCAGAGAACATGGGGTAATCTGATTGGCCAGCCTATGGGAGGAAAAGTGGGTCGCAGGCTTCCAAGCCCCTCCAGGAACACAGGGCATTGGCGAAAACGTGACAAGTGTCCCCTGTCAGGCCATCTGCTTTCTGTGACTGCAGTTTCACGTTCTGGTCCATCAAGAACCAGGTGGACACCCGAGATCCTCAGCCCAGTGAGAATCCTGCCATCTAGCCCAGCTCGTGCTCGGACACACAGGATGCGGAGAAACTCCAAGTCTGGCTGAGCTTAACAAAATCCTGCAGAAAAGACATTTGGTTGCCTCTGATCTGATGCAGACGGACACTGGTTGGACACACTGCCCACTGCCCACGGCCACAGGCCACCCTGCCGGGCCCCAGCTCAGCCAGTGTCACGCACCCTCCGGGGACACAGCCCTCGCTCCGCACGCGGTCTCCCGCAGAGTCTCCTTACTTAGGGTTCCCGCCCCAGCCACGTCAGTCCCACCACAGGCCCTTCTGTGGACTGAGGCCTTCGGGGTAAAAATTCTCCAGGTGCGACGCAGGCATCCCCGAGCGGGCCCACTCAGGGGGGCACCTGGGCACAGCCCCTGACCTCTGCCTCCTTGGCCTGAGCACGGGGACCCCGAGCCTGCGTCCGGCGCCGTGCCCGGCCGCTCTGCCCCCAGAGAGGACGTGTAACCCTGCATCGGGATAAAGTCTTCCTGACAGTCTGAGCGGACAGCGTAAAACCTCGTGTGCTTTTGCTTCTGTATATTTTCAGAGGGGGGAAATCGTCATTTTTGAAACTGTAATTCACCAATAATAAAATAATATCTGAATTGCATTTAAAGAATGTTTCCGTGTTCATCCTTACCAACAAATAATCCGTGCTGGTATGTAAAGTTTGATTATTTTTTTTACCTAAAAATGTTCACCAAAAATGTGGAAGTCTAAGGCCAGCTTGAGGTAAGACTGAATTTGAAGACAAGTCTCATTTTTATTCAGCGGAAGCACAAAGCAAACTAACCGAGTCTAAGAGCCTTATCCATAAGCACCCATCGATTCAGGCCGAGCAATGTGGCACGGACGCGTTTTCCTGGTCCCCTAAACCTGCCCCTCGGTGAAAGGGAATGCTGCTCAGGGGTCCCGGGACCCCACCTCTCTGGGGAGTGAAGGGAGGCTCAGCCGGGGGGTCTCAGCGAGGCTGCCTCGGGCAGGCCGGGAGGCCTGAGAGCCCCCCGTGGTCAAGCCGCATCTTGTAATTCCATTAGGGTGTTAGATTCACGTGTAGAATTAGCTGTTGCCTACGCAGAATTATGTTAAACACGGGCCAGACTGAAAATCAATATTCTGCTTAAGTAACTGGCCCTGCAGTAATTTAATGAAGCTCAGTCGAATTGCACCGAGGCTGGGTGGAGGGGCCCGCCCTCCCCAGGCCCTCCAGGGCGCGGGTCTGCACCGCCACGGCCTCCACGAGGATGCAACGCACTCCCACGCGTCCGGGTCCCTGACGCCGGAGCTGTGCTTGCCGCCGGATTACTTGTTGGCTGTTTTCATTTAAAACTTGAGCAAATAATTTGCAGCCCATAATTAGGAAAGAAATAGGGACTCATAATAAAAGAGAGGGAGCTGCTGGAATAGGGGAAAACATGCTTTTCTGAAATCTGCAAGAAAAAATCGGGGGGCAGGGAGTGGGACAAAGGGAGAGTCGTTAGTTTTAACAAGTATATTAACATTGAATCTGAAAGGCTTGAAATTAACAACATAACTTATCAGCTCACAGTCTGAATAAAGACCGTGAAGCCAATGTGGAGATAATTTTTCATTAAAATGTTACCTATAAATATATGTTAAATAAAAATGTTCAAAGCGTCTTTTCAATACATCGGTTGTTCGTGTGTTTCCTATCAGGCTTTGTACCCGCTTCTCTTCTACCTTTGGTCTCAGTCTGTGCGTGCGGGGGTACGTGTGTGTGTGCGCGCACACACCTTGTGACAACTGTGTGCTTGCTAAGCCGGGAACCTTCAATGTAACACACGAAATGGGCACCTTCTCATTGAAGATCCCCCTCCAGGAGCTTCAAGCCCTCCACGCGGTCGGCAGGCACTCATTAAGACACTCCAAACACAGAAGTTTGTGCTAAAAATGATTGACAATAGAAAGGGGGTGTCGTTACACCGTTTCGGAGTTATTGGCAACTCATTTATTTATTATTCAGCTGCAAACTTCATCTACATGAAACACTTCACAGAGTTATGTCCAAAACCCCAAATTAAAATGACAATAATTGCATGTTGCTTAGGATGGGATAATATGGAAAATAGAAGTCTTTCCTTTGTAGGTGCCAATTTGGGTCTTCTGAGGCCCAACAAGACTTATTAACCACACGAGTCCCTATTCTGGAGAAGGGAAAGATGTTGGGTATAGGCACGCACTAAGTTAATTGGCATTTATCACTTGCCTTCCTCACTCCCACTTTCCCTTCATCTCTCAGACTGGGAAGAACACAGGACACCAACAGAGTCCCTAGGAGAACGGTTCTTGAAATGCGGTGTAACCTTGGGTCCTAACCCTTTAAATGCCTGTGTTATTCGGTTTCCCATCAGCAACGAAAGCAAGGTCGAGGTCAGCTGGGGTGTCGCCCGAAACCTGGTGACAGGCACAGGAGAAAGGCCCTTTATGGTCTCAACAGAAACATAATTACATTTTAATTCCTTGCTCAGATATCTCGGCCCCAGAGAAACGGCGAATCTGGACAATGGGTGCTAACTCAAGTGTTTCTCACTAACGAGCCAAAGAGTCCTTCCAAACCAGCTGTCTACTACTAAGAGCGCTGAGGTCTTCGCGGAGACAGAACAGGAACTTTTGCCTTAGACTCTTTAGTTCTGCCTTGAAGATATGTGTTGCATCCCTGGGTGATAGCATGAGCCCCAAACACATTTATTGTCCAGATAAGGTTTCAGAACGTGGTGTCAGGGTTACGGATTTTATAGAAACCCACCGAACGCCAACGCACCGTGGCCCAATTCTGACTGCTTCTCCTAGCTGTCAGCATGGCCGGTACCTCTTCCCCTTTGTTTTTTAAAAAACCTCAGGAGGGTCTCGATCCTTTGAGTCACCATCTTCAGGGCTTACACGTCAAGCCTCACTGCTATGTGACACCCTTTTGGAGAGAGAGAGAGAGAGCGCACGCACACACTTGGTTTTATAGCGCAAACAGTCACTGAGGTCCAGACCGTCACCCCGGTGGGGTGTGGCACGGAAGTGGTTAAGAGTGCTAACATATAAACGGTCATAACTAGGTTGCCCCACTGTGGGAAAATGGGAATATTTGTTTGGTGAAACTGGGCGACGCTGCTCGTCTTTATTCTGCCTGTGGAGCCATAAGGGCGATGGTGCATTCTTAATGCTTTTTGCAAAAGCTGAAGAGTGGGAGCAATTTAGTGGAAGCAGAAAGCTGGGAGAAAAGGAGAAATCTTTGCTTGATTCTTTACTTCTGCGGGTTTTTCGAGTGAAAACTTTTGCAACTCTAATGATCCCGGTGGCTGCCAGCGTAGCTCGTCCGCTACGAAGCCAGGATTTTCCACTAGGTCCTTCCCTCTGAAGCGGGGCAGGCAGAGGACGCCCGGTGGTGGGGAGCATCTGGCGCCACAGCTAACAGAAGGATGTCAGGTCCAACAGCGAGCACTGTTTGCAAGTTCCTGGCATTGTTCATTGTTGATCTGACAGAGAGGGAGAGACACGGGCTTGTTGCTCCAGGTGTCGACGCATTCGCTGGCTGGTTCCTGTCTGTGCCCGGACCCCGCACCGGACCTGAAACCTCGGCGCGTCGGGACGACGCTCCTGCCAGCAGAGCCACCCAGCCAGGGCCGGTCCCTGCTGTTTCACAGGTAATCGAAAGCAAGAAAACGATCCACACCGGACACGAGCACAAATCCAGCAAATTTTTCTGGAAAAAAATGTCACCGAATCCTCTCGTTCAGAAGTCATACTGTCTGAAACCTATCCAAAGAAACAGTCATACGTGTGGGGCAAGCTTTGCACACCGAGAAACAAAACCCTCGAATACTCAGCAATGAAGAACTATGTTAAATCCTTATGTGAAATGCAAGTCGTAAATTATGTTAAATCCACCCGCAAGATGTGCCGTTATAATGGGTCTTTGCAAAGGCTCTTCGATGCAGGACAGACAGGGAAAGGCATGTGAAAGGACGCGAACCAGGGGACGGTTCCGCAAGGGCTTGCGCAGGGCAGCATCAATACGGTGCCATGCGGAAAAAGGCCCGGCCACCACAATGTTAACCGCAAACGTGAGTGCATGGCCCAGTACAACTTTTCAAGCAATCTATGCCTTAAAAAGCTCCGCAATACAGAAGTCTTACAATAAAAGCTCTCCTTCTCTTGTAATATGATCTCTTAAAAAAGAAGTAATTTTGACACAGTGGAAAGGAAAAGCTCCGTCGGCCCCGTGCTTTCAGACCCGCAGGGAACACGCTGCTGTCTTTCTTGAACGGCGCACGAACCGGGGCCTCCCGCGGCAAAGGCCTGTCCGAGTTTAACGGTCTCCTGCCGAACAGGGAGGAGACTGAGGCACGGGGGGAGGACGCTGCGTGTCGCTGCTGGTCGGCGGGGGCTGGCGCGGACCCCACGTGCGGTCTGCCCCTGCTCGTCACATCCAGGAACAGCCTCGCCCCAGACTTCTGAGTTTAAGGGATCTGTCAGCTTCTCAGAATGTAAATACCTGCAGTTTTTCAGCCAACATGAGCCAACAGCTACTATGGGGCAAAAAAAAAGAGGTGACGGGCCTCAGGCCTGCCCTCCAGGACCTCCCAGGTTCGTGGGACACAGACCAGGGACAGGATAGCCACGCCCCTCGTCCCCCTCCCCTGCCCCCCTCCCCCAAGAGGCCTGTGAGCTCAGGTGAGACTAGCCAGGTGGGTGGGCCCGGGGACAGTTCCCGGGCTGTTGAAGGCACTTGTCTCCGAGACTCAAGTGTCTGAGGCAGGTCCCCGCCCCTCGGGCATTCTGTGTCCCTGAGAAGGTCCCTGGGCCCCTCCATCCCCACGGTACAGAACATCCCCTCTCTCGGGCAGCTTCGGGGGCAGGGGCAGCTCCCGGGGGGATGTGCTCTGGAGGCAGAGAAAGGAGGGCCCAGGTGGACCCCCGGCAGGCCCCGCGTGAGCCCCCCGGGCAGCTGTGGTGCGAACCTCCGAGGGAGACGCAGTTTCACTGATGGAACTTTGGGCTGTTTTACAGTTTATGTCACCGAGTTCATATCCTATCACGTTTCACATTCTATCAAGTTTCATAGCGCTCTCAGAAAATGTTTTTGGACATCTGGATGCTATGTGGTAATTGTGTGGGTGGAGAGGTCAGGGCCACGCTTGAATGGCTGGGGGTGGGTGTCGTTCACTCCCCTCCCCCGCTCAGCATGTCGGTGCCCAGGGCCCCCTGGGTTCCTGCCCGACGCCGCTTTGCAAAGTACAGGGTGCGGCCCAAAGCCGTGAGTGTGGACGCTTCGCCCTCCAGCACCCATCCACACAACCCCTTCCAGCGGGGGAAGGCCTTCCAGGCCTCGGAGCAGGTGGCCCTCAATGCACCCAGTGTTTCGTGTTAGAGGACCGACACATTTAAATGTGCTTTCTACATTTTGTTTTCTACTTCGTAATACAGTGACTGATCACGTCCCAGGAATTTCTCGTTATAATTCTAGTTCTGAAGAAAGTGTTTTCAGCAGAGATCTGCCCGACCCACACGTGTGGCTCATTGTCGGCAGTCACCTTCGCCAGGACTGGTCTGTGACCTGCGAGCACCCCGGTCGCTCGCCCCAGGCCCCCACCTTCCGGTCCGAGGTCTCCCGGAGGGCGGCCGGGTGGCTGTCAGGGCGGAGCTCGGGGACTGCGGCTGAGGCAGCCCAGCTGGCCGCGCTCACAGCTCTCCGGTAACTCAAACCAGCGATGACTTCATCTCGAAAATTTCCGAGGAGCCCGGGTCAGAGCTGGAGCGTGGACGCAGTGATGGGATTCCCAGAGACGCTCGCTGGTGGTGGCCGCGCGTCAGCCGAGCACTCCGGCTGCGGTGAGGACTGGGGCGGGCTGGAGGGGACACGCTCTCTAATGGGTCCTCCCGGGCGCCGTAGAGAGAGGCTCGAGGGTGCCTCTCCTGTCACACCCAAGCGCACGCTCAAATAAACAGAATTGTCCCGAGAGCTGCTGGGTGTTCGGTGCATCGTATAGCAATTAATGTGTGTTCCACAGAAGCATTGAAAAAGAAAAAACAAAGAAAAATAAATGACAGATAAAATACATCCATGACTGTTTCTTAAATGAACTCAACCAAGGACATTTGTCATTTACTTATGTGTTTAATTTTCATTCCCTGTTCAGCAAAATTTCTAAATAAGAAAGTGACTAATAATCTCACCTTGTTGTTAAGAGAAGAATAGACAGGGTTTTTTTTCTAATTTTAGTTCATTTCTGCTGACCTGGCTTCTACTCTGGTGTAAGGACGTACCCTGACGTACAAAACAGAAAACGAAAGGAGGATTTTAAGACCCAAACGAAAGGGACTGTCCTGGAGCCATGGAGTCCCGTGCACAGCGTTTGGGCGAAGGTGGCCGGAGGAGAGGGCTGAGCAGGAGACTGAAGACAGGCAAAGCTGGGACAGCAAAGGGCCCCCCGCAGGGGGCCCAGGGCAGCCGGGCCTTCTGGGGGAGGGGAGGGGGTTCGCAACTTCCCGAGGAAAGGGGAAGATGATTAGCAACCCCACCCGATGCAGTTTATGGTTAGGAAAAGGTTAACTCCACCCTGCACCAGCGGGACCGGCAAATCTGAAGCCCCGCGCAGCCTGTGCTGACGGTGGCCGCGCTGTCCGGGTTCTCAGACGGCAGAATGCCCGCTGTGACCATCACGGGATGTCGGGCCTCAGCGCCACCCCAGCCTCCGGGCTTCGCCAGCTCCTCTTCTCACACGCCTTCCACGGTGGGCTCACCACCTCCCAGAACTGGGTGTTTATGTCTACCCTCACCCGAGGATGCATTTATTGAATTTAGAGAGAGAGGAAGGGAGAGAGAAAGAGAGAGAAACATCGGTGTGGGAGAGAAATGTTCACTGCTTGCCTCCTGTATGCGCCCGGCCCAGGGCCAAGCCCACAGCCCAGCACGTGCGCCCAAAGGGAATCGAACCCGCGCCCCTCTGGCGTGTGGGGATGGCGCTCCGACCCCTGGGCCACCGGGGCTGGAACTGGGTGTTTTTGAAGACTCTCCGTCCCCCTGGTTTCCTCCTCCCGTTCACCCTCTGTGGTTTCAACAAGGAAATGGCCTCGCTGTATTTTTCCTCCGTTCTTGTCCGTGCCAGTGAAGAGATGAAGCAGCTCAAGCAAGATGCACCTTCCAGACAGAGGCCCAGAGCGAGCCCTCCCGGCAGGCGTTTCCACGGCGAAGGGCCCCGGAAGCCTCGCGTGGTGCACGACAAAACAGACGCGGAGTCTGGGGAAGGCCGGCTCGGTCCCCATCTGTAAGTTCTTCTCCGTGGGCTGACTGCTCTCCTCGGTTGGGACCCCAGTGCACAGTGAGGGAAAGTGGATCCAATTCTATTTAGCAGATGTTAAAAATCTGAAGTGTAAACATTTAAACATACCAAAAAGGGAAGAGATCGTATTTTGAGAGAATGGATTTTGTTATAAATCAGCTCTGCAGGAAAACTCAGAATATGATGGCCTTTAATCCATTACAGAGCTGCCTTGATACACCGGGGTACTATTTTCAAGGAAAGAAACCCAAGTGCTATTGTTTATGTCAATAAAAAAAAAAAGCACTTTTCCAGGCTGGATTCAGACAGAACTTTCTGTAGCTTTGCAGGGCAGAAATGGGGCCAGGGAGTTCACACGAGCCCTCCCTGTGACCTCCAGGAAGGTGGTCCTCAGGAAGTGCAGAGCCATACGGGGTGGTGGGGGAGGGGGCAGTTCCAGCCCCTGGGACGTGCTGTGGCTGGAGAGCCCACCCAAGGAGCGGACAGGTGCTAACTCGAGCCCCAGGGCAGGACCCTCGAGGGGCTTCACAGAACCCCTCGGGCCCCGGAGGGAGGGGTGGCGAGCACCCCTGGCTTGTCCACACCCCTGTGAGTGGGAGGAGCTGTGGCTGCGGAGGGGCCGGGGCTTCGGGGGGCACCTGCCCCTGAGGTCTCCCAGCCTCTGCAGGGAGTAGAGCAGGCCTGCAGGGCACTCTCCCCCAGAAACCCTTCCTCTTCCTCCTGGAGTCCCTGGGGTCGAGGGTGGCAGTGTGTCCCCTCACCGGGTCCAGGCCACAGGCCGAGCCCCGCAGGACTCACCCACCAGACGGCCACGCGGCCGTGGCCGACGTGCGGGTCCGGGGGCTGGCAGAAGGGTGTTAAAAAATTAGAACAAACATCTGTTCCAGTTTCAGAACACAAAACTTTATCCTATCTTTAATCAAAAGCACATTAGAAAAAAATATTGGCTCTGGAACGGCCCTCCCCTGCCCTGGTCCCCGGTCCAGCTCCCAGTCATGAGCCGGACCCTGTCCTGGGGCACTCTCCAGGGGGCGCCCTGCTGCCACCTCTGGCTCCCCCGGCGCCGCCCGCTGCACCCCGTCTCTCTTCAAGCCCTACTTCCCCGCCAGGCCTGCCAGTGCGGCAGCCGGCAGGTGTCCCGAGGTGGGGCCCCGCAGGCCTGGTGTGCGCGGTGTCCCGGCAAGGAGGGCGCGCGTGGGGTGCACGGGGAGGCGGCAGCTCAGCGCCCTGACTTCCAGAAGGCCCCCGGCCGGGAGGACCGGCCCCGCCAGCCCGCTGCGGGCCCTGGGGACCGGCTGCCAGTCTGGGGCAGGCCTGGGCCTGCCGGTGGGCAGGATGGCAAGTGGCCCTCGGGAGCGGAGCTGGAGGGGACGAGAAACAACCACTTAACATCTATTTAGAGCCTGAGAGCATTTGTGGAATCCAGCCCCATTACTGTTGAAAAGATGCAAATCTGGTGAACTAATCATCTGTATGGCCGCGGGCTGTTTCCCCGCGCACCCTGATTCCTAACAGGAGCCGGGCACTCGCGCAGACACAGGCAAGGCCAAGTTCATGTTGCTCAGAGGTAGCCCCTAACAAAACTCCACCGAGTGCTGCAAAAGAAGCTTTGTTACCTCGGGAAGACAGTTCGTCAAGGAAGCCAAAAAAAAAAAAAAGCCACACACACACTCACTCACACACACACTCACACACACACACACACACACACACACACACACACACACGGACTCCTCCGGGCAGGCTGCAGGGAGCGGGCCCCAGCCCCCGCACGCGGAGCGAGCCGCAGCCCGTCCTTCTCCCTGGGTCCCCGCTGAAGTGGCTCACAGGACTGCAGAGAGAAAGGCAATTAAGGCAAAGATCTTTTTCCAGTGCTGCTTTAAGTTCTACATCAAATATTCTTTCAGACATTCAAGAATACACATATCTACAAATGAGGGGCGCAAGCTCCGCTATCGACTCTGGCGTGGGAGCTGCCCTGCATCGGAAGCGACTGACAGACAGCTCCAGGGCAGAAACCGGCCATCCGTCAGAGAGGGCCCGGCAAGCGGTCTCCGGCCAAGGGGCAGCCCACACTGGTCCTCAGGCCCCCCGACCTCTTCCTCCCCTTCCGGTCGGCAGAAACGGGGGCCGGGTGAACAGAGCGGGTGAGTGTGGCTGCACAGGTGACGCGGAACGCCCCTCCGTCCCTCCCCGTGGACAGGACTTACAAGGGGTGCGGTGACAGCGGACCTAAAACGCCACAGCCCATACACAGAACATTTCATCAGTTTGCCGAGTGTAAATCACGTCCTCAAACTCCGGTCCACAAGGATGGACACATAAAGCAGCCTTTCAGCCAAGGGCCTGAGCGGCGTGACACGAGACCTCCATAACACATCTTACTGTGTTTCCGTGTCGAGTGAATGTGAAACACGCTCGACGGGAAAGCAAAACCACGCAGAGCCTACGAGCCGCTGCCTGAATCCATCCGTCCCACCCCGGTCACATGAGCTGTTTCTTGCCTGCCTGCCTGCCTTTCTTCCTTTTTTTCTTTTTTAAGGAACTGAAAAAGAAAGCACTTGGAACTGTGGACGACCGTGTTTGGGTTTGCCACCACGTGGAGTGGTTTATTTGGCTTATAACTCGGTCAAAAAATTGAACGCGGCCCGTTTGCGTGCATCAGTGTGCGTGCGTGACCGGGTGCACGCATGTGTGTCCGGGTGCACGCGTGTGCTTCCCAGAAGGCATGGGAGGGGCAGGGGAGAGAGAGCCGTGTTGTTCGGACACAGCCATGTTTCTGCACACTGCGTTTAGCTCCCTTCCCTTTTCTCCCCTCGGAGGGGGCAGAGGACGCTTTCATTTCAAAATGCTGCAAAAAGCATTTCTACAAATTGCTTCGCTTGTCCGCCTGTATACATTAAGCAGCACAGAGTAAGTGAGGGACCCTTCGATGCAAAAATGCCTTTTTCTTCTTCTTTTTTCTTTTTTTGCATTTTTTGTAGCAACATAAAAGCCGCTGTTATGACAAGAAGTCTGGTAGTTCATTCTTTCATTTATAATTTAACCACAGCCTATATAACATAATCCAAAAAATATGGGGCATGATTAGTATAAAAATCAAACGCAGCAGAGGCTCTCCGAATACTCCGAGAAGAAAACAAAACCTGAAAGAGCGAGGGAGAAAACAGGGCAGCCATCTGAATATGCGCGGTATTTCTTTAATACTTCATTTTAAACTACCTAATTGTGTTTTTAAGCTTTGGTTCCTGTAATTCTGCAAGACGAGGCATTCCAGTGAGAAAACATATGGTGAGGGATTTTTAAACCACACAGCGAGAGTGCATCATAGACTTATCTGCTGTTTCGGTGTCACAAAAACCCACCGCTGAATTTATCCAGTCACCCATTAAAGGAAGAAAGGAATTAAAGGAAAAGGAGGCTCCCCACCCCCTAATGCTGCGGGAATGAGTGAAATACGGTGTCAAGTTCAAGTCAGGGTGCCGGCGGAGCTTCATGACTTTTTACAAGACCAGCAAGTAGCAATTAGCAACCCGAAGCTGAGGAGTTATTTCAGGCTCACAGCGGTCAGTGGCCTCTCAAAGCCGCCGAGCAGGCCGGCTTAAGCACCTTCCTTCCCCACTTAGCTTTCCAAATGGCCCTTCTCAGGAGGGTCCGTGGTAAGTTTGTCCCTAATAAGTGGATCGCAGAAACATGGGATAGACAGAGAGGAGGCAGCTAGATGGATGTTGGCTTTTATTTTTAAAGTACCTTTGTAACTGTCCCTTTAAACAGCGCTCTGCGTGAAAGGACCACTGTGTCGCCACAACATGTTTTTAGGAGAGGGACTGAATCAGCGGTTTGTGTGGGTGCTTGCAGGGTGCCACAGAGCTCCAAAGGGGCGAAGAGGAGCATGTTCAAGGGAGGCCAGACACTGCGGACCCACGTTTGCTTTACAGATGCCCTTGCAGCCCCACACACACCAGTGTGTGTGCGTGTGCATGCGTGTGAGCGTGCGTACGGTGTGTGAGGGTCCTCCGGGCCCACAGGCGAGCAGGGGGCTGGGGCTGGGGCAGAGGTACGGGGACACGGAGCAATGCATATCATTATTCAAATGGCAGTCAGATCCACCCTTAAATTACACCGAGTCTCTCGTCAGAAATTGTTTCCTATACTGTCATATGCTGCCATAGTGGACATTAATTAACGCTAAATTACAGTGGAATTACGTGTTCTAGCCACATGAATACCGAATGACTCCATTATGAATAATATTATCACAGTAAATATTAAAGAACCTGCCAGTGGTTTTTCACTAATTACAGAGTGTTGATAACTACAGAGGATCTTAAGTGAACATCAACTTTCGAATGTAACAGCCAAACGGCGAGGCTTTGATTCCCGCTGCTCCGAGAACGCAGCCCGAGCCCCGGGAGGGAGGCTGGGACCCAGCCGCCACCGCTCCGGGTCCGGCTGGTCCCGGGGACGGAGGCTCCGCTTCCTGCCTGCGATCCCCTTCAGGCCCCGTGCTCTCGGCACAGATGTGTGTGGCTCCGTCGCTCGGCAAACGTTTGAAAAAAAAATCCACGCACAACTCAGCCCAAGCCTCTCGTTTTGGTGGGTGGTCATTTCGTCTTTGAGGAAGGAAAATCCTTAACCCTTTCCCACTTCCCACTTAAAAGATTTCAAAATACCCTGGTGGTATTTTTTTTTTTTTTTTGCAAGGCAAAACGAAGTGGGCAAAGAATAATAAGGTGTTAATCTTGATAATTAGTGCACAGAAGCAATTAGGAGTCTAAGAACCTTAAGGCACAGAAAGCGATTTTTTTGTTTATTTGCTTACCTTATTAAGGGGAATATCTGTCTGAATTAATCGCTAATGAATGGGGAGAAGGCTCGATAGCAGCGAGCTTAATGAACAGCCGTGTCGGGGCGGTTACCGGCCCCAAATCATCGAGGATCGCCAGCCGACGCGCTACTCAAAATTACTTTTCTGCCCAATTTTCTGTTTGCAAAGCAGTAAATTATTTACATTTATTGTGCTTATTTAAGCACTTAAATGACTATGAATGGAGGGCAGGCACGTTTGAAAATATAGAACCATTACCCAAGTCTACTGCTAGAAATTCCTGTTATTTCCCCCTGAAGGCTGCTTCCGACTTTTCTAATCTCTCTTTTACAACAATTCATGAAAAAGGCCATTATTACATTGAACATGTTTTAATAAGTTATTTATTATTTAAGATACTTTAAGAGGCGCCGCATGGAAGTCCCATCACACGCCGGAGCGCGGCCCCTCGCAGACGCGCCCGGGCGCCCGAGCCTCGTGCCGAAGTTTCCCCGCAGAACACCGCGCTGCCCGTGTCGGCGGCAGGCACCCGGGGCCCTCCGCCATCACTCACGTCCGCACCGCGCCGTTCGAACAAATCAATTACACTGATTATTGTCTCTGAAAATGCTCGTGTCGTGCATTCACTTCCTTTAACGGTTATTCATTTGCAATCGGCGGCCGTGAGTGTTTCCAACCAGCAGCTGCTGTTTCCTGCCACTCACGCCGTCTTCCACGGCAGCTCCGCACCCCGCACGGCTGCAGCCCCCCACAGCCCCGCGTGCTCACACAGCCCTCCGGCCACGTCACCAGGCAGCCCGCCGACCCCTGCCTGCCCCGGAGATGGCCCAGATCCATCACGCCAAGGGGAAGAGAGCATGACCAAAAACACAAGAAGGGTACCCTAGGTGAGCCCGCGGGAGCAGGAAAAGAGAGGAAAAAAAGGGGAGAGGGAAGGCAGACCCCAGGCAAGAGGGAGAGGGAGCAGACTCTGTGCTTCTGCTCCCTGGCTGGGATCGAGCAGCAGGTTCAAGCGTTTCCTTCCCCCGTTCGCATTGCCGCACTGAAAACTTCGCTGTGCTCCCAACACAGAGACGCTCTCAAGCAAGTTTCTCTGCGGACGGCATGCACTGACGTGCACGGTACCGTGTGTGGGTTGGCTCGCGCGCCGGCCCACTGCCTAAGGAGCAAGACACGGTGGTGTTTTTCCAAAGTGATTTCAAACCATTTGTGTGTGTGTGTAAGAGCAGCCACACTTATTATTCAGACTTAACCATTTCCGTGTATTTCCCCAAATGATACGGGGCAGCAGAACTGTTAAAGAGCCCCTTGCTATTCATAAGAGATTATACCGGGGCGAACATTACAATGGCAGTAATGGTCTAATTAAAAGAATCAGACATACTGAAAAGAGTCCCCTCTTTGGAGGTGGGGGGCAGTTAGAAAATCGGTGATGTGACCAAGAGTCCGGAATGGGCACAGCCTTTTCCGGCGATCAAACACAGCCTGTCTGGTTCACATCTGAAGTCCTCTGGTCTTTGTTACTTAATGTGATGCTGGAGATCAAAGATGCGTGTGGTATGTGTTCCCGGGTTCCAGCTGAGTCGCTGTCATTTCCGAGCTTCTTTTCCTAAGTTGGTTACAATTCTCCCTTACTCCGAGTGAACAGTGTTGCTGTTAAACGAAGCCTTTCCCGGAATCTGGCAAGAATCTTGCGTGGGATTTTCCTGGAGCAACCTCAGGGAGCCCGCAGTGCATGGAGAGGCCTGCAGGTGTGCCCAGCCCAGAGCCCCGCCGGGCGCCCGCCCCCTCCCCGCCGCCCCCCCAGCGCCACCGCAGGGAACTGGTGTCGGTGGGCGCCTTTGGGGCCAAGACAAAAAGCAAATGCACTCACTCACTGATGGCTGATTGTTTACGGGAGCGTGATGCGCGGGGGCTTACGCTTAGAGGACATTTTTCCCCGTGACTGCCTTCCCTTTCTCCTACCTCCCAGCACCTGAAGCCAGCCAGGCCTGCCACCCCAGTTTGACGTGTGGCCCACAAAAATGCAGCAGCCGGGGCCAAATGGGAAGAAGGGGGGCGGGAAGTCTGGCGTTCTGGGAAGCCATGCCCCCGGGAGGCCACAGGGGGGCGCTGTGGCTCTGCTCAGGGCTGCCAAAGCCTTTGGGGGGGGGCAGGGCGGAAGATACACTGTAGCCAAGCAGGGTGCAAGGGGAAAGGTAGGTTTTATAAGTTCCTGAATTTTATGACTGTGCTGCACCAGTGGAATGTCCACTCAACCTGTGGGGACGTTAGCACAGAAAACATGCACTGGGCATATTAAGTACAGGATGAAATGCCGCAGTGAATATTTATTAGCAAAAATATAGGTTCTCAAAAACAGAAATAAAACAGGGTAATAGATGAAGGGAAGAATAGATTTAACACTGAAATAAATATCAAAGGTGCAAAGAAAAGGCAAAATATAGTGTTCAAACAAAGCTGTGAATTGGGTCCAGATTTAATGCCCCCCGAGGGAGGGAGGGTTGGACAGCCTTGGAATTGAGACACCACTTTTAGTGCAGAGCCCTGTAATGCTGTCAGCTTTATTTCCTTTGACAAATGTGAAATAAAATTTGTCAAAGTTAGGGCTTGGAAAGTTGGCTATTGAAAATTCAATTGGTAATAACTAGTATAGCCGAGCACTCGGGAGATTTTTAAAGGAGAGGGATGTTTAAGATGCTGGGGGTGGGGGGAGCACTCCTACATATTGTATTTCAGTTTTTAAAAATTTAGCAGTTGACTTAGGCAACTGGATTTCTGGGTTTCTTATTAGCTGGGTTCACCGTTGAAAGGCAGTAATTTAAAACCGGTTTGCACGATACCTACAATTACACTGTAAGTTTGAAAATATTTTGCTCTCTACG
>CM052542.1:154764886-154767386 GCA_028533065.1 Trachops cirrhosus | reverse complement strand
TCGAGGAGGCAGGAGTCTGCTCAGAGCTGTGTCAGTGTCTGTTTTCAAGGGACACACGCGAGTGACAAATGTCATCGTGGGCCATATTTAATGAGTGATGAGGACGCTGCAGGTCTCAAAAGCTTATACAACCAAACAACTAATGTTTATTTATTTTATTATATATTTTCTTTTAATTCAGGAAATACCCACAGAGATTACAATTCTAATTTGCAGGGAATCCTGTTGGCAGAAAAATCAAACAATTAGCAATTTACCTTCTAAACAGACTACCGGCAGCGGGCAGCTTCGGAGGCAGCCAGGGGAAACCGCGCGGTCTCCCGCCCCGTGCCGCCCCAGCCGGCTTGGAGTTGAGAGGCCAGCGAGTTCGGGAAGGTGGCGCGATGCCCGGCAGCCACCGCAGGCCCCTCTCGGTGGGCACGTGCGCCCGGGGCCTGGCCGGGTGTGAAGGGGGCTGCGGGTGTCACACCCTGTGTGAGTTTCTCAGAAGTGGGCTCCACTCCCAGGAGCAGAGTCTTCACAGCCACAGTCATCCACGCGGAGCCCTCACACACGCGCGGGCGCGCGCCCACGGCTAATTAAAATGCACCCTGAAATCGCAGCGTATTCCCCGGACGGCTCTTCATTAGCTACTCCGGCTGGCCTCTACACCAGGCGCATTTCAAACGCCACGTCCCCCCGCCTCTCAACCCCGACATGGGCTGAGGAAGCTGAGGGGAGAACGGGGAGGGCAGGGATGGAGAGGACGTCCCCACGAACACAGGTTAGTTGGTGACCCGTGTCACTCAGGGCCGCTCAGTGCAGACTCCGCCCTCTCCCCACTCTGCGAATGCAGATGGGGGTTGTGTTGTCTCACTAGCGTGTCCTATGTGCTCGGGAAGAACAAAGACAAATGAGACACAGTTGTTAATGTTTTCCAAGGGCTCACGGTCTGCGAGGGGACCAGACCTTAAGAGCCGGGAACTAAGTTCCAGGTGGAGAGGCCTGGGGCGCGGGAGCTGTCTCCCGCTGAGGGGCGGGAAGACAGGTTCAAGGTCACCCCACGTGAGCTTCTCCGGGTGGGTGGGAAAGGCCTGCCTTCTGCACAGGTACAGGAGCCTGCCACATGTCCTGGGTGGAAATTCTGGCAGCCTTTCTCCAGAAACCTAACATGCTTCTCCCTCTCTTGGTCTCCTCCTATGAGCCCGCTGATGGAGAGGGCAGGGTGCCGACCCAGCATCTGAGCCCACGGGAGATGTAAGCACGGTGGCCTCTCTCCAACACGCAGGCCTGTGTCTGGAGTCCCATCCAGATCACGTTCTTTTAATTAGTTAGTTAATTAAGGTATTTACTTACTTATTTTTAGAGAGAGGAGGGGAGAAGAGAGGGAGAGAAACACCCATGGGAAAGAGAAACATTGGTCAGTTGTCTCTGGTGTACATTCCGAACGGGGACCAAACCCACAACCCAGGCACGTGCCCTGACCGGGAACTGAACCGGCGACCTTTCACTCTGCGGGATGACGCCCACCCCACTGAGCCACCCCGCTCAGGGCTAGACCACGGCTCTTCACGCTAGCTCCTGAAAAGAAGGCTGTCATCCCCCACCCCGTTTGAGAGATGGGACGAACGATCCTCAACTGCTTATCCAAGCACGGGGGGAGGTGGCGTTTGCACGCCCCCTGACCACAAGCACGGGGCTGCCTTAGCTGAACGACATGGGCCACACTCTCCGGAAATTCTAACCGGACACGCTGCACCCCAGAACCCCACGCCGGCCCCCTGCAATGAGCAAGAGGCCCTGAGATAAAAGTACGAAGGGTCACAGCCCTGGGGCTCACTGTTGGCTCGGGAGATGGGCGAGCTAAAGGCAACCGGCAGTGTCTTGTCGACGGCAAACTTGCATCCAGTGTATATGCAGATCATGTTCTATAAGTGTGCATACAATAACATGTATTGCACATACATGTTATGCCTCTGTGTTGTACACACACGCAGAGATGGAGACACGGAGGTGTGTGGTTGGGACACACATTTCAGACACACATCCGTTGCCCGGCAGTGGGCAGAGATATTCTGGTAAGTAAACTGGTCTCGCCCGAGTCAAGTGGGCAACGAGGTGATGGGTAGGAGAGACCGGAAACGTGAACCCCAGCTCGAGAAAGCAGAGGAAGTCCCAAGGCCCCTTTCCTGTCCGTGAAAACCCCACCTCTGCTGAGGGTCCCATTCGAGACCCACCTTCCCCAACCTCTCCAGCGCCCCCCAAGGGTGTGTGGCTCTGAGCTCTTCTCGTCCCGGGCGGTGCTGCTGCACACTGCAGCTCTGCATGGTGTCCCTGCGTCTTGGCGGTCTCTGTCCCGCCCGTGCTCGGGGGCACAGTCCCTCCCCGGCCCAGCCACGACGTAGCACACCCAGGCCAGACCAGAGCGTCTGGCCGGAACGTTCACGGCAGCCCTTGCTGCCCAGTCCCTGTCTCTACCCCACGGCTACGTCAGAGGGTCGCAGACGGTGCTCGGCTCTCC
>CM052542.1:154723497-154764386 GCA_028533065.1 Trachops cirrhosus | reverse complement strand
ATTATCGCCTTGTTTTCCCTGAGAGCCCAATCCAGAACAAAGGGTGAATTCATATTAGCCTGCTGTTTCTTAAAGTTTTTTGTTTATCCTCACCCAAGATCATGTATTTTTCATTGCTTTGGGTGGGGGGAGGGAGAGAGAGAGAAACCTAGATGTGAGAGAGAAGCATCCATCCATTGCCTCCCGTATACACCTGGACCAGGGATTGGGGACCGAGGATCGAACCCTCAGCCTAGGTACCTGTCCCAACTGGGAATTGAACCCGCAACCTTTTGGTCACAGAACGACCCTGCAACCCACAGAGCCACACCAAGCAGGGCCGTCGTAGCCGATTGTTCCGACGACCTCTGCCCATCAGGACAACTGGACAAACAGACATGGAGCAGAAGAAGGCGCGAGACCCCGTGCATCGCATCTCATCTGTGTGACTGGCGTGCACCCGCCCAGGGCCCTGGTCCCGGCGCCCCCGGCCCCCGTCTCAAGGCCCAGGTCTCACTCTGTTGCTGACAGATGTGTTGGTAAGAGATGGTGCCGGGGGAGGAAGGTCGGACATGCCTGTTCGCCACTGAAACCTTCAGCAAGGCGGACTGACTGGAAACGGCCCTTTGAGGCGCCGGAAATTAACAACTGGCCCGACACTAGTCCCCGCCCTCGAAAGACACCAAAGGCAGGTCCCTTGGCCTGTCCGGGGACCAGGCCCTGCAGGGGAGGCCAGGCTGGGAAAGCACCACGCTCACCAGCCAGGCACACCTGGGTGGCAGGTGTTCAGGCCGGGAGGTGGCAGAACTGGAAGGTTCCAGATGGGAGGGTGCTCCCCGCACCCTGTTGGCCACGCTGCCCAGAGGGAGTCTGTGGTCCAGGGCCACCCTGCGGTGCGGGGGTCCCTGGGGGGCTCTGTGCCCAGGCTGTGGGACAACAGCCGCCCTGTCGAGAGAGGCGCAGCAGGGAGGGCGCTGCTGGCAGAGGGCCCCTCGAAGCCGCAGAGCCGGCGGCAGGGCGCTCGCTCCCCTGCGTGCGCGGCAGTGAGTGACGGCTCCCCCGACCCGCTCATCCCAGCGGGCCGGCAGCCTCCCAGCCTGCCACCACCGTCCTTAAATATTCCTCCTCCTCGTTTGTGATAATTAATAATTTGCATCAATAATGCCGGGCTCCAAACCTGAATCGCCTGGCAAGCCTGACAGATGCCCACAGTCTCTCCGTGGGGGTTGCTCTCGCCTTAAACACGCCGGGGACGGCAGCGAGCAACCGCCGGCCGGGAGACGGCAGCGCCAGCAGCCCCACAGCGGCGGCCCCGGTGGGCACTCGTCCGCTGACCGCCTGGAGACGGGGTCCAGCTACAGTTTCATCTGTCCACGCCCCCCACCCCCAGCCCCCAGCTGCGGGTGGCCTGGGTCTCCAGTCCTGCCAGGACACTTACTCATTTTCATGGTTAACAGCGTGGGGGGTCCGTGTCAGAAAGTTCACGGGCAGCCCCCCCTCCGCCCGTGTCCGCGGCAGCCCCAGGTCCCTCTTCCAGCCCTGCTCCCCGCGCGGAGGGCTCTCGAACTCCGGCGCCGCGGCACGCAGGCCGTCCCCGCGCCGTGTCTGAGAGACTCCCAAATGAGAACTTATTACCAGCCTGTCACTCTCCCGTAATTATCCGCAGCCAGGACGCTCCCGCGGTCTCCACATCATTCGGAGTGACACGGAGCGGCGCGCACCCTCGTCTGTGTACCGCGCGCGGCGGGCGCCGCAGCCCGGCTCCATTTGCATTTCGAAAGAGGCGCAGGCCTGACAGAGATTTTTTGAGCTATTATGAAGCACTTATTAGTCGGAATTGAACCATCCCCCCCACATCATTTCCTCCCTCATAATCATTATTTCTACAAATTCCCTGCACCTTCCAAAAATTCTAGGGCACGCTGCCTACAAAGATCGCCTGCCGCCGAATGCATAATTCATTCGGGTTAATATAGCTTCAGATTCTGATGGTTTGCTTCCTCAGTGTTTTCCGGGGACCATGGAGGGTGGCGGAGAGGGAGCGTCACTCCATATGTTGCTGAAGTGTGCACCCACGTAGTGCAGGCGTGTGGGGGTATGGTGCACGCGGGAAACAACAACTTACTTGTGTGATGCATACACAGCACGTGAAATGTGTGTGTGTGCATATGTGCGACGCACACACAAAGCATGGGGTGTTACCTATGTGCGTGTGTGTGCGTGCACAGGTGTGTTTTCTGCATATGTGTACGTGTGCATGCACGCACAGGTATTTTAAACACGGAACCGGTGGGCCGGGGGAGGCCTGCTGCTTCTAACGTGTTTAAATTTGCCTTCTAATGAAAATTATACCCTAAAAAAAGCTCGGCTGAGAAGCAGAGAAAATGCAGGGTTGGGAATAGTCTCAGCTCCTCTGTATTAAAGCCTTTGCTTTTATAATCAGTCAGCTTCTTGCTGTTTAAAAATACCCCAGTGTCAGCTGGCGGATCTGGTCCTGCTCTTGTCCCCTGGACAGCGGCAGCGGAGCGAGAGGCCTTCCAATCCCCCGTTGTTGCCAAACCCTTTACTTCTCTACCCCCCCTTATTCAGCTTTCCTGCCCCCTGTGTGTCCCGAGTCCTAGCTCTTCCTTTGTGGACACAAGGCTACCTCTGCAGGCCCAGGGGACCGTCAGCTGCAGGGCTGACCCTTGTCCTGGGAGGGGTCCCACTTGCCTTGGCTGCTGTCCCTCGAACGTTCAGCAGAGTGGCCAGCACAAGGGGTGTTCCCTTTGCACGTGGGCCCGGGCCGGGGGCCGGGGTGTGATCCACTCCCCACACCCCAGAGCAGGCCATGGCTCTGCCAGCTGGGGAACGTCCCCGCGCTGGCTGCTCCCACCTCGTCCTCTGCTCAGTGTCATTGTGTAGCCACCTCTCCGTGGGAGGCTGGGTCTCTGGGCTGTGCCTCCTGTCCTCTGTCTGCTCGCCACAGGACGGTGCTGAGATCACAGGCCACCCCGCAAAGCCTTGCCCCGGGCAGTCGCCTCCCCGGGCCCGCAGGAGGGCAGATGCGGTCTGCCGATGGGGCAGACTCACAGACTCCCCGCCGGATCAAAGGCGCAGGGGCTCCTGTGCGGATGTTCATGCACAGCCAGGCCCTGGGGACTGCCCGTGGGACGTGGAATTAAATTTGAGTACCATCGTTATTATCAATGATTATTTATCGCGGGCCCACTGGTGGCTGCAGCACGCTCCGGCTTTAATGTTTCAATAAGACCTTATTTGCACAGCTCCCACCAGGGCCCCGAGTCTCGTTCCTCGTCCAGGCCGACCCCCCCCCCCCGCGTGATGCTCTAATGGTGTTTAGATTCCTGGATGAAATCTTCTGGGCTCTCATGTCCTTCCATCTTTATGTTTCTCCTGCAAGTGCACGATTATCTTTTCAGCTTTTCATGTAATGTTGCAACATCCTGGTCTTTCTGACTGTTTTTTTCCCCCTTTTTTCCTTCACGTTTTCTCTGCTGGCCGGGACAGTCGAGAGTCACGCTCCCACTCCAGGCACACCCTTTGCTGAGAGAGTGTGTCCATTTCCCCTTCTGCTGCTCTGCATTCTGTGGGAGCCGGCCGGTGTGTGCTCTGACCTGGCCCGGAGCGCGGCAGAGCTGCGGTCCAGCCGCCCGTGCGTGTCCGAGGGAGCAGCGTGTGGGGCTGCTGAGATGGGCCTGGGTCAGGGAAAGCTCCTGAGTGGGAGGGGGGCCGGGACGAAAGGCTAGAGTCCCAGGACAGCCCCCTGGGGTGGGGCAGCACCGGCTGCACAGGGGCGGGGCTCTGACCTCCCCGGAGGTGCCCAGGCATTGCTTTCCGATAGCGCGTGCACAATTTCACGTTGAATTTAAGCAAATCAGGCCTAATGTGAATCAATAACCATTTCCGAGTTCATTAAGGAGTCCGCAGGCTTCGTGTTATGAACCTTTATTGTTTAAGAGAACCCTGGGCGCCTCTCTCCGAGCGCCCCGGAAACTCGGCGCCCGCGACGGCACGCCCGAGATGCACGTATTTGTTAGGGTTTAGTGGCGGGCTAATGCGTGCATGGATTTTTAGACACAGTTTCTTTATCACTAAAAAAAACAGACAGAGAGAGAGAGAGAAAGTGCTGCCTTTGGGAGGGGAGGGCGGGAAGCTCCCGTCTTCGGAAAACTTGGCCTAACTCAGCCGCCGACCAGCCGGTGGCAGAGCAGTGAGGGGTGGGGCGGCCGGCCCGTCCCCAGGAGCATCTGCCAGGCACCACACAGTGACACCCGCGTCCCTCAGATCTGCTAGGTCACGCGGCACGAGCAAGAGGGACCGAGGCGTCGGACAAACGCCCCCCACCCCTTTTTGGAGTGGGAGGCAGAGCTGGGTCCTGTAACCCCCCTAAACTACAGCCGCCCTTGGGGACCGCACACTCCGGCTTCAGAGGAGAAGAATTAGTGTTTCATTTGCCAAGACTGTCACGCCCCACCTTAATGAGCACTTAAAAGAGATGAATGTGCGGGGAAGGAAAAGATTTATTTGAGGCATTTAAATACTCTCTCTCGGCTGTAACTGAGCGGACACACCGGGACCCCACGGTGAGACCCGCCCGTTCTTTCTGATCGTCTCCCGTCGAAGTTTGTCGCCTGCCCTGCCTTTGTCTCGGGGACGTCTTGTGCGGTGGCAACTGACCGGAGCCGGGGCCGGGACGCATCGGGCCAAGACACCGTCACCTCCGCTCCCCGACGCGCACGTCCCCTCCGAGATCGGACTGCGTTTCCGAAGGCAAACAGCGAAACAAATATCTCGTTAATTTTTTTAAATTAATCGCACAACAGACCTCCAACTCCTTCCCGAACACTAAAACCCGGGCGAGAGTTATGGTGCCGTCCGCGGCAATCAGCCACGGAGTACATCACAAAGGCAGTGTGGGCTTAAGAAGGGACCACGGCGGAATGTATATTTTCATTATCAAAAACGTTCAGCCATTTATCCTGAGGAGTCAGAATAATCATTAATGGCTGGGAATTTATGGTGCCAGGTCTTAAACTAATGCGAATGATTCCAGGTGTTACTAATGGCCTCAGCGAGATGCGCCAGGACCTCAGACTTCTACTAAATCTGAGGTAATAGTCGGAGGCTTAATCTCGACAGATGAGCAGCCATTTAACTGACACGTTGATTGGATTCCGGAGGCTTAAATGGCACCCATTGTGCAGGCTCGCGGTCAAACGGCGGTCCGGAGGGCGACCTAGAAGTCACTCCCGCTGCCTGGGGCGCCCCTGCGCCTGCCGGCCAAGGGTGGTGTTTTAGGAGCGCGGTTCCCTTTTGTGATAGAAGTGACCGAGAAGTTTAAACCCCTCCAGCCGGCTCTTTGCCCTTGTCACTCGGATTTTGGGCAAATGCTTCGAGGTGTTTGCTTGAGGGGCCAGGAGGGGCTGAGTGGGAGCGGGGAAGCCAGGAGAGCACGGTCCTTCGCTGAGCTCAGCTGCACCAGTGAAGGGGCTTCGCCTGCTGCGTGCAGCCCCCCGACAGCCCTGCCACGGGCTGGCTGCCCCACTCGGTGGCTTTGCTGGATGCAGCTGCGGGGAGCCCTGTGTGGTGCTGGGTTGGAGCCATTACTGGTTCTGAACCAGACCTCGGTGTCGCAGGCGCCCCGGGCCCGGAGGCAAGGGGCCGGACACCTTCTAGCGTCTCCCCTGGAGCCTCGGGACCCACCCCCCGACCGCGGGGCGTGCGCGGGGGACGTGCCGGCTGCTGTCAACACCCTTTGAAAGCGCATAAAAATAAATTATCCGCAGGTTTACCTGTCGGGAAGATAGATTCGGTGCATCCGACTGTTGCAGGCATTTCAAGTGACGGGGGTGCCCATCATGTTCCCGTAATGGGGTCAAACAGCTGGACGGGGATTTAACGCTCAGCAAGGCCAGAAGGGCCGGGCGTGCGTGGGGGAGGATGAATGGAGTGAGGGGAGGCGGCGGGACCTGTTTATTACGGCGCTTTTCTGCTTCACTGCCGTCCCGTAATGATCGCCGCGGAGGCTGATGGACGGCTGCCCTCGTCCTGCCGCTTCCAGGGACGCGGGCGAAGGCGGAGGGGCCGCCGCCCGGCCCGCCGCCCGGCCCGTCAAGAGTGCAATTTGCTGCTCCTGACAAGCGTCCAGGCGTCTGCGCGAGCTGCACGGGATTGGCCCGCACGGGTTAAACAAAAACGGGCCGGGTGAACATTTCCAGCTGCCTGGTCCGCATCAGGCATTCCATGCAGGGCCGGCTGGCGCACGGTGCCTGTCGCGGAGCGGGCCCGTTTTCCGGCCGTGCCCTGTGAGGCGCCCATGGGTGTTCAGCTCGGAGGAAACCAGGAGGACACGTGGGTCGGGCGCTGGTGTTTGCTTGGGTCCCTGCACGGGGTTTGGAAAGAGGGAAAGGAAAACGTGGGCTGGGAAACCGGCTGTCAGCCGCGACGCCCCCAGGTGAGCGCAGCCCCCCTCTGAGACACGTGGGGCTCCCAGGGGGCGGGACCTGGCAGGGACGAGGGCATTTGGGTCACCCCGCCTTGTCCCCAAGGGCAGCCCTCTGAGCCAGGGTGTGTCCCGTCAGGGTGGGCTGCAGGCCCCCACCCCCTCAGCACCACTTGCTTCTGGCGGGAGCCGGACCCGCCGGTCGGCCCTTCACTGAGCGTGGCCCGGGGCCTCAGTCGCCCTGTGCCTCTGGAACGCCAGGTGTGCTTCTGTGTCATCGCCGCACACACACACAGGGCCCCTCTCTGCAGCGGGCGCGGGGGACCCACCGCCCTCCGGGAGCTCCAACCGGGCGAGAGGGACAGAGGCGGTGACCGAGCAGCGGAGGTCGCTGGGGCTGGAGGGCGGGCGAGGCAAGGCCAGCCCTGGGCCGTGCTTCTCACGGGCGGGGACCTGGTCCTCATGCCACCGTCTCCCTGCGGTGGCCTTGCCTCAGTTTCCCGACGGGCGGTGGCTCCCAGGATAGCTGGTGAGGGCGCCACAGTGTCAGAAGCAGAGCCGAGGAAGAGCCTCAGCTCTGGTCTCACCTCGGTCCCAGTGGCACGGAAGCACGTGTCACCTCACCGTCATACAGGTGATGGGGCCGCGCGGTTTTCTCCGCTTTGGAAGACGATGAGGCGGGTGCAGAGTCCGGCACACTGGACGAGAGGGCGAAGCGTGCCGTCAAACCTCGGGGCGCAGGCGGCACGGGGTCCTCTCCCTGGCAGGCGAATCCCAGATGCCTGTTTGTGTCCCTGCCTCCCTCTGCTGCTGCACGATATCCGACCACACCCCCCCACTAAGTACTGATGCGCCCACAACATATACGTGCAACATGCCAGTTTTTACATGCGGTTCATCAGCAAACATGCATAAAAACGTAAATTAAAGTCGGCGGCTAAAAAGCCTGCACATGATTACCCATGCTGTGTACGCACCTAAAAGTTGGTTGGAAGAGTAGACCTAACGGGAAGTGTGCTTCCCACCAAAACACAAAAACAAAAAGGCACGTGAAACATTTTGCAACACACACAAATGTTACAGCATCGCGTTGTACGCCGGAAACTAATACAATGTTCGATGTCGATTCCATCTCAACATAAAAAACAGGACGAAACAGAACAAAGACACACAAGGAACGTGGAGGTGATGACATGTCTATTTCCTTGATTGTATCGATGGTCTGAGATTGCATCAATGTGTCCAAATCCATCAAAACGTGTACACTAAGTACACACGATTCACTGTTTATCAAATATACCTCAACATAGCTGTTGACAAACACCTCGCTTGTGTCAAAGGGGCCCAGCACCAGCTGGGAGAGGTCCCAATAGCCAGAGCAACACTATAAATAAGTAGTATTGACTGATAAATAAAGTATAAAATAAATATCCATGAGCCCACGCTGATGTAAATAACCGATAGAATAAATAAATGGAACAGCGTAGACAATTCTCCAGCATTAAAGAGCTTCAAATAATCTGTGTAGCTGCTCCTCCTTCAAGGAGGTGGGACCTCACGGCCACCCCTTGCGTGTAAAGTCACAGGGTGACTCTCAAGGAGGGCAGCGTGGAAGGGGGACAGGCAACCTGACCGCAGAGACAACAGGACCTCAGCCGGGCGACCGTCGTCAGCATCAGTGGTGACAAGGCACGTTGACAGTGACATGCCTTTGGTGAGATGTGAGGAAACTTGACCCCTGTGTTCTTCAGGAGAGACACACATCGTGAGGAGAGAGAAAACGATCAGACAGATCCCGGCGGAGGGAGGCTCTGTAAGACACTGGCGGGCCCTCTTCGAAACGTGCCAGCGCATTGGTGACAAGGTGTCTGAGAAGCTGTCGGGTTGCAGCGTGGGCAGCTGGGGGGCTGTGATGGTCGAAGTCGTGGGGGGCCCTGGCTGGCATCCCGGGACGGGGAGGCCTCTAGGCAATGTCAGAGCAGAGGGGAGCGCAGTGCCGACGTCAGCTGGTGAAGGGGACCCCTCGGGCTCGCCGCCTGGAAAAAGCCCCCGGATGGACGGAAGGTGCTGTCCCCGGGGAGGCAGGGTCCGCGCACTCGGAAACTGCAGGTTCTGCCCAAGTTTTCCGGCTCCACGACTGTTCCAGAGTTAAAGTCTACTTTGTAAGAGGAGAGCGGGCTTTTAGAGGGCGCACGTAGAAGTTCTGGTGGTTTCTCGCAGCCCCAGAGGGGGGCCTGGCCCACAGGGTGGAGGGGAGCAGGGGTTCCAGCGAGAACACCGAGTGAGCGAGGGGGGAACGCCGCGGCCGGGGGCTCTGCACTCGGGAGCAGGGTCCCCCGGCCTCCTGGGTCTGTGGGGACCCCGAGCGCAGGTTCTCTCTCCAGGCCAAAGCGACTTAGTTCCGGGACAAAAAGCTTAAAGACTCGGCTGTCCTGTAAAGAAAAACAGCATTTTCTTCTGTCAGAGACACAGAACCTGACATTCAGAGTCTCTGTGCAGTTTCCTCAGGCTGCTGTAGCCACGCACCACGAGCGGGGGTCCAGACAACGGGCGTCTGCTCCCCGTTCTAGGACCGGAGCCGGAGGCTGGGTGTGGGGGGAGCCCCTGCCCTCTGCAGCCTGGGGTTGGCCCACAGCCCTTGGCTGCTGGGCGCGTCACCCCCGTCTCTGCTCCCATCACCACACGGCCGTCTCTTCCTTATGTCTGTGACTTCACAGGGGACACACTCTCTGTGTGAGGACCCTTCCCCAGTTCTTATAAGGACACCAGTCGTATGGGATTATGGCCAATCCCCAGCAACCTCAACTCCACTTTATCCGCAAAGATCCCGTTTCCAAATGATGTTGCATTAACAGGTACCGGAGTTCAGGACTCCGACGTGTTTTTGAGGGGACGGAATCCAATCCACAGTGGGGAGTGTGCACGCCACACTCATGACCACGGCTGCCACGTCGGGGTCAGAAACCACCTCCCTCACTCCTTGTCCCCTCCAGCCCCTCTGCTCCTTCTCCCGGGAGGGTCCAAGTTCCATTTCCATAGTTTGGCAGTTCGCTGCCCACATCGCCGGCCTGGGGTCTATCTGTGGGTCTAGGAGAAACATCTCCGTCTCAGGAGGGCCGGAGGGGACAGGGGCTGCTGGTCCTCGTCTCCCTCACCCCAGTCCTGTGCATGGGCCGCAGCAGGCATCTCTGCCCCCGTCCATGCGGTACTGGGTGTCTGACCACTGCTGTTCATGTTGTCATGGCAATAAAAATCCGTGATGTCAGCATCGCCGGGACTTGTAAAGAAAAACGGAGCACACGTTCCACCAAACAAAAAATCCCCATGTTGCGCCCCACACACCCCCTAGTCTGTTCTCCAACCAGAGGACACCTCGCCCCACCTGTGTGAATGTGGACACCTTAGGTCTTCATCATCGTCGTTTTCGTGGTGGAGCGGCGGTCCGTCACTCTGATGCACTGTCCACGGCTGAACCTGAGAGTTTTCTGATGTCCTCACCATCAAGGAGTCTCGGGCACAGGGCTTCTAAAACTCCATTTCCATAGGACACGCGTGCAAGGTTGGACGTCCCCCTGCACCAGAGGATGTCACCAGAGGATGTCTTTCGAGATCATGACCGAACATGGCGGCGGAGCGTGGGCCCCGTCTGCACGGAGCAGCCGTGACAGTGGGCCTGCTGTTTCTGACCTCCAGCCAGCACAAGCGGCTGCCGCTTCTGTCTGGTAATCTAGCAAAACAAACGAAACCACGCAGGTCAGCTTTCGCCTCATCTCTGGTTTAGTGACCCCCCCCGGGGCCAGTAAGGCTCAGGAGCACGGCGGCTGTCCCCGCTGGCCACCACGAGGGTTTGCTGACCCAATCACGGACACGTAAGAATAAGTGAATGGGTGTGAGTGTGGTCCCAGGCAGCTCACGCTGGGCGTGGTGGATACAGTGTCGAACGGGGGACTCGACCCCATGAGGGTCCGCGGGGAATCGGAGAGCACTTGTTGTGGCCTCACCGCGGGGCGGAGTCTCCGCTCAGCCCCGCGTCGTCGGCTGTACCAGGAGCCCATTTCCCTGGGCAGAAGACCGAGCCCCCGGTCGCAGAGCTGGTGCCTGGTCACGCGGCACACGCCGCTCAGGCCCCGGGAACGGACCGCTCACCCTGGGGCAGCAGTGGTTTCCATGGAGATGACCGGCACCCCCAGGCGGTCCTGCTGGGGTGTCTGTAGAGGCGCGTGGTCCCCAAGGGGCACCGTTTCCCACGGAGTCCTCCTCCATCTGGGTCTACCCGTGACTCCTGGAGACTTGAAACAGCCAGGAGCTCCTTGGCTCAGAAGTGGCCGGGAACGGGGAGGTTTTCTCATTAACTGGCTCGTGGGGTTTTTGCCCACCCTGGAAGCACGGATAATTGCCATTTTTAATGGGGTTGATTTAGCAGCAACAATTTTGTAATTTTCTCTTTTCCCTGGGGCTGTCACCTGGGCCCCGCACACCTGGGATTGCTGGCCCTGTGCCCCCTCGCCCACCCCCCTCCGGGGCCGGCCCAGTTCTAGCAGGGCGCTGACTCCTGGGACCACCCGGGGACTCATTAGCCCGGCAGCAGCCGCGCCCTGAGCGCCGGGCGGTGAACCTGGGGCGGGCTTGCCTCCCTCCCCCAGGTCCCGCTTCTGCGGCCGCACGGGCACGTCCCCATCGCCGTGGCCAGGGTGGCTCGTGCAGGCACCCCCGTAGTAGTGAAAGAGGGGGACCCAGGCCGGGGCTCCCGGCCTGCTGCCTCTGCAGCAGGTATCCGTCAGCGTCCCCCGTGTCCTTGTAGGAACCAACTGAAAAACGGGGGGCAGTCACAGGGGCCACCGGGAGGCACTGGATGTCTCCCCACTTTAAATGTTACATATTTTAACGTTTCCTTTACTATCAAAGAAAGGGCCACTCAGCAAGAATGGAGGGCTTGGGGCACAGAGGAGCCTGTGGCCAGGGCCCAGCGGACTTTGTCTCTGGAATGGTCCCTGGGTTGGGAGGGAGGAGCTGTCTTTGCTGCAGAAGGGGAGGGTCTGGTCCAGCTGCGAGTCTGCGGGGCTGGGGGCAGTCAGCCAGGCGGAGCGCCGCTGCCCCAGCCCCAGCCCCAGCCCCGCCCAGGACCTGGTGAAGGCATGACCCCTGCACTATGGCCACCCTCGGGCTCTGTGCACAGACAGACTTTGGCTCCCATCAGTCGGCTTCCCGTGGATTCCACTCAGCGGCCCCAGAGGCCCCAGGCGCCCGGACCAGGTGCGGGCCCTCCTGTGCCCCCGGAACCTCTAGCCTCCGCTGCTGCAGGCGCCTGGCCTCAGGCCTCCAGGGCCTCACCTGGGCTCAGGTTGGCTGTCAAAGGTCCCAGCCCTCCCCTGGGTCCCCCACAGCCTCTGGAAGTCTCTGTAGGTCCCCCCAAAGAAAGACGCAGGCTGGATGCTGCGTGCTGCCCGCCGGCGAGGAGGTTGGCCCGTGCACGGCACTTGGGCCAGGCAGACGCCGCGTGAGCTGTGCCGGGGACAGTTCGCCTGGGGCCCTCCGCCCGCCTGTGCAGTTTGGCGTCACCCGCACCATTCCATGGCACAAGAAGAGGAGCCCCACTGGCTGACCGTTGCAGAGCGTGCCGACGGCGGGGGCGGCGGGGGCCGCCTCGGGGCAGGGGGGCCGCTCTGCCTGCTGAGGGTGCCACGGCCAAGCGGACGCTTCCAACCCCGTCCTCAGGCTGCTTCTCCTGGCGTCCACCCTGAAGGCCGCATGTCCCTCCGACGGGACCAGGTCCCTCCGCCTGGGTCATGTGCCCGTGGGCTCTGAGCAGGGGGGGAGGGAAGAGGACGACTTTCCTGCCCAGCCCACAGCGCCAGCCTCCAGAAAGATCCCTCGGCAGAGAGCGGCGTCCACTGCACTTCTTTGCCCTTGACCCTGGTGGCCCCATGGGGCTGGGGGCGCACTGAGCTGGGTCCTTTTTGTCTGCAGAACTGCCTGCTAGGACACTTGTCCTAGGCCGGGCAGGGACATTCTCCTGTGTCTCTTGGGCTTGTCTTAAGTGTCCCAGAGTCCAGCCACATCCCTGAAGATGGGTGAAGAGCATTTGATGGGGCTGAGAACACCCCACCCCCATCTGATGCTGTGGGTCTCACGCAGTGGCCACTCAGCCTGAGGCCTTGGAACCTGGAGGCTCGTGGGTGTCCTGCGGGGACTGTGAGGGAGTGGCAGGGAGGTGGCGGCCCTGCTGGTGCAGCTCTGACCGACCATCACCCAGGTGGCTGCCCGCCCAGCTCTGGGACCTGAGGCTCCCTCCTGCTCCTCACCTGAGAGGCGGGAGTGTGAGGCCTGGTCCCAGGCATGTGGGCCGGGGACTAGGGCATCAAGCTAAGCCCCGCCCTCCTGGCCCCCAGTTCTCGAAAGCCCGTCCATCACTTTGCCTGGAGGCGGGTAGAGTGTGGGACCCTCCCAGCCATAGCCCGGGGCCTCTTCCCTCCTCAAAGGAATGGGAGGAACCAGCCTCTCCGAAGGCCGATGGCCCAACGTCAGGGCTGGTGGCACTGAGGCCTCAGTGTGCTCTCCGGGGCCTTCCTCCCGGAGAGGCAGACAGACCTGGGGATGGCCCACCCACACTCTCCCCCACCCGGGTCCCCGGCATGTGGGCTGGAATTCTGAAAACGCGCCCTGTGGGCTGGCGCGGGCTCCTGCTGGTCACAGGCCGTAGCCGGCACCGCTGTCCTCTCAGCCAGGGTCTGCCGTGATGCCATCGGAGCCACGCGACCAGGACAGGACAGCAGGGAACTCCCGGGGACTCCCTAGAGAAGACGGCCTTCGAGTCGGCATGGGTGCTGTGGCCCTCAGAGGCCTGGTTCCCGTGGAGGGCCCGGGACACAGAACAAGAGACCGTCTCATTTTGGATCCCTCAGGGTGGGAAACCGTGACTCGGGGAGCCCCCCGGGAGCCTGTTGTCTGCCCACCACGCCTGGGAACCACCCATAACTGAATCCAGTTAGGGGGAGACTGTCTGACTGTAAACAAATGGCGGACCGCGGGCGCGTTCCCCGGTGGGCTACAAATTTTACGCTGTGGCACTTCGGAGCGTCGCCAGGCCGAGCACACACCCAACTCAGCGCCAAATACACTAATGCCGGGACTTAGTTTAAAGGCACATGAGAGACTGGGAGTGAGAGAATGGTTTTTAGCACTTAATAATTTAAAGGCCCGGATCGCTCTGTTGGAATAGAGGCTGGCTGGATTACCTTCTTATTTCATAATTAAAGTATTCCAGGAGTTCCAATTCACAGGATATTAACTGCTTTTTACCAAGCCTCGTACTGTTTGTCCTTCCTCTGCCCCAGTGTTTTTGTAACGTCTCCATGGAGACAGTAAGTGTTTTTAATAAAAAGTTGATAATCCACTTTCTCCTCGCTTTAAACGTAACCCAAAATAGACCTTCCGATCGTAGGGCCCGATGTGCTCCGTGTGGGTTCTCCTTCCCGCAGCCCGAGCCGGGGGGGTGGTGGTTTTGAACATAGGAATTGGCGTCCCGTTGGTCTGTGAGGGCAAACACCCAGCACACGGGAGGCTGTGGGAGGCGCGACGGTCCACGGTGCTGGCGAGACGCATCCCGGGGGCGGGGGCTGGCGTTCCGGGGGCTTCGGCCGGGGCCCCTCTCTCTTCGACCAACGGCACCTCCTGTGGGCGTTGCTGTGCTCTTTCAGGAGCGCCCGGCTCACCCGCCTGGGGTACGCCCACACCGGGGAGTGTCACCCACGCCAGGGAGCATCACTCAGAAGTAAAGCAGGAGCCAGCTGTCCACGCACGGTGGCTCCGGCCGCACCTCCGGGGGACTGTGCCGAGAGAAGACACTGCCTTGAGCCAGACCTTGTGCAATTCTGCGTGCAGCTCCTTGCACCTGTGGTTGTGCAGTGAGGGCTGAGAGGGGCTGCTGTTCGTGACATGCCATTTATGCCACTATTTGTTGTTCAACAGGAACATGCTTGAAATGACAAATTCCAGGAGGAGGAAGAGGTCTGTGGTCGGCCGGGGGCGGGGGAGGCAGGCAGCGTGAGGGGCCTGGTGGGCTGGAAGGTGCTGGCTCCTGACCGGGGCGGGGGTGGGTGGGGGCAGGATGCACACACTGTTGGCATCACTCTGGGTGTGTGTGTGGCTGTTCCTTGGCTGGCCTTCCTCCCTGTAAAACTGTGGACAAAGGACTTCACAGTCCACCGAAGTCTGGAAATAAGTAGAGGAAATGAGCGACATTTAAGGGGCATTTTCGTCCTAATATCCTGTACGTCGTCATACGGACCAAATGCTCTCTGCAAACCACCCACCTCTCGTCTGCAGCTGACCGGACGCTGGGCCTCCACCACCCTCCTATCTGTCCACTTCCCTTCCTCAGGAAATGTCTGGCTTATAGCTCATGCCATGGGATCCCCGCCTGGGGCTGCTGAAATCAGACAGAAACTCCAAATATGCGAATTCAGGAGAATGCACAGTGAGCCTGACCCACGCATTCATCTGTTTGCAAGGCTCGGAATGTACGGGGAAGCGCCACTGTTTGTCCCGCTGCCCACCTGAAAGGAGTTTTCTCTGATGACAGGTGTAGCACACGGCAAGCTCCCAGGGCAGGTGACGGGAAGGCAGGGGACATCGCCTGGCCCCTTCCCTGCTCCCACTCCCCCAGTCTCTGCACTGAACGCCGCCCTGCACGGGGCCACCGAGGAGAGACCTTTGTCGAGCAGGCACTTTAGGGGCGGCCCGGCCCGCACCTGGAGGCCTGTACCTGTGCTGGGGGTGCTCCGAAGTGTGCAGCGTGGCCACAGGCATCGCCATGGAGGTGGGACCCACCGTCATGGGGACCTATCCCCACCTGTCCCCAGAGATCGCTGGTGGCTTTCACCATTGAATGGATGACTTGCCGTTTACTTTTGAAGGATGCCTGCATATGATGGGCCTTCCTTGCTCATTCCCCGTAGCCTTGCCGGGCCCACGCAGGCCCCCCAAGAGCGTTTGCCCGCCTGGCGGAAGGATGGACACGTGCAAACGTCTGCCTGCCTGACCCGGCCACTGTCTCTTCACCCCGGCTTCTGGGAGGCCGCCGAGCCTTGGGTCCCCCTTCCTACGTTCCAGTGACAGTCTCGTCTGGTGGCTTTGAGCTTGGTGTTTGCAGCGGGAGCTGTCTTCCACCCCTCGCACCCTGCACCCCACGGGCTCCGGGGCCCCGGTGTTCCCCACTTACGACTCCTGTCCCTGCAGGACCCCCGTGAAAGCCGACCAGTTGATTGTCACAGGCCACCACGCCGGGCCCCGCAGATGCCGAGACCTCGGTGTGGCAGTGGTAATTCTCACTATCACTCTGTGTTCTTGGTGAAAATCTTCCCCAGCCCTACCCAGGATCAAGGATTTCTGTTAAAACAAACAAACAAACAAACAAACAAAAGACCCTGGAGTGACCACCATCTAGAAGTCGTCCCCTGCGGCCTGGGCTCAGGGGTGAGCCGGTAGCTCACAGCAACTGCCCACAGACGTCCATCCTCGGGGTTCGTCCATCCTCGGGTTCGTTAGTTGGGAATCAGCTGAGCGTTCCCGCTTCCTGACTGTGAGGCTTTTCAGAGGTGATTCTGCCCATCGTCAGAAAGGCAGATCTGGCTTCCCACCCACGGTCTCTGCCAAAGCTATCTCTTCCATGGGCGGTGGGGGGGCTTCGAGTGAGGCTGCTCTGCCGTCTCCAGGGGGAGGCCGGGAAGAAGTCCCTTTGTGGTCCCAACTTAGGGTGAGCTCTTGCTCACATGTGCACGCATGTGCGTGTGTGTGTGCGTGTGTGAGACAGAGAGAGACCACAGATGTGGAGAGAGGGCCAACCTCTGGATCTTCATAATAACTGGGACAACAGCGCCCTTTTGGTCTCTGCTTAAAAGCACAATTCTTTAGGGTTCTGGAAACTTCCTCACCGTGGCAGTGGAGGCCCTCTTTGGAGAGGAGGGAACTGTCCTCAGCACGAGCCCCCCACTCGCGGGAATGCCGCTCCCCCAGGAAAGCGGGGCTCTTTCACTTCAAAAATAACTCCTTTCCCCCGATGCCTGGGTCTGTGTCTTTAAGACAATAATTGCTGGATTGAAATTTGAGACTGTTATCTTAATAACCAATTACTCAAATAACTTTGAAATTGGCTTAAATTGGCTCGTCATGCTACATTTACCTGAATCTTTTTATGGGAAAGTTAGGAATAAGAAAAAAAATTCTTGGCGGTCTCATTTGTTTGGGTGCAGCCAAAGGCCCCTATCTGCAACAAGCAAGTGGGGTTGGGTCCCCTCGGCTGGACCCCAGCTTCCCGGGCTGGGACCCACCTGGTCGGCGCCTCGCCGAGCTCCACCCACCCGGGGCACAGCCCCGAGTGGCCTCTGTGTGGCCCTCTCCAACATGAGGCCCCGTTCGCTGTTAGGCAGCAAACATTTACGTACCTGCCTGTTAAATGCATTTTCAGCATCTTGGCAAAAGATTCAAAGTTCTTTCATTTTTTCCCTTTGAAAAATCATAGCTTGGCTACATAGCATTAATTTTCTCCATTCAAACAGTTATGAAAGCTTAAAGGTGAGAGTCACAACCTTTAAACTAAAGGAATTCACCTTTATTAGCGGTTTGAACAAAGGGGGTGAGTTTCTGGGAGCGTCGCACTTGGGTTTTATCTGCAGCTATAAACCCAGTAATAGAATATTACGTCTCTTTCTCTAATACAGTCTTATCTGCCTTCGTTTCTCTCAGCGTCCGAACCACAGTAATGGGACTTCTCAGAGTTCTTCACGGTCTTACTGCCTTTTTTCCCCCGCATGTTCAAAACGTTGCTTCTGCAAGCATTTGGCTAACTGTAAGTAATTCTGTGCCCGGGAGGGTAGTCCAAGGCGGTGAGAGAAACACGGGCACCTGCCTTCCAAACAGCCCCCAGGACCAGCCCCATCTCCTAGTAACCCCTCTCTCCCCTCTTTGATGCCGGAAGCCACCGCTGCACACAGCTGCCAGTCACCCCGTCACAGATGGGCACGTCCCCAACCCCGTCTCCAGCCGGGCTCTGAAGGAGGCATTTTGTTTGCAAGTTTTGGGGGAGATGTGCAAACGTATCTTGACTTCACACCTGGCCCCCACGGGGGAGGGGTGGCATCTTCACAGCTGAAGTACAACCCACATGTATTTCACTCTAAGGCATTGGAGCAAAGACGGGAAAAGAACAAAGACGATTTCCAGGCTCGATATGGATTTCCAGCCGTCGCAAAACAAAGGACTCGGCAGACGGGCCACTGTCCCGGGAGGAGGGGGACACAGCCCAAGCTGACACTCTGGGCAGCGAGTGGCTCAGGGCTGCGTCTGCGTCCTCAGGCCCGGTACCGCTCTGCCGAGCGGGCTCCAAGGCTTCCTGCCTCCCAGCATCCTCATCTGTGACGTAAGGGGTTAGATAGAGACCTTTAAACTTGAGTCCCCGCTAAGAGTTGTGGGGACCCATTCTGGGAAGTGGGGGACGGTGCTGGTGGGCAGAGCCGGGGCCCCAGAACAAGAAAGAGCCTTTACTTGGGAGATCCCGGCCGACTCTGGGCGCTGTGAGTCTCAGCTTCTTATCTTGGAGCCAGCAGAGATCACATTTCCTGCCTCCCCTCGAGTGTTTGAGGGGCTGAAATGAGGAAAAGAATGAAATGGAGTTCGGAAATTGTAAAGCACTCCCTATGAATATGAAATAGTAGCGCTTTCAGGAGGCAACAAGATTTTCAGCCTCATAATTTACCCCCGACTCCGGGAGGGGTCACCTTGTCGTGAAAACATCTTGGAGCGGCGATCCATTATTCTCTGCACCGGGAGAAGATCGAGAGGCTCCGAGAGAAAGAGACCATAAAACCGTAAAGGAATCTCAGTTCAAAAGCCCTTGGAAACTGCTGGACTGAGCCTTAATAATTCAAACAATTCAGCCAAAGTTTTTCTTTCTCATGGAATAAAACATGTTTTTTTTTTTTTTTGGACAAACCAGCTAACGTGTCGAGAAAAGCTCAGGCGGGATCCAGGAGGCCTGGGCTCGGCGCCTGCCCCTGGCCCCCGTTCTCCTTCGGATGTCCAGGCTGGGGCCCGCAGGGGTGCCGGCCAGGCTGGGGGCCCCTCCGTGGCCTCCCCTCGCAGCCCTCCTCCCGTCCGTGTCTCCTTCAGCTCCGCTCCCTCCTCTTCCTCCTCCCCAGCTAATGTCACAGTTGTCCCAGGACCTCATGCAAAGGGGGTTTTCCAGCTCCTTCTGTGGCCTCACCCCTTCCTGTTCAGGGCCCGGGTGGGGGGCATCCCGGGAGACCCATCTCTGGGTGGCCTTGGCCACGGGATGGTCGGGGTCGAGGACTGGGGTGGAGAGAGCTTCGGTTCCAGAGAACAGGGGAAGGAGGCGAGAGGACAAGGGTGTGGGAAAGCGCTCGGGCCTCGGCCTCCCTGGATTTCTCCGACAACTCCGGCAGGTCCAGAGCGGCTTGAGGTTGGCAAAAGAATTCGAGTTTCTTTCTTGTTCTTTCTGGAAGTGTTTAATATAAAAAACAGGTGTCCAATTTTATCTGTAATCCAGAAGGAGGAACCTGAGAGTCTGCAGGCACGGAGGACGCTTCTGCAGGATTTCGGCAAACGCGGTTTTAAGTATAAATGCATTGCGTGTTTTTCTATCGGCAGAAGGACGGTGGCGGTGACATACGTGCCAATATTTGTCAAAGGACCGAACCTTTTGTGGTTTTTGCCCTGCACTCAGCTAGGGAAAGTTGATTAAATAAACGCCTCAGTTACCCGTAGGGGGACTCCCGAGGGACCGTCACGGACTCTGCCTGAGAAGTGACATTCTATCAGGAGGGGTTCAGCCCAAGAGGAAACGTTCGAGGTGGTTCGCATTCGACCCCCGGGGAAGGTAACCGTGCCTGGCTTCCCGACGGGCAGAGACGGAGCCAGTCCGCTGGTCCCCACGCAGCAGATGGGCCTTCGGAGGTCCAGGTGCGGTGTGGCTTCCGGGCCACCCTGCCGTGGCCCCAGCGGACACGGGACGCTGGCAGCCGGAGGGGGTGCTGGGGGCAGCACAGCCTGGGCGCTGCCCTACCCTGTGGTCCTCGGGCCCCCGTTTGGTTCCCGGTAGTCACAAAACCTCAGGCTCCGGAGAAGAAGAGCGGTCATCCAACTTTGTGTCCATTTCACAGATGCGAACTTGGAATAATTAGGGTTTTGTTGCCCCCCGCGCCTTCTTACAAGTCTGTGCCGTGCGACGTGGCAGAGCTTGTCTTCACAAGGTCCACCCCACGCAGCCCTACGTCACCGATGTCCCCTGGCATCCTTCATCTGGGCCACACACACATGTGTGTTAGGCGATGGGGCTGCACTCAAATAACTTTTTAAAAATGAATCGAAGACGCCAGGGTTCCACGGATGTCGAAATCTAATGAGGTGGAAAACCACCTTCAGAGCCGCACCCTGCAAGTTGAAAAATAAGGAAGGATCCCAGTGGCTCTTAGTAGGTGCCCCTGTGTCTCGGCCCCAAAGGGGGCCTCGGAGGAAGTGGGCTATGCCATCGGTACTGTTCGTCCCCACCCTGCGTCACTGAGCTTCCGGGACTCCAGACTGCCCGCCCTGGGGGCACCCGTCATGCGCAGAGGAGACTGGCAGGACGTGCCAGGGCGTGCCCGGGGCTGACGGCTCGGCCTAGCCAGCCCGCACGCCCAGAGAGGCGCCCATAGTGCGGTCAGGGCTGTTCCCTACATGGTGCCTAGGCTGCAGAGCACGTGTGGCCCGCTCAGCCCCTGCTTCGTGCACGGAAGGCAGTGGAGGTTGGCGCTGAGCTCCGACCGAGGGTGGAGTCTGTGCGCCCATGCTCCGAGCAGAGGGCGCGCAAGGCAAAGCGTGCCCGGGGGACCCACTCCGAGGGACGAGAGGACAGGCCCTCACACTCCTGTGGGACGGGACTGGCACCCCCCCAGGGCCTGGGTTGCACCTGCGGGGCCTGAGCCACCGGCTCTGGAGGCAGGTCTCAGCGGCAGATCCCGCCTTTCAGGGGGGAAGTTGGCTTGGAATGCACAAGTTCAAGTGGTGGTGATATTTTTAAGATCAAACCGTGGCCCAAACACGTTGTTCACCTGGAGTTTATCTTTTCTGATACCTGATTGTATTACACATTGTAAAAGAAATTAATTGCACGGTATTGGGAACTTTCCAGAACAGCATCCAAATGCTGAAACAAGTATAATGTGTTTCCCGGGGCCAAGCGCAACCAAGCAACGGACTCAGAACGTGTCCACTGGTGTCTCCCGACTGAAGGGCGCCAGCTTCCAAACAAAACAGACGCCGCAACCACTGGTCTCAGAGCCCCGCTCTCCACCCAGAGCTTCCTTCACGGGCCCCGGGCTGCACTCGAACCCAGGTCCAGACCCGCGACCCCGATAACCCCAACACTACATGCTCTACACCTGGGGTTTTCTAACCAGGTCATTCAAAGAAGTAAAACAGGTCGGAAACTGACCAACCTGGGCTGGACCGGCCATCCTGCCAGCCGAGTGTCCTCATGAGAGGCTCTGGGCCATCATGTCCTTCTCACTGAGCCAGAACAACGACTCCCACCGTTAGTTTTCAAGACGCCGTGTTCGAATGCGGGCGTCCCAACAGGGAACCCAGGACAGGGAAGGACGGGGAGGGGAGGCCGCTGCCAGACGCACCCACACGCGGGGCCGGGCTCCCAGGGATTGACGGCCGCTGTCTGCAAAACTCACGGGCTTCTGGAAACAGAGAGGACGTAGTGCAAAGGCAATTCTAATCATCTGGAAATAAAGTAATAAACTGCCCGGCAGGCCCAGGAGGGAGTGGGGGGCTGAGAGAGGGGAGAGGAGTCCTTCCCAGGGCCTCGTCTGGGGACAAGAATGTCAGGAAAGTGATCGAGGGTCAGGGAGGAAAGGAGGAATAAAATATCTTCGGGGAAAAGGACTTAGAGTCTGTCTTTACATCGTTTTAGAGAAATATGTGTCTGATGATGATTTCCAAGGAAGGGGAGCTTTCTCCGCCAGTCCCAGCAGGACAGAGAGGGCACCCCCAGACGGGGAACTCGGGGAACGGCCAGTCGGGGGGACGCGCTGGGAGGTCGCAGTGCCCCAGCACTGGGCAGCTCCGTGTGGCTCCCCGTGAAGAGAGGGAGCAGGCCCCGCGGGACACCGAGCTAGGGGAGTGGTCTCCAGGCCAGGACCACGCTTCCTGTGAGTTCCCGATTTTCTCAGTAAGAGAAAGACGAGTAAGAGGGAGATCCAGCCAATCACGGCCCTGCCTCCTTTCCCACTAACCCTCCAGGGGAAGGGCCGGGTGCACTGGGCCTGCCCTCCTTACACCTCTCCCAGCAGAGCCATGGGCTCTCCCGTCAGGCCGGGGGGCCCTGCACCCAGGCAGCCCGCGCTCCTCAAGCCCAGTCAGAACAGGCTGGGAGGAGGTGCCCAGAGGACCGGGAAGTGCCGTCACCCCACCGTTCTCCCGCTGTCCTCCTAGCAGAGGGTGCCTGGCGGCCTCACCTTCCCCTGGGTGCGTGCCCAGAGCCGGAAGTCACCCCGCGTTGCCCCTGTTCCCCTGGGTGACCCACCAGGCACTTGGGGACTCCAGACAACCCTACTAGCACCAGACGGGCAGAGAGTGGGACCCAGGAGATGACTAGAGGCCCTCATCCCCCCGCCCCCCGCTCCCTGGGGCAGCGCCTCTAAGGGTAACTCACAGCAGAGGCGAAGCAGCTGGGCGTCAGGGCGCAGCGTCTGCAGACGCTGGGCGAAGAGCCGGGATGAGGGAGGCTGGGCGGGCACCTTGGCTGGGCGGGCGCAGGACATAGAGAGTGCGGCAACCCAGATGGCGGGTGAGGTTCCAGGAAGGAAAAGAAAAAGATGCGGGCTATGTGTTAATTCGTGGGCGACGAACACAAGATTTGGTTATCGGTTAGAAAAAGGAGACAAGGAAAAGCAAGGGGAAGGTTTCTAGTGGGAGGGGGGCAGTTCTGTCTCAGAAATTCCGAGTGGTGGTTAATTTTTGGGGGGAGGCCTGCGGTTCCGGCCTGAGCTGCGGCTTCGGTGTTGTTTGCTTTGCGAGCAGAAGGCCCCCGCCGCCTGGCCCCCCGCAGCTGCGGGGGTGTAGCTGGCCCCATCGCCAGCATCACCGACGCTGGTGTGAGTGGCACACGGCGGCATCAATAAGACAATGCCCACACCCCCAACAGGCCGGCTCTGTTAACCTTCGAGCTGGGCCGGAAGCATGGGCACCCTTGGGTCCCCTCCCACCCTCCCTGACCTGACCCCAAACCCCACCCCCCACCCCGTCCCAAAACAGCCGGGATGTTCACTTTCAAACCCGCACACTTGAAGCGCCCTGTTCTGTTTTCCTCGGGAGCGGCGTTTCCATTTGCGAGCTGCAAACCTTCGGTGCTCCCGGCCCTCCTGTGTCGAAAACGCACGGTGGCAGATTGGCATGTTGCGCTATTAATAATTTGCTGCGTGTGTTACAAATGCTGCATAAGTGAGCGGTGTTCTATCACTGCTCCTTGACACCGGGGCCCTTGGGGTGGCAGGCTAAGACCCAGATCTGTCTACAACCTGCCTGTTCAGGGAAGGAAGGGGGAAAAAAAGTGGCCCCTCGGAGCAAAATCACATTCCAGCTCGCAGAGCCAATTTTTCAGATGTTTGCTCTTTCCTGTTCCTTGTTCCCCTGCTCAGACCTCATCTGGCCACGATGAAAAATGATGTGATGTAATTTTTTATTCTGCGCTTGACACTCTCGGGGAAGGCAGTGCGGTTCGTTGATCTCAAACTCTGAAAAGGTCAAAAATGAGGAACTGAATTTTTGGAATCAACCCAGGAAAAACTTTCAAGCCCAGGAAAACAAAACTGCTAATTGCTGGGCCTTCTGTCCCCATTAAGCTTCAGGGGAGCCTGGAGCACATGCTTTGGGAGCGTGTACTTTTATATTAGAACACGGAGCCAGGAGCGAAATGGATCTTAGGTGCCCAGCTGAAAACGGACAGTCGGTTTAAACTTTGACAGCAAACAGCTGTAGGATTTCTTCAACTTAACTCAAATAATGAAATCAATAGGTTATGCCACAGTTTCAAGTTTCCCCAAATAAATTTATATGAAAAATGATATTAATTTATCTGAGATTACTTCAGCCAAGACATAGATTTTTCTCTGTCACTTCTGAACGGGAGGGAGGAAAAAAAAGTCTGAACAATTACCAAAAAATGTAGCCTGGTTTGTTTAGGGATCGGATAAACAAAGTGGGCCTTTTCCACCCAGATGAATCACCCTCACCCTGTTTACCCAATCTGTGGCCGCAACAGTTTTTGAAATGCTAATAAATTACATCTCCTTTTCATTCCCCAAGTTGGGAGAGTGGTCCTTTCCAAACAAAATACATGTGTGGGCAGCATGCCCAAGTTTTTCTTTCTTTCTTTTCTTTCTCTTTTTTTTTCATGTACACTTTTAAAAAATGCCACACAGCAGTGAGCCCTCTGTTGAATAATTCCAGCATGAGCCCGACTGGGAGGTCAGCGATCCGAGCTTAACCAAAAGGTGCCAGATAAAATTCCAATTTAGACACAGTTCCAACTCACACTGCCTTCAGCCACTAACCTTCCTCAAACAGTGCAGCCAAAAGATTTAATAGTGTCACCAGCAGGGCACGCATAAATAGCGACTTTTATTGGTCACTGTTTTGGGCACGTCGGGAGGGCTACAGCGTGGTTCTGGTCTGAGTTCAGCCTTCAGCGTGCACGCCTCGCCGGGTCCCGGAGAGTGTTTCTTCGCTGTGGCAGAGTCGAACGCCTTGTGAGACGAGGTTTCACTCAGGGGACGTCTGTTGTGGCCGGGGCCACGCATTTCCTGGTCGTGCCAACCAACCCACAGTCACCTGTGGAGGCCTCCGTGGCTGTGACATCTGCCCTGGTGGCCGCTCCCAGGAGACTCACAGTCAGGTGGAGATGGGGGGGGGGTGCCAGGAGGCGGTAAAGTGGTCCCTGTGGGGCAGTGGTGCTCAGGGGTCACTGCCACTGCGGGAAGACCCAGCAGGGACCTGGGCCGGCCGAAGGGGGGCCTGGCAGGCGGGCAGGAGAAGGGAGACCACCCCAGGTGAGAATGGGGTCAGCGTGGGCAGACACCCACGCAGGGGTGGGAGATCGATTCGCCACGCTGGTTAAGAACTCGGAAGTCAGTGTCTTAAAGGACGCCCTCAGTCCTCGGAGCGCGCGCTCCGTTTGCAGGACGCTGCCACTGCCCAGCTCAGCGATTTGTCTTCGGAGATGGGTTCGCCGCCAACTCCATGCTGTTCCCGGAGATGCCGCAGTTCTGTCCTGTGCCCCGGGGCGAAGGAAGACCCGGCGCAGACTCGTCTACCACCGCCACGGCTCCTGGCGGCAGCGGGCCAGAGCCCTGGACCCCCAGCCCTCTGAGAGCCGAGGACAAGGACCTGGGGTCTCACGGGGAGGGTCCTGCCTTTCTGGGCCCTGCTGTGCCCAGGAGGGGGTCCGCATGCTCCTCACTGCATTCTGCTCTCCGCACCCACTGGGCACCTACGGCACCCAAAGTCACCCCGACCGTGGTCCTCCTGCTGCCCCTGGGAACCTCCCTCTGCCCCCCACTCCAGAGCCAGGGCCCCTGGAGAGCCCTGAGGAGGACACAGGGGCCCCCCCTACTCCAGGCCGCAGGGAAGCTGGCCCCCAGCACGCCACCTTGAATATAAAAGCGACCTGGCAGGAAGGCCCCTCACGTGGAAGGAAACCTGAGAGCATTCCCCGTGCACAGAGCCGGCTCAGTCCCTTCTCTCGTTCGTTTATTGGAGAGTTTAACAGATGCTTTCAACCAAACTTGGAACAGCTGCTGTTCCAGAGACTGCTGGAACAGAAAGAAAATTCTTCATTTGGTGCCACATCCAAATAAACAGGACTGGAAGCCTCAGGCTCCGAGGGAGCCCGGCCTGCTGCCTCCGGTCACTCAAACGCTGGCCTGTGTCCACGTGCCACAGCCCCGGTCACGCGGCCTCAGGTGGGCTCTGCGGTGAGTGCGGCTGAGTGAGTAGAAGCCCGTCGCCAAGGCCGGGATGGCTCTCCTGCCGCGGCAACACGGACCGGACCGAGGCTGAAAACACCCCCGGGGTGGGGGGGTCGGACGGCAGCCGCCCCTCCCCCAAGGGGAGCACTCCCCTTCCCTTCTAATTAAAAAACAAAAATCTCTACTTTGCACAAGGTGACCATTCTTTTTATGTCTGAGTCAGTGCCTCACACGTAAGTTCTGTTTAGTCATTCTGCTGTGTGAGCCTTTTCTTTCTTCCTCCTCATCTGAAAACACAGTCTTGCTCCGCGTCTGGAGTTTAAACAAAAGCTCCCCAGATTGCCAGCGGTTCAGTTCCAGAGGCGAGCCTGGGCCTGAGCCGCCTCCCTCTGAAACGCCAGGGAGGGCGGGGCTGCTCACAGCCTCTGGTTTTTATTAAAATGAAAGAGCCATCCTGCGACCACGGAGGGAAAAACTTTCCCCCAATATGGTTTCCGATGGTGTAATTCTGGTTTCTATTCCCCCGGCGGCCCTCGCTGGTTAATAGGCCAGATACCAGGGAGCGGGGATCACTGGGAACACGGATTATTAACGTAGTAAATGCGGCCTGAGGACCCGGGGCCAGCGCTCTCCCGGTCAGCAGGATGCTAAATGAAGCCACGTGCGGCAGGCCAGCCCCTCCCCGCCCACCGCAGCCACTCTCAGCTGCAAACAGGACCCCCGTGGAGGCATTTAAGGGTGCACTTCAGATCCACACTAAAGCGCTAACTGGTGGTGTCCTGGGAGCTTATCGATCGTGCTGAGTCCTAAGTCCCGGGATTGGGAAGTACGGAGGGCTTAACGCTGGCTGGGACAAGGGCGCAGGGCTGTGCATCGGTCAGGCCCTTGGTGGGAGATGTGCCCTGCAGTCACTGGTCAGCGCTGCCCGAGGGGAGTGGACACAGACCCGGCGGGCCGGCTCCGACCTCAGAGGCCTCGGATAGGGAAGTGGTTCCGAGCTTCTCCGTCTGTTATCTAAAACATGGATCACAACCAAACCCTTGACTTTGCAGAGTTCCGTGCTTTTTCAGCATTCCTCAGTTGGTGGCAGCTCCCCTAGGAAGTGTGAGGGGGGGTCCCTGACTGTCACCATGTCTATTTTCCAGAGGAGGAAGCAGCTCCCTGGGGTTAGCTGATGGGCCCACGGCCACCGGCCACCTGGGGATGCCAGCCCCTCCACCGCCCGCCCCAGGGTCCAGTCCCTCCTCTCCCTGTCTCTCTCTGTCTCTGTCTCTCTCTGTCTCTGTCTCTGTCTCTCTCTCCCTCTCTCTCTCTCTCTCTCTCCCCCTCTCCCTCTGTCTCTGTCTCTGTCTCTCTCTCCACCTGCAGGTCATGCACTTCTTCGGGATGAACACAGATGCTGCCATACTACAAGGAGTTCGGACAACGTTTCCGTCGGAACCCACTGAGCAGGGACTCTCTGCTCGCAAGCCTCGAGTGTGTCTCCCGGGGGCCTGGCCCTCGAAGTGTGTTCCTGACCTGCTGCCCCCAGTGTCCTCACCCTGGGGGTCCCGGAGACACAGGGCTGGCTGGGGCAGGGACAGCCCTCCCCGCCTCCAAAACCCGGAGCCTCCTCCCGCCTTACCCGAAATAGATGGATCCTCACAGAACTACAGATGGCTAAACAGAAGAACATGGACCTTTCTCTTCACATCTCTGGACAAAGTAAAGAAAGAAACTCTTTCACACGCACTGGCATTTTGGACGTGGCAGTTTCACGAACTGTTTCGAAAAGCCCCGCCTCTCTAAGCAAGCGCGCCCAAGTGCCCGCGGCCCTCGGATGGGAACGCCAGGGCCCGGCAGACCCCGAAGCAGAGGCCGTGCCTGCGTGCACCGGCCCTGGAGGACCGCGCGGTCCTGGAGGCAGGTCGTCCGCCTCTGACCTGCACAGGTGCCCGTTCAGGGGGCAGAGGACCGGCCAGAGGAGGGCCCAGACCGAGAGCTTGCTTTGAGCTCCATCCAGAGCAAGCTGCCCACCCCGCGTACCCTCGGGGACCGCCACGTCCTCCTAGGACGGAGAAGGGGCCCGAGACTGCTTTCCCGTCCGGGTCTCTGAGAAGCCGGGCGTCCCCAGCTGATACAGGTCCACGTGGCTGAGGCCAGTCACAGGACGTGTGAGCTGGGCCGACAGTGGCTGCTGTGGCATCTGGGTTAAGGGACTGTATGGCCAGGGCTTAGCCTAGAATGTTCTAGATGCACAATGAGGGAGGCACTCCAAGGCCCCGGAAACCTGGGCGTTCGCCTGCAAACATACCTGGAAGAGATCAACGTGTTTCCTGTTCTCATAGCTCTTTCCATTACTGAACACCCCAAGGTGTAAAGGGTCTCGACAACACATAGAAATGAAACTTTTCTCTCCTGCGCTTCAGTCGGGCAGGCGCTGAACACTGGAGCAGGTGCGTGACAGATTACCACGTGCAGATCTCTCGGAGGTTGTGACCAAGAGCAGACTCCACCGCCTTGCACCCTCCGGCCGGATGAGGGACGCAGGGCTCGTAAATCAGAGATACCCCCGACGGAAAGTGTCCCTGGGCAGGGCAGCTGCCACTCTGTGGGGGGTCCCCTCTCAGCTCAAGGGGACCTCATTCCAGGTTCCGGGGCTCATCGCTAGCCTTTCAGGGGCATCCCCTGCCTTGAGGGGTGGATGACGAGGTGAATGCTCGGGGCCCGGGGTTACCGGAGGCCCTGTCCCTGTTTATGGTGGTGGTGCCCGGCGCTGGAGGGGGAGGTGGCTAGGGGGGAGGAGCGCTGGGCTGGGGACCAGGACCCCGCACTCTGCTCGTCCCTGCTGGGGCACCGCATGGCTGTGGGTCCCTTACGGTCCCTCCACCTCCGTTTCCTTCTCTGAGAAATGGGAGTAATAACCCTTGCCCTACTTCCCAGAGTTACAAGAATCAAGTGGGAAAACACAGGCAGCTGTGAAAATAGAAAAGGACAGTATCTGCCTCACCAGTCCCTTCAGGGGATGGGCCTGGGGTGGAGGGCGGGCCAGACCCTCCTCCACGCAGACTTTACAATGCAATCCGAAGACCATAATGTGTCTAAAACCTTGTGATTTTAGGAAATGCCTTTTCAATGTGGTGAAGCCAACGAGGAGGGCCCAGCCCTGGTCGAGGGGGCGCCCTGCAGGAGAGAGGCAGTAGCTTTCCCCGAGAAGCTCGGGCTGAGCATTCCCCGTGGGGAGCCGGGCCCCAGAGAGCCAGGGCAGGGGAAGGGCGCGTGCCTGTGGGGTTCACAGCCGGGGGGGTCCAGTCGGCTAGACCCGACAAACCCGACTTACCAGAGAAGAAAGCCCGGTGGCCGTGAGCACTCCTAGGAAGGGCCCTGTGGCCGGGCCCTGAGGCTCGCCGACATGGGCGCAGGTGCCCGGACACCTGCCCAGGGACAGTCACGGAGGACTTGGGGAGGCGGCCCGAGGCAAGCCCCCTCACTTCTGAGGCTGGAGGAGTCGGCCCGGCAGGCCCACAGCAGCCCCGGGACCAGACGAGGTGCCACCAAGCACGGCCACCCCACAGTCAGGAGAAGAGGAGGCCAAGCCGTTCCCAAGCCGCCAGTCGGGGACATGTTATCAGTGACGAGAGGGGCAGCTGCTGTGTGGCCAGAGGCGCCAGGTGCGTGCCGCCACTCTGTAAAAGCTGAGCTGGAAGTGCCCGTCCCAAGCGCTGTCCGGGGAGAGCAGGGGGCCCGTGGTCGGCCCCGCTGGCCCCGGGTTATGGGAGGTGCGTCCTCACCTTTTCCCCCAGAACCCCATTGAAATGAAGAATGTGGACTCGCTGCCAAAGTCCACAGGGTGTTCTCAGCCAAGTTTAATAACAGGAAGACCAGCTCTGACCCTGATGACTTCATGAGAGTTTCTTACAAACACGGGGCGGGTTCCACACCCGGCTGCCGCCTGCTGTGAGTGTGGGAGCGACGGGCCTCGGAACTGGACGGCTACCTTAGACGCTTCTGGACAGTCCCGGAGTGCGTCCCTGGGCCGGCCCGGAAGGGCCTCTGGGTGGGGGGCGAACCTGCGGGTGCCCGCTCTCCTCCTGCATCCCCAAGCATGGCCGGGGCCTGCGCCCAGGGCTGCCCCACCCGCCTCCGCTGGCCGCAGGCGGGGACAGACGGGGCAAAACGAGCCGGAATAGAGCTCATTAACATTCGATTGTCTTTGCCCCAAATGATACTCCTGGGAATTTTGCTTAAAATCGTCTCATACCGTATTTCAAACCACCAAAACAACACAAAACAAAACCTCAAACTCACCTCAACCAATCCCTCCTGGCAGAGGTCGGTATTTTAATTCAGTACTGAAAGGAGAGGTCTGGGTTCTAAATTGGTTGGTAGCAGCAGAGAGCCATAAATCAGATTTAAAACGTGGATGCTTTCTTCGCGAATAGGAAGGAACGAGTTAAGACGCGAAGGATCGGAAACAAAGACCGAGCAGCCCCAGACGCTGGCATCCCAGGGATGCCCGTCCCCGTCTGCGTCAGCCGTGGGTGTGTGGGGGGACGCACCCCAGGGAGCCCCGGGCAGAGGCTCGCTCGCAGACCTTTCTGCTTCCCTTTAAACCCCGCTACCCTCCCCCCACACAGGTTTTGAAATTTTCAAATTAGATTTCTAAAGACTGTTCAAGGAGAAATAGCGTTTCATGTACAAACTGCCTTCCTCTCGGCTCTAGTGGAATTTCGGGAGCCCCCGATTGAAAGGAAGGGTACCCGGTGGCTGCCCACGTTGCTGCTTTGAACTGAGGAGGGGGCACCCGGGACTCCCCCTCCCCCAGGGCGAACTGCCTCCGACAAGGCCCGCCCACCCGCCAGGCTCTGAATGCTCCCTTTCCTCCTCGTTTTCCTCCTCTCCTGGTCCCCGCAGGCCTCCTCTCCAGGGCTTCTTCCCCACTGGTAGGGCAGATTCAGTGACTCTCCCTTTACCTTTGACCCAGCAAGAGTACATCTGAAAAATGGAACACACATTCCCCCCTCTTATAGACAGCCACCCATTGTCAGCTAAGTGCTCCCCATAAGCCAGGAAGGGCCAAGGTTCGAGTCCAAATCCTAGCTTCTCCTGCCATGAAACAGGGTGCCTGAGAACTGAGCAGGTGTTTCTCCCTCTCCAGCAGAGAGGACGCTGCTCCAGAGGCCGGCGCGGGGCGGAAGCAGCAGCGCGGGACGGAATGCCTTGCGCGTGTCCTGTCCCTGCGTGTCCTGTCCCTGCGGCCTGCTGCTCTGAGCACCCTGAATGACCGCCTCCTCATCTGCAGTGGCGGGGGCAGTCACCAGGCTCTTCCTCACTCTAGTTACACGAACTGTGAGAATATTTCTCATCGCCGCCGGTGGTCATGCCTCCACAACTTTATTGGAAATGACTTGAAGACAAATAAACAATTGGTAACGATTTCTGGTGAACTAAAGACAGCGCGACAACCAGCTCCCTCAGGGCCCGAAGAACGGTCCGGCACTGTCACACCGGCACGGGACTTTCTACCGCCGGGGCCCCTCCAGCCTCACCTCACCGGGGGTCTTAGTTGGGGCCCGGGCAGGGGCGGACCCCGCACCAATCAGCCAGTGGCCGGGACTTCTGCCGTCTCAGCCATTTCATGTCACGGCCACATCGTGATGGCCTACGTCAGAAAGAACTTGGGGACGAGCCAGCCCACAGCCTTCATGGGCAAAGACAGGCAGACACTGGGGCCCAGAAAGGGGGCGTGGCTCCTCCAAGGTCGAGCAGCTGGTGGTGCAGACGGGGGAGTTAGTAAGAGGTTAGCTCAGCTCTGTGAGCCCAGCACAGACATGGCCGTGCTTTGGAGGCTGGGCACGGGGCACCCTGGGGACACGGTCCACATCCCTTCGGCAGCCAGGAAGCCGAACAACGGAAATACTGCTGTTCACTCTCCCTGATTCCTCTGTCTTCACTGTCACCTTCTGGGGACTGCCCAGACCTCGTTCCCCCCCGCCCCCTGCCTTCTGCCTGGCTTCAGGACTCTCAGTGTTTGGCTTGGAACATCTTCTGTTCCCCGACTGGGAATAAGTATGAGCATTCCAAAGGGGTGGTCTCCATGGCAACAACAACCTCACGGAAGGTTTCAGAACTTTTACCTCCTACTCGTAGTACTAGAGAAACTCAGAAAGCACACTGCATAAAGACAGGCGCTAATTATCTGACCTGAATTTGCTGTGGTGGGCAGAAGAAAGACAGGTGCAATGAAGGCTGGCAGACATTCGTCATTGGCACACACCCAAATTACTTTCTGGAAGTGAATCATTGTCACGCTATTAAAATGTTCTGTTAGAGGTGGCACCAGGTATCACACAGAGGGTCATTTGTCTTGCACTGGGGAAGGCTCCGCCTCGTGCATTTGAGGGTGTAGAGTTGTTTTCCGGTGCAGCCTTCTGGTCAACCTGGCAGGACGGATGACCATGGTAATTGTAATGTCTCTATACCCGTTAGATGGGCAAAGTGGCAGAATAGCCACTACAATCAGTTAGTATTTAAACACAGATCATTGAGGTCCTAAGCACTGGGAGTTAACTGTCCACAGGACAGGGCTGATTGGGCAGAGGGACTTCAGATCAAGAGACTAAGGGCTTCCCCCGGCGAGGAACCCAAATGTTGCGGGGGATAGGACTCCATTCTGGGAGAACTCTGACCAATGGGAGACAGCGACCAGTGGGCAAGTCACCTTGCATTGCTCTCCACAACGGGCCCCACTCTGTTTGGTGACAGCTCACCTGTCTGGGAAGGTGCACCTGTCACGCTCTGGTTGGGGAGGCTGGAGTTTGTTACGAGGTAGGGCCGGTCTGGTAACATGCGTTTCTGTGTTGGCTTCCCGCCCTGCTTTGATTTCCTCTTCCCTGGTTCCCTGCCCTGGAAGGTCACCCCTCAACCAAACATGGACCCTTGGGCCTGCCTCCCTCACCTGTTTTTTCTAGGGAATCTTAGCTAAGACAGACCCTACTGTGCCAGGAGTCACAAGTGTTCGGGGCAATGTGTCAACGAGAGAGGAAGGCCCGCGGTTGCACCAGGCCGGCATGTTACAGGACAGACTATGGACTTCCTTAAGTCACGGCCAACTGGGACTTACTGCACCTGATGCAAAGGGATGGCTGGTCTTAAACGGCTGAAGAGAAACGGAGAGACAAAAGAGAGTGTCAGCTTTCCAGCGTTTTGACAACTGATTTCAGCGTCGAGTAATCGGGCGATGCCGTGTGGTGACAGATGGGGCTGCGAGATCCACTGCGGGCTCCGGGGTCACGTTCTGTAGGAGAGGAGGCTGCCTGCCTCTGGGTGGCCGGGGGAGACCCTGGGACGATGGGTTCCCCAAATAGACCTGACCGGCAAACCGTCTGAGCTAACTTAGAGGTTATCTGGGACACCTCGAGGGAACGCTCTGCCCCTTTTCCGACTCCTCCAGCGTGCACACGTGTACGCACAGGTCCACACACTCCCCTCTGATGTCAGTGCTTGCCCGGCATTATGATGGCCCCCTCAACGCCTCCCCCGTTGCTGTTGTCTTCTAGGTAGCAGTCTTTGCAGACAGAGCCACCAGGTAAGGGGTCACCTGTTGGACAAAGCCTGAAGGTTCTGGGGTAACCTGCTGTGAACAGAGGGACTTGAATCACTGGGGCTGTATCTGCTGGTATAGGAGGAAATGCTTCATTGCCTTAACCACCCAGGCCAGCTTCTGACTCATGAAGGACACGCCCGAGAATCCTGAGACCTTTTCCCCCAGTGTATTACTCAACGTCAGCACCCACAATTCTAGAAGTTTGCTTCTGTGGGTGCTTGGAATTGGGGTGGAGACACAGAAACTTTAGTAGTCCCTCCCCTGATGACAAAAATACGGTCGCTAGTCTAAACCTGGAAATCTTTCTAGACCCTGTCCAGTGACACCCTTGTGATGCCAACAGAGAGATCTGGTCTACCCAGACATACCAAGATGGGGGCAGGTGAGCTCTTGTAAACTGTTCTTACTGTTGCAATTAGCATAACTCTGTCATCCCAACAAATCACGGGGTAGAAATGCCTCGACGGTAAGGTCTTCACCTTCTAGGGTGACATGAAATTGAAAGAAACTGCTCCCGTTAGAAATAATTACTGCTGATAATGAATACAACTAAGCATTAAAGAACCTTTATAACTGCAGTACCATTTGCGTACTTAGAAAGCGGCTCATATTTTTTTTGCCTTCACAGATGTTACAATAATGGTGTCAACACTTTTATTTCTTTGTCCATAAGCTGAAAGTTATGGCTGTTTCATAAATCGCTAACGCGCTCGGAAGACGGAGGCCCAGCTGCCGAGCACATGCGTCCAGGCCCCCGCCCCCGCCTCCTGTTTCACGATGACCTCAGCTTCCTGTGCAGAGTGGGAGTCGGAGCGAGCGAGCCCTTGTGAGGCTGCGTTTGAAGAGTGAGCTGATGGAGAGGGGCTGAGGGGCCGACATCTGCTCCATCCATTACCTTCGGCGGGGAGCTGGGAACATCCAGTAGGGCAAGAAGCATCAATAAATTAAAATTCTCCTGTGAGCGCACTTCCCGAGCATGTGCCAATTTCAACCCTGAAAAAAAAAAACACGCTAAGCCAAAGAAGAGAGGGTTTTCCTTGCTCACTTTCCTGGAACTGGTTTAAGCTGTAATAATGAGAATTTGCTTTTCTTTCTGCAGCTGATAGCTCCTTTGTCAAAATACAAGCATTTTAATGACTGCACGAGACACAGAGGGTTCCGCTTCCTTCAGAAACCAAGTTCATTTTCCCTCTGTGATGTATGCTTCATCAAACTACGAGCATGAAAGAAAATAAATAAAGTGTCATTCTTGTTAAGTGCCTAGGTTACAGATGGCATAAATGCTCAAATAATTATTTATGATATCTGGAATTCGATAGTGTTAATTATGTTAAGTTGTGTCCCGGCACCAATAACACGCATTTTGTCAAAAGTGATGTGTGTATTAATTAGGAGAGAAAACTATAGAGACATTTAATAGAGTTCTAAGGTTTCTAAGTGGGTTGTTTCAGGCTGATGCTCCAAATGAGCAGTGCAGGTAGGAGGCGTGCCCCCCCCGTTCTCACACTCATGCACACGCCGCCAGGGCCGCTCCGAAGCTGGGCCGTCGACGAGGAAATTGGAACGGGAGCACTCGGTAATCCTTGCCGCCCTTCCCCTGTCTGGCCCTCTTTCCCCTCACTCACACGTCAGAGACAGTGCGGACCGGTCACGGCCCCACATCATTCCCGGTGCGGAGGCCAGGCTCTGCGTGTGCTGGGGTGCGGTGCGCCTGGCGGCAGGAAACACGTTCAGGGCTGCATGAGGGGCCAGGACAGATGTAGGGTGCGGAGCCTGCACTTGGGGGTTCAGAGCGGTCCTGGCGGAATCACGATGATGCTCTTTCCTGGGACAACTGGGGTGCCTGGCCTGGCCAGTGTTAGGATGTCCACAGAGTGGACCACACAACTATGTCCCTTCCTGGGCAGCACTCAGCTGGGTGCCCTAGAGCACCCCCAAACCCCACGTCCTCAAAAAGTAGTTCCAAATGCCTCTGAGGCCCCAATCTCTGAGTTTATGCTGCACTGATCCCCTAAATGAGTGACACACAGAAAAACTACGTCCCCACCTCAGTGTCCCTTCCGTACAAAATGACTCGTACAACACTGATCGGCAAGGACTGAACCCAGTGTTTGCGCCTCCCTTTAAAGATTCTGACTCGGATCTGAGATGATAAATTAGAAAGCTTACTTACATTATGCAAAGTTATTCAAAACAGATGGTGAAGTCAATTTAAAGGCTATTTTTTTGTATCCTTAAGAACAAGTGCCGTTTGGGGGGAGGCAGGAGAGGAGACGGCGGTCTGTTCGCCCTTTGCCTCGGTGTCAGCGGCCTCCTTCCAGTTAGCCCTGCCCTCTGGCTGGGGTCGCGGGGGCCGGCCTCATGAGCGAGAGGCGGTTAGCATGGCCACCAGGCTGTCCCTAAAGCCACTGCCCGGTCAAGTGTCTTCTGAGGTTGCTAAATGGCTTCTTAAGCAAAGTGGATGTTCAACAACTGTTTGGGTTCGAAGCCGTTGTTCACGATTACCATTCTCAGTGAGTTCTGCTCATTCGGGACACCTGGGCTCGAATCTCAGCCGCAGCGCTTACTCGCTGGGGGACCTCGGCGAGCGATGCGTGACACCCCCGAGCCTCCCGACCCCTCCTGGAAATCCGCGCGGCTGTGCGGCGAGGACGGCGGGAAGGGCGGAAGGAGCCGGCGCGGTTGTTAGCATCGTTCCCGAGATTTAGAGGGCCATTCCGGCAGCGCCTGTTTTGTTGCTGTTACAGTGTTAATTATAATGAAATGTTCTTTCCGGTTTTTCACTCTCCCCCATCCTCCTGGCCCGGAGTAATTACAGTTGAACCCATTCGTCTCAGATAAAGGTGTATGGGAAGCTTGACCTGTGAGGGCTGGGTGATCCGATTTCGTGTGAGTTACTGTTGCGTGTTATCATTTCATGGTTTATTCACAGCATCGCATTCGACTCACAGTTACTGAAGTTTTGGTGTAGGGAGAAAACGACCAGTGCAGGACGACAGTTCTGTGAGGAAACTGGGTCAACGCTTGTGGATTAATAATCGAGAAACTGTCCCGGGAGGCTGAACGGGAGCCAGAGGCCCCTCCGATTCCTGGGGCCCAGGGAAGCCCCGGAGGAGCGCAGTGTGACCGGAGGACGCTGACGTGAGCCCCCGTGGACCCCTGTGCTGCCTGCTGGGCCACCCGCACGGTGTCCCGTGCAGAGAGCACGGCGCACGAAGTCCGAGGGGGGCCCCCCAGACCCCCTGTAATCATAAGCGCTTGAAAGGGCAGAACAGATGAGCATTTTGAATAGTATTTTAGAGCTGAAACTTCCAGCTGTAATTGTGGGGTTTTTTACTTCCCCTTCCTGCTGTATCAGGTGTTCTCACGCACTTGACCGCTCTGTTCTCAAGTGCGCGCCCTTTTACTGACGTTACAGCTGCGGGATGAAGTCGCTGCGTTATTATTATCTCGTGTCTCCACTTGTCAGGGGTGAATTCTGTACCCAAGCTTCCTGTGTCCAATATTAATGTGGTCACTTTAGACTTACTTCATTTGTTTGACTTCTGATTACAGTTTCTTGGGATTTCTTTCTTCATTCTTTGACTTTTGACTGTTATGTGTCTTTATATTTAACGTGCGTTTCTTCGAGGCAGCGTTTAGCTAGGTCTTGCTTTATTTGGTCCAATCTGGCAATCTCTGTCTTTTAAGTGGGGCGTGTAAGCCATTTACAGTTAATGTAGTACCGATGTAAATAGGGTTAAACGCACAAGGCCGCTATCCGTTTTCTGTCTGCTGTGCCCACTCTTGCTTCCCTTTTGCTCGTCTTCTGTCTTCTTTCAAGTTAATTGAGATTTTCTTATGCCTTTGTTCTATCTCTACAATTGGCCTGTTAGCTATACCACTTTTATTTTTCAACAGGCCGCTCCAGGGTTTATGACGCACATTTATACTCAACTCCTTCACCTTCAAATACCGTCCCGCCGCTCGGAGTGGAGTGTCACTGCCTTGTAAGGGTGAAGCCTCGTTTCTTCCTTTCCGTCCTTGGTGCTAATGTTGTCATACATCTCATGCTACCTGTGTTGTAATCCCATTTTACTGTCTTTTCTTTAGACAGTCTAATGTTCTTTAAAATAATAAAAAATTTAAAATTATTTTATATGCATCACCATTTTTACCGTTTTTGGAGCTCTGTATGCCTTTGTGGAGAACTACATTTTCTTCCGTCATCATGTTACTTCCTTCTGAAGCTTTCTTTAACTTTTTTGGTGATTTCAGTTCTGATGATGAAATCACTCAACTTTCGTTTGCATAAAAATGTCTTTGGTTTGCTTCTCTTTTTTTTTGAAAGATATTTCCACTGGCTATAAAATTCTTGGCTAGCAATTTTTTTCCTCAGGACTTTCAAATGTTCCCATATCATTTGGTGGCTTTCAGAATTCCAGACGTGAATCCTGGGGACCCCTCTCTCTTTGTTTCTCTGTGTAGTGCTTCTTCTCTCTGAATGCCTTCAGGGTTTCTTTTGGAGCTTCATCCTGATGTGGCCAAACATGCATTCAGGTGATCTTTCTCAGGGTTTTCTGAGCTTCTTGGTTTTGTAATTTGTCTCTTATTGATTTTGGAAAATGCTTGGTCATGATCTCCTGACATATTCTTCCTCTGCCCATTCCGTTCCCACCTTCTGGGACCTGCCAGTCCCCGAACCCTCTGCCGCCCCACCCCACACGCCTCGGGAATTCTGTCTGCCTGCCCTGTCTCTGCTTTTCTTCCCTTTAATTTAAACTGCGGATAATTTCTACTGATTTAGCTTCCAATTCACGTTTTTTTTTTACTGCTCTCTCAAGTCTGCCAACGTGTCAATTGAAAAATTCTTTATCCTTGATATCATGCTATTTCTAAAGTTCCCATTTGACTCCGTTTTGCGGTCTCCGTCGCTGGGCTGAACTTCCCCATTCGTTCGTGCAAATGGACCTTCTTCCCCTAGATTTTTACATATTGATTATATTGTGAAGCCCCTGCTTATTGGCTACACCCTTTCTTTTTTGTCTCTGAGTGTTTCTGTTGGCTGTCTTCCTCTCGAAGGAATCTCCCCCTGGCTTTTGTGGGTACGTGTGTGTGCTTCCTAACTTTTCATTGGATAAAGGGCAGGGCGTTAGGTGTAGAATAGTAGATACTGAGATAAAGCTCAAAACAGATGTGCCTCTCCCTCGGCCGAGTCATCGTTACGGGCTGTTGGGTCGACCGAATCGCGAGCCGAGCCGCAGTCAGGGCTTGCTGCCGCTGTCGCCGTGCCGCGGCACGACAGGCTGAGACTTCCTTCCCTGTGGGCAGCTGCTTCCTCGCGTGTTCCGTCTGTAGCTCGAGGCGGTCCCTACGCAGTCCTGCGCACTGGGGCTCTTGCTCCGTGGGCTTCGCGATCTGTGCCCCGCAGGGTGCACGGCTACTGCCCGGATGCAGTGTGAGACCTGAGCGAGGCTAGAGGCTGGTTCTCAGCCTCCTCGGTCTAGTCTCAGTCTGAAGCTGGCTCCGCCCGCCTCTCCTGTCGGGCAGAGTTTCCGCAGGGTTCTTGTCCCCTTCACAGCCGGCAGCCAAATTTCCCTGCACAGCTACCAGAGTCTTAGTTGGGGGAGAGTGTCCCACCCTCTCGCTCCCAGCGGTAGGCTTCAAGGCTCTGTGCAGGGCAGGGAAAGATTTGCTTTTTTCTCTCTTCTATGGAGACGGTGGGTCTTTTCCTGTCTGGGGTGCGGCTGTGGATTTCCTGTCCTTTCCACAATGGTTTAAGCCTTTTTCTTAATGTGAGAGAAAGTTCTGGGATTTCACGCATACTTGTTAATGAGGCGGACTGCTGTGGGTCTTCTCTCTCCCCCCAGCCTTTCTTGTAAGCACTTAGTAGTGGAAAAGCGCGGGGAGGCGCTGTGTCCCTGGGGCTCCCGGGGATTTAAAGTTCTCACTGCAGCCCGAGCTTGATCCCTAAGAGGACTGAAATTCCAGCTTCTCTCTTCTTCCTTGCTTTCCCGCATCTGCCTCTCTTCCCGAGCACCGCCCAGACGGAAGCCTGAGCACGTCGCAGCCTCTCAGGAGAGGCTTGTGGGCTCTGGGGACCCAGTTCACCTGGCGACCTGGTGACATCCGCTCGAGCCCGTGCAAGACTGCCGCTCACCCGGGTTTTCTCCCTGTTAGCCCGGAAGCAGGCGAATGTTGAAGATTTCTGCATTCTAAATGGAAGCAGAACTCCGGGCAGGAAAAAGAAATGGTGCACATATTTTTAAGCTCTGAAACTCAAGCAGCGGTGACTAGGCCTGGAGTCTGGAAGCGGAGCATCCGGAGTCCCGACGCCTTGTTTTCCTGCGTTTCCCCAGACCCAGTCCCTTCTCGGCCGGTGTATGGACCATGCCTTCCCTTCCTGGGGTCCTAAAACCGAGAGAGCTTTAGTAGGACTGGAGGCGTCGGGGAAATAGGTGCGAGCAAAGAGCACGTTCATAATAGGGTTTTTAATCGAATAAACTCCTTTTTTTTTGGCAATGCCTGTTTGTTAGCTGCTCCAGGCGAACACCGTTTGACTCGACTCTTTAGGAAGAACAGAGGCTTGTCACAAAACTCTCTCTGCGAGTACAGGGGAAGGGGTGGGTGTGCTCGGCACGCACATGGCAGTTCCCAGCGATGACACCATCCCAGAAAATAGGCGAGTAACGCCGTTGCACAATAGCGCTTGGGTAATTATTTGCAGATAATCCATGTTCCCATCTCTGGAAGACATTATTGTGCTCAGAAAAAATGTGGGCTGTCTGATACTTATTTGTGTCAGTTTTGCACTTCCTGCCCATTATATTACTTCACACCAGCGAGACAGCAAATACACCATGAGCGAATTCAAACGAGAACCTCGGCGTGTCGACTGAAGGTCCGGTGGGCTCCCTCGTGGCGGGGAACGGAGTCCAGCGGGACACCCGGGCAGCGAGACCAGGCTGCGTGCGCGGCTTCCACCGCGTCTCGGTGGCTTTCCGGCCGCGGGATGGTCTTTGGACATTTGGGAGAAGTGGGGATGGGTGGGTGCCTACGGGAAAAGGGCTGAAGGTGTGCGTTTCAGTGGGACACTCCGTATTTCAGCATTTACTGGTCAAGCTGTGGTTAAGGGCTCGGCCTGGACCTGCCGACCCGGGGACAACATGACAGAGTGCCCATCTGGAGCCTCGGCGGCCGTTTCCCTTCTGTCCCCCGCCCCGTCCCTGGACCTGGCCTCGTCTTCCCAGTCGTGTTTCTGCCTGCATTCTTCATCGGGCCAGGGGCGCCCGCGACCCCCGGGCCTGGCCAGGAGCCGAGAGGTGTCTTCTCCTCTCCGCTACCCGGCTCCTCGGCGGCCGTGAGGCGGCGCTTCTTGCTGACCGCCTTTCTCTTCTCCCCGCCCGCGGTCCCGCTCCTCTCTGCCCAGAGTCCAAACCGCCGCTCCTTGTCACCTGCAGCGAGCTCGCCCTCCGACCTGGTCTTCCCCACGCCTCTAAGATGACAGCTCAGGTTTTCCAGCAGCAGAGGACAGAGGAGTGGCACTGTCGGAGTCTCTGATGAGGTCAGCAGTGTGTGCTGGCACTTCAGGGCCCAGGTGGGCGGGCACGGCGGAGCCTCAGGGCAGAAGGTGCTGCCCGGCCCGAAGCACCCCCGTGACCCCCTGGGCCTGCCCCTTCCTGGACGGAGCGTTTCTGAGTCCCCTCAGCCTTTCCGAGACTCTCAGCCGTGCCCGACACGCTCGGGAGTCGTCCCTTTCTTTCCCCGGCCCCCCAGCCCTCCCCTCGGAACCATCCTGGGTTCCCAGCGGCTTCCTGAACAACGGTACTTGGGCGACTCCTGAAGGTGCCTTGGCCCAGGACAGAAGCTGAAG
>CM052542.1:154685556-154713744 GCA_028533065.1 Trachops cirrhosus | reverse complement strand
TCTCTCTAAAAATACATTTTAAAAAACCTTGTTAAAAAGGTAGGGCCTGGGGTGTTCTTAAGTATTTCTTTTCTTTACCTTTTCAGTGTCTCCTTCCGATCATGAAAATAATGTGTGATCATTAAACAGACATTTGAAAGATACAGAAAAGCACAAGGAAATACAACATTATTCGATCCCTTCCTTTAATCGCTGTGTACCTGGCATCCATTAAAAGTTCTTCATGTATCATATTAACATGCAATGATACACATCTATCAAATTAAGTTATGTTGGCATTTGTACTTATTTAATGAATATTAGGTGCTATATATTTAGCTCTTTATTTTGCTTTTTTTTTTCTCAGTATTCTTTCAGGCTACGGAAAGCACTCTGAAAAGCACCGTTCAGCGGTGGGCCGTTGTCACCCCTCACGGCTGTACGGCGGCGCATCATTCCCCGCCCCGGGCTACTGAAGCCACTTCCAGTTCTAGGACGTCCATCCATCACACAGCCCGGGAGTGCTGTGGCTCCTGGCACCGTGTCTTCCCTCATTCAGTGGCCCGGACACTCCTTCCCGAGCCTGGTGTGACAGAGCCTGGAATGGTGTCTGGTCAGCCTCGGCCCCAGACAGCCCACGCTCCATGTCCCCCTACCGGTGACAGCACCAAGAACTGGGGACGGGCAGCTGGCAGGAGCCCGGGGGCAAGGACAGGGCCCACGGACAAGGAAGCGCACCCGGTTGCCCCGATCGGCCAGGGAGCCTCGCTCTGGACGCTGCGCGTCAGCTGAACGTTCAGGGTGAGCTTGTGCGTGTGGTGTGTGCACGTGTGTGTGTGTGTCCCAGCCTGAGAAACTGCTGGCGACACAAGCTAAGCAGGAAGCAGTGGCCCACGCAGCCCCGCAGGATGAAGGCCGTGCACACAGAAGTGTGTGCGGGCTATGAGCGGCACAGGCCGATGGGGCGTGAGCGGCACGGGGAGTGGCCACAGGGGGAGGACTTCCTCGAGGAAGGGACACCATTGGACGCGGCAGCATCCCGGGCCACCTGAGTCCTTCTCACACCCAGTGGCGGGGGGGGGCGCGTGGAGACAGGGCTATAGGGAGGGACGACGGAACGTGGAGCCACACAGGGGACAGTCCGCCGGGGACCATGGCCGGCCAGGGTGGCAGCAGGGGGCACGGGAGGGAGAGGCTGTGTTCCGCACCTTCAGAAAGCAGGGTTCCCGGGCTGGTCGGCTTGAATGAACTCAGGGGAGGGAGGGTACAGGTTTGTGATCTCAGTGCCTGGCGGGCGACATAGAGGAAGAGAACACAGGGGAGAAAGAGCTTTTGGTGGAAGATCATGAATTTTGTTGGGACACTTGCATTTCGAGGTTAAGGGAAACGCTGAGTAGCGCTGGGTTGCATGAGTCTGAAATTCAGAGGGGGAGCCAGGCTGGGGCGCTGCGGCTTTTATGGTCACAGCCTGAGATGTGGTGGCTGGTTGAGAAAGGGAAGTGAGGAGGGTCCGGGTAGACCCGGAGGAAGTGTTGGGGCAGCAGAGGGGGGGCCTGGAGAAGGGCTGGGCGGTGTCCCGGGGCAGGGCAGGGAGAGACTCATCTGAGCTGGATGCCCCTGAGAAGTCAGTGACTTTCCTCTGACAAAGTGTGTGCGCTCTTGGGGACCAAGGTCGTCGGTGGCTTGAGCACACACCGGGGTTGGAAGAGTGAGAACCAGGTTGGAGTGGGTGGGAGAGGAAGATGAAGAGGCAGGGAAGGGAATGAAGGGAAAATTCCAGGAGCCTGCCTGCCAGGGACAGGCTAGGAGGGTAGGCGGAGCCCAGACCCCCAGCCGGGGTCCACACCCCCCAGCCTGAGCTGTCCCCCTGCCCTGCTGCTGCGGCCAACATGGACAACCCCCGAGGGGAGAGAAGTAACGGGTCACATGCGTGGCTCGGCGATGGCGGCTTCCAGGTGCGCAGGAACGGAGGTCACGGTCCAACGAAGGCACTTGATGTTGTGAAATGTTCGAAGCCTTCCTGCTCCCCGACACGGGGCGTAATTACACTGACACCATTCAGTCTGCCGCTCGTTAGCCAGGCGGGAGCGGGAGCTGAGTTACAGCAGCTCCCGTCCTCCCAGAGCCTGGCACACCTCTTGGAGGTAAATCATGCGCCGAGCGAGCGGGCGCTGCTCGCGAGGCAGCCGGGCCAGCTGGCATCCGTCGGCATGTGCCCCCCGGGCTGGGCAGCAGCTGGAGGGCAGGGCTGAGCGCCCCTTTGTGCGTTCCTGATGGAAGCCCTGGGCGCGGATACAAAGGAATACAAATGAGCCTCGGAGTGAAAATGACTCCGGTGCTCGCAGGCGTTCCCGGGGGCGTCCCAGCGTGCGGCCGAGGTCCGCGCCCCTCGCAGGCTCCTCGAGAGCAGCCTCGGAGCTCCCCCCGCCCCCCACCCCCGACGCCCGGGGGCTGCCGGAGCGGAGCGTGCCGCAGCCCCGAGATACAGGTAGACTGTAAATCCGAAGCACGCAATCTGCGAGGGGAGAGGAAACGCACTTTGGCTGTGAGTCGAGACATCTGTTGGGCTCCATATCATATAATTAACAACTGGAACCAAGCTGAAGGGAGGGGTGCTGGGTGCCCCCTGGGAAGGTGCCCCAGGCTGACCTCACTCGGCTTTGGGAAGAAATGCAGAGAATCACCTGAGAGCAGCGGGAAGTGAAACACCTGCCTCTCGGAGGCGGTGCCCGCTGCTCCCCACGTCCTCCCCACGTCCACCTGTCCCAGGCGAGTGAGCAAGGCTGGGTGCCCTCTGCCGCTTCCGGGGAGCTGTGCGTCTCTGCTCCTCCGTTCGCTCGCTCCCGGATGGGCACTCTCACGGCCCCTCCTCCGAGTCTCTCCGGGGACACACGCCTTCCATCCACTGAGATCCTGCCTGGCCAGGTGTCCTCTCGTTTGATAGGTTCAAAATCACAGCGTGACACCTGAGGACAGGCATGACCCTTAGCCACACACTTTTGCAGTTGAGGAAACTACTTGAGGAGTACTTAGGTGGTCGGCAGAGGCGACCCCAGTGCGTCTGGGAAGGGCCCTGGACTCCCACTCAGGTCCCTGATCCCGGAAGCCAGGCCCTCTAAGGGTGGCCCTCCAGAAAAAGGCCCCCCGTCCGTCAGGCGCCCTTCTCCTTGTCCGTGGGAGGCTCCCCACCATCTTAAGGAAGCACTCTGGCTTCCAACTGAGAGCAGCTTTAAGAGTGAAAGTCTAGACGGTGTCCTTGCGGCTGCAGCCTTAATGTGGGTTTGAGACCGCTCAGGGCACGGCCTCGGCTCCGCCGAAATGACGGCGGTGTCCTCTTGCAAATGAGCACAAGCCTGAAGCCGGACGGAACCGCACGCTGCCCTCTGCGGCTGTGGGAGGGGCGATCTGTTTGTGGGAAGGAAGCTCTCCGAGGACGGCCACGCAGCTTCCGCCCTTCTCCTTCCATGGAAATCCCTCCACTTGCTCGGTGCGTCCGGGTCCGGCGATCCTGGTGCGTTCCTGACCTCTCGTTCTGCGTGTCAGGGGTGCTGTGGACGTTACAACACAAATACGTGGGCACATAAATCTGTAAAGTGGAAAGAAGCACATGCACCTATGTCATATGTGAAATCTCCATTCTTCGGGGTTTCAGCCTTTTATAGTCTCAGCTGACGTGAGACGGTAGATCGGCATCACGCACAGGTGACATTCGGAGTGTCCTTGGGTGTCCTGGTGGAATTCTATTGTGCCTGCACGTCTCGTGACCCCCATACTCGGGCCCCTGAGGTCCGGCCCCCTCTCATCAGTGAGCTGGTTTTCCTTGGTTTCAACAAGGATCAGTTGAGCCAGCTGCCAAAATCCTGCTCCCCGAGGTCCAGACTGTGTCCTCTGGTCCTCAGGCACATGCCCCCGGGTGCGGGGTCCCTAGGGGCCTCAGATGCGGTCCCTTCGCTGGGCCAGGGCTTCGACCCCACACCTGTCCCTGCTCCTTGTGGCTTTTCTCACCGTCTCCCATCTAGTCACCCAAGTCAGGAACTTGGGGGACCTCCTCGCTTCTGTTTTTTTCTTTTCACTACCTAAATATTATTGATCAACGAACACCCACTTGGTGAGCATCCAGAGGTAGGTAATTGATCCACAGAGCGGGCCCTCTCATTCTCACCCAGAACGGTGCCCCTTGCTAGATGGGGCCGCCACGGGTCTGTCCCCGCCGTGCGACGTCTAAGCCATCCTTGATCCCCTCTTCCCCAGGGCCCGGCCTCGGTTACGTCTGCGCTCTGCCCAACCTGCGCTCCCAGCCGGAGCCGTGCGGCTCCTGCCTGGCCCACACCCGGCCTCTCACCTGCTCTCCTTGTACCCGGCTCTGTCTCCTTCGGCCCCACCCCCACACTGCTGCAGGTGCCCGCTAACAAAACGTTTGCAGGCTTTGGATGGCACCTTGCTACCTTCAAGGGAGCACGGCCAGGTCCTCAGCACAGTCCCTCACCTTCCCCAACCTGCTGTCTCTCTGTTTCTCCATCCTCACCACTGGCCGAGGGCTGCCTTCAACACCGGCGCGCCATCTCAGGAGCTGGCTCTGTCTCTGATAGACAGCCTGCCACCCAGCTAACCCCTGGTCACGGCGTACAGCCGTGGCGAGGCCGCCCTGCCACCCAGCAGCCCTTCTCTGTGAACTGAGTGTTTCTGGGCGTCGTTTCACCGGCTGCATTGAGTTGTGGCAGTTCCTTCCCACCCCCACCTGTTCAGCAGAGAGTGGGGTACCTCGGGGCAGAGTGGTCCTCGTCCTGGTATCTCAGAGCCCAGATCAGTGCTCGGCCTATAGGAGACATCCATAAACATTCACGGAATGAATGAATGAATGAATGAATGCATGCAGGGTTGTCAGTCCGGACGCCTAACCCCAGGGAACAGATCCTCGCCGAGCTGGCGGCTGCTCGAGTTTCTGGCTCTTCTCCTGCTGTTCTCCCGCGTCCCTCTTACATTTTCCCCTTCAGTGATCGCGTCCGCAGTCCTGGCTCTGACTTCCACCTGTTCTCGGACGGGCCTCGGAGGTGCGTCTCCAGCCGCACATCTCCGCCGAGCTCCACATCTGTCCCGCCAGCTGCCCGCGCGGAGCTCTCGTCGGTGCCGACAAGCCCACGCGCCTCACCCCTGAACTGTCCTCCTGCCGGCTCCCTTTCTCGGTAAACGGAGCCACCATCTGTTCCTGGGAACAAGGAGGAACAAGAGTCATTCTGAGCCCCTCTCTCTGAGTCCCCCCTCAGCCCTCTCCCATCCGTCACCAACTCCGGGGTCACTCGCCTCTCATTCAGTGGCCCCACGGATATTTCTCAGACACCAATTACAGCTGGGCTCTGCTCCGGGCCTGGGGATTCGGTGGCGGTGAGACGAGCAAGCCCCTCGTGCCCTGCAGTTCACGGGAGGGAGAAGCCAGTCGGTGAACGTGCACACGACCGCGGCGTCATACATACGGCAAACACCGGGAGATGGGACCGTGGCTGGGGCACAGGGCGGTGAGGTCAACGTGGTAGTCGTCCACCCACTCCCCACCCCCCTTGTCTTTGTTAGTAATTTAAAAACCTGGTTATGTTTAGGTCAGCAACGTGTTTAACCAGAAACACAGCAACAAAATAAAAAATAACCTTAATTTCCAGCCCCCTTGCCACGAGGGCGGTCACGGGACAGAATTCTGTCAAAGAGACCTGCGCATTGGTGAGCTGGGGTGTCAGGAACGGTCGCTCTCCCGGCCTGGGTGCCTTCCCGCTCCTTCTCGTGCTCTGTCTTCCCTTCTGTTCTCACGTGGAGAGAGGCTCAGAGTGGAGCAGCTGTGGGTAGCAGGAGGGGCCGTGGGCAGAGGTCTTGCTGAGGGGCCCAACGGAGAAGGGAGAAAGACATGGGCTTCGTGGGAACCAGAGCCGGGGTGCTGGCCTAGGATGGAGGGTTCCCCTCGCCTTGCCTTGTGAGCAGAACGTGCCCCACCCCCTCCCAGCCGAGCTTCCGTAAAGGGCTGTCCTTTGCTGGCGGTCCCACGTGGACTGGAGGGGGCCTGCTAAGTACCCATGAGACCCGTCACCGTGTCCCCTCCACCCCATCGCCGTGTCCCGTCCACATCACCAGACCCGCCAGTGCCTCCTGGCCGGCCACCCAGCCTCCATGCTGGACCCCGGCAATCTCTCCGCCACACCGCGGTCAGAAGGGTCACTTCAGAGTGCAAACGTGACTAATCTCTGTGATTTCTGCTGTTGTGGCCACGAAGACGGCTCCTTGCAGAGCAGCAAGGTCTGCGGGACCCACCAGCCGCCGCGGTGCTCAGTCTCAGCATCCCCGGCCTCTTCCCAGCCCTCACGCTGGCCGTTCCCCACATCTGGCCCCTTCTCCCCTCACCGAAGCCCGACCCTCTCTTAGCCCTCCTTTAGCCCTTGGCCTCGCGGCCCGCCCCACCCCGCCCCTGGAAGTCTTTCCTGGTCTCCTGGCCTGGGGTCAGCTTCCTTCCTAGAGTCTCCCGCACATAACCCCACACCCCTCCCAACGGAGCCTGCGGACGGGGTAGTTTGCGTTTGTCTGCGTGACTCTGCGGTCATCGGAGTGTAGGCTCTTTTTGTCTCGAGTTACAATGCCAGAACCGAGCACAATTTCCCACGGCCAGAATATTAGTTGTGTAATTGGGTGGACAAATACATGGGTGCTTCGGTTCTTCTCCCTTCACCATTCCCTTTGCCACTCACTTCTTTCTCCCTCTGGGGACCTACAGCTCATCCCCTACGATTGAGAGAATCAGTAGAAGGCATTTCAACGAGCGAGACGACGCCACGCAGCTACGCCCTCCGCCGGTGCAGGCTCGAACAGAGGGAGCCTTCCACAAAGCCAGCCAGCTGCCGCCGGCGGTGGCCCCGGTCTCTGCTTCGAGTCCATGCTCTCTGGGCGAAATTAGATCTTGGAGCTTTTGCGTTTCTGTGATTCCCTGGCCCACGTACTCTCTTGTAGGCTGTAAAGGCGATCAGGAAAGGTTGAGAGAACCAGGCGGTCCCCTCCACCCGGGCCATGACGGTGAGCCCAGGCTCTGCTCGCTCGGTCCCACCTCGGCATTCCCAGACTCCAAACGCATTGGAACCCCAGCGCCGCGGAAGCATCTCAACGGCAAGAGGGCGGCGGCTGGGGAGCGCTGGGGCTCCCACAGCGGGGAAGCCACCCAGCCGCTGGTCTCGGGGGCGTTGGCCGAGAATCTGGCCCTCGCCTCTGTGCTGGTACCCGACGCTCCTCTTCCCGCGATTTGCGTATTCCTAAGGAATGCCATGACCAACACAGGGCAGTTCTGGGTGTTTACACAAAAATCTCTGTCTTTGTCATGTCTCCCTGGGAGATCATGAAGTTTCTCGTCTCTTCATGCTCTGACTCCTTTGTTCGTTATATACGGAATTAAATCACTGGTGTCTCGGAAAACGTCCTCCAATTAGTGGGAATCCTTTTTAAAGAACCCCGGCCGGCATGCGTAGGACAAAGGCCATTGTGCGCCCCTGACACGCTGTGGCTTCTCTCATTGCCCCGACTCCGTGCGAGAACCTTTCACGCAACAGAAACCCGGGTCGCAGGATTCCGAGCGGGGAGGGGCGGCCCAGCCGCCCGGCGGAGCGGCCTGGCTCGGCCTGCGGGTGCCATGGAGACGCGCGCTGCCATCTTGCGCCCGCCCCGGGTCCCCGGTCCCGGCTGCCGGGGCCGGTTTGAACGGCTCACTCCGGTTTCCCAATGAGTTCTGACTAAACGCCGTCAACCGTGTGACAGGGTCTAACAAATATGAGCACTCTGCCAGGTTCAATAAACACCCTTTTCAGGGTAATGGTCCTTAATGAGGACACCAGCCATCAGCTGGGTTGGAAACACACCGTAATTATTACTGGGCAAAGATGTCTGGAGAGACCTGTGCGTGTGAGGACGGGGACGGCGTGGGGGAGGGGAGCGCGTAAAAAAAAATCGCCTTCGCTCTAAACTTTGTGCCGGTGGGAGGAAAAAAAATAACGCGAGGTTTAGGGATTATTTCCAAAACGATGCCAACAATTTACCGAGGGGCCGAGGGGTTAACTAGTCGTTGATGTCGTCCTCGGCAAATTGCGTGTATCTGTAATTAAGTCAAGGGGGGACAGGAAGCTTGCTAGATGGAGCGCCGGGCTAAATTGGATCCATTACATGGGCCAGGAGCACCTTCCATCAAAATAACCCTGTAGGGTCTGCCCTGAGTGTCACGGGTGTTTCCGTCACAGCAATGGAGACAGCCTTTGCCCCCAAGGAGCTCGGTGTGTTGTGGCTGTTTGTGTGGAGCTCGCCTGCCCAATTATAAGAGCGAGAGTGTTAGACACCACCTGCCAGGTACAGAGACGTGGTCCACCCCAGCTCGGAGCAGGGCGAGACCACTTTCGGGCGGGAGGGGCGGGCGCGGGGCCTCGGACGAGGCTGCGTGTCATTTCATGTAATCACCGAAGGCTAATTTGTTGAGCGCACGCTCTGCCCTGGCTGGCCCTAGAGATTCAGAGGTGGCTGAGACGAGGCCCTGCCTGGACGATGACAACGTGGAGCGTAGGGGACTTAATAGACAGGTCCTGAAGGACGCGGAGGGTTTTGACAGGTGAGCGCCGGTGGGGGAAGGGCATCCTGTAAACTGACACAGGCTGAGGGACTGGGACGAGCCCAGCATGGACATTTAGGGGACTGTCAGTATTGAAAAAAGAGCACGACTTTTATTGAGCACCTACTGTGTACCAAGCTTTGCATGTTTACCTTGCTAACGTTCACAACAACCCTCTGAGGCAGGGATTGTTTTCAGCAGATGTTAGAGAGGCAGAAAGGAAAACTTGGGAACGAATTTCATCCTAATTCACAGATCAGTGAGGGGCGGGTGGGCATCCACGGTCCGATCTTTCTCCTCCCTCCAAAGGTTGCCTAGGACGTAGAGTCCGTATAAGGAAGAAGGTCAGGGGGCCAACAAGGACCCGAGGCGCCGGCTACCGAGACCTCGAACGGCAGCTGAGGAAACTGTTGTCTGTGACTCGGAACGTGAGTCCGGTCACGTGCTTGGTGGGAAGACTAATCGGACAGAAAAGGCGACGGATGGGGGAGAGGTGCTGGGACAGGGGGTTGGCCGAGGGGAGTTGAGGAGCTGGATGAGGGATGCCGAAAGTGCTTCCAGGCTAGGGGCTGCAGTTGGCTGGGGAATGCGGGTCGGGGGTAGGCATCGATGTGGGGACATGGTGAGACCCACGTGGAGGACACTACATCGGGGATCTCCTTCTTTTCCACAGTTCAGTTCAGGGAGACCTTTTGAGTTAGGAGAGTGAAGTGGTCCCCCAGGGAGGGGGCTACCCTCCACCCTCACCTGCCTTCAAATAGGTTGTTTCTAACTCGAGCCTAAACATAGGAAGGCCTGTCCATAAAGTATCCAGCCATGTACCATGAAAAATAGAGACATTTATTCAAGATACAAGAAGTATTGTACATAGGACAGTGACACCCAGTCCCCTTCAAAGTAAGCACCTTGGGACCTTGCACACTTCCCTGGTCTTTGCTGACTGCAGCTCGTACACGCTCAACGTTCTCAGGTGTTCTGCTTGCTGCAGGCCTCCCAGAACGTGGATCCCTTCCCACAGATTCTCAACCATCTTTGAGGCATTTGTCCCACATGTTTATTTGCACTGCACTCACTGCATTGTCCCCAAAAGCCTTCTGAATCTTCCAAATGCTTTCCATGAGAAATGTCCACGCATAACACAAAATTGGCTGCAGATTCGCTGCTCTACTCACTCAGTCACTTTGAATGTGACGGCCACACAGTGCACATGCTCACTCAATGGCATCTACCGCCCCCACCGACTAGTACAGTGAAGTCGTCCTTGTTCGCACGTGTGCACTCCAGTCCACTGTCCTTGGCTGCCAGGTTGCATCAATGCTGTACAAACGGTTCTTGTTATATGAACAATGGCTGGACTTTTTTCTGGCTAGACCTTGTATAGGCAACTGGAAATAAAAATGAGTAAACTGTTCCATGCCCTTCACAATGGGCAGGAAGAAGCCATGCTTTGGCAGGGGTCTGGAGCTGCTGCCACTTCTGAGGCATCCGCACTGCGAATCGAACACTGCTGTAGGGACTTCCAGAGCCTCGCGTCCTGCCCAGGCAAGGGCCCCGAGCTTAAGGCTGCGCTTGACAGCGAACCTCCCTCTGGTTGTGGGTGTGGCCTGTGGAAGCTTCTATTCCAGGGCCAGAGGGAGGCTGGACCAGGCTTCCTCTGCAACCTCCTGCTGGATCTATGATTTTCTAGCAGAATCTGCCATAGAGGGCTCCTGACCTTGTACCTGAACTGTCCACAGAACAACACCGAGTCGGCTCCCCTTCTGCTCCCGGTGCTCCGGCGCCTCCTTCCAGCATGGTGTGTGCGCAGGTGTGGGCAACTCACTTCCGTGTCGGCCAATGCCAAGCGTAACTGGGGGAGTAAATCTGCTCTAAAAAACGTTGTGGAGTATATGCCAGACTCCAACGGGAAGCAGAGATGAGTCCCTCTTTGGACAGTGAGGGGGAGGCCGAGGCGGGACTGGCCAGCGGGGAGCTGCTGCCCGGTTCGGGCCGCGCAGCCCCGCCCGAGGTAACGGGCTTCCCCGGCCCTGGGCTAGTTTACCTGCCCACATTTGCAGAGGTCGGCAGAAAACACCACACTGTGCAAACGTCAGATGAAGCCATTGAGTTAATCGTGATATTTTTCTAAACAGACATTTGAGATAAAAAGCTCAATGGTAACAATAGTTTTGCAAAAAAAAAAAAGCAAGAATATTAGCCATCAAAGACCACAGGCTCTACGATTTGGGTGACTAATAACACAGGAAATAGCAACAGGAGACACTGCACTGAGGCATTTCCGTGCCGAGGTGGCAAAGGCCACCATCTAGTTAAAGGTCATGAAGAGAGACCCCCCTTTCCAACCACATGCTGATTTGACATTAAAATCAGAATGTTTCTGGGGAAGGTACGTGGGTGTCTGAAAACGGGAGGGGGGCGTCTTCTGAGGGTCTCTCAGCATCGTGCTGGGGAAGGAACTGCTTCTTGGCAGAATGGTCCCACCCAGCTTTCCCACCGCGCCATGAAATCTTTAACATATCGATACTTTTTTTTTAGAGTGAGTTGTTTCTTATTGAAAGCGGATCAGTCGTCAACTTCTTTTACTCGGGGGTTCTGCAGAGGATTTTAATTATAGTCGCACTGGGAAATTAATTCTTCATTCCATTCTTCTGCAGGAAGGATTCTCCTACCGGGTCAACCTGGCTATTTCTCTTAATTATTTCCGACGTCACGCTGATGGTGATGGTTTGTCACTACCTTAAAGAGCGAAATAAGCCTCTGCAAAAACAGGTGAATTGAATTGATCTAAGCCAAAATCGCAAACTACTAGAGAAATCAGATTGAGAAGGAAAATGTTTAAGTAATTTTTTAAAAAGGGTTTAATTATCAAGATTTCTGAAAAAGCTGCTGATGTGCTCACTATACCCCCGAAGAGGCAGCGATTGGTTTCTCTCTGAAGCAGACACCCAGAACTAAACATCGGGAGCAATTAAAAAACGGTGGTCTTTTCTAAATTACTCCCAGAAGAAATCTTGGAAATCTTTCATTTTCGTCACTTCGGCCCAGTGAACCGTGAAGCCATTGTGAAGGAACAAAAATACTGGAGAGGAAATTGAAATACAACAGTAATTAACAGGGTGAATATATCAAAATAAAAATGAATTGGAAAGGTAACGGTCATCGCATGGACGACATAAACGGAAAGCATTACATTGGACCAAAGTCAGATCTAAAACTCAAAGACCGTGCAGGCAAAGGTGGACAAAATGGGGCACCGTTTCCCTCGACTGGGACCAAAAGACTATTTGTGGCATCTCTCAGGATGTACAGTGAAGGTGTCTTCACGGGCTCACTCCCCTTACGTTTAAAAAGGATGCCCAGGTTTTCTCATGTACCGTCCTGGGAGCGAGATACGTTTCCCAGTTACTCTGGAATCAGTTAATAACCCCCGCCTTGGGTTTTCACGTTTCCTTCCTGTGATAGAGGAGGCCATGGGAAGGATGCGGCGATCACAAACACAGATTTCCCTCTGGGTTCTCCAGTACTTTACAGACAAATGTTAAAGATTTATTGCACATGAACATCAAACATGGTTTTACTACAGTTCTCGTTTGGATCAAATTGACACATTTTACATTCATTTTGGCCCTAATGAGATTCCTTCACTACACATTATATTCCGAGTGACCCTGTACATTAAATCTGTGGCATGGAACAAACCCATTGATATAACAAAGCCCTATTCTTACTGGTTTCTTAATTTACAGAAGAGAGAAAACAGTTTAGCAAAAGCATAAATCTTGAACAAATGAATGTGTTAATCAGGACCCAGCAGAGAATACAAATACTGTGTGGATAGGCTGTGTTATGCATGAGGTTCTTTGCAGCGCTGATAGCTAAACTCTTCTGGACTTGGGTTATAATCTGAATATTCAACAGTTCGGGCACATTTCATAATTCAAATCGAGGGACTTAGTAAAGACAAGTTATCATCTTAACAAGGATGGAAAATTAGATCGGCGATTCATTTTTAAATCATTGCTAACAGGCTTCCAGGATTCAATATTTACTCAGGTGCACGGCTACTTATTTTTAAAAAACCGGCCCCATAAAATATGCTCGCTGCTTAATTCTAACGATAAGGGATGCGGTGGAAGTTTGAATCGCAGCTGCCGGAATGCTGCTCCTCGAAGAGGGGGGAGGCGACCTTGAACAGAGGTGAAAAGAAACTGGAAAATGTTAATTAAAATTATTAGTGCTGTTTGAGGTGCTTATCTTGTTTACTGCTAAGGTGTTACTCCCTTCTGCGTAATTAGGGGTAATTTTACTTACTTTCAAGTCTGTAATTCTAAATATCACAAAGTTTTATCTTCCAGCATGAAGTAATTCATTATTGGTTTGTACGTTACTGCTTGATGTTTTAATCAATATACGCATCGCGCACAGGCTGTTACAATTTATCTAGAGGTTTTATGTATCTTTCCGAATGGCAGATTGTGCAGGGTACATGAATTGAAATCCTTTCTTTGCTGGAATTTCAACATCATTCTAGGTTTTTGATGTGGGGAAAGATTTTTACTTGATCTGTCCTTTTATATTTCATCGTGCCTGAGATTTTACAGGCCAGCAATTTGGCAAAATGTACTTCTCTGAAGTCTGCTCTGCTTGGAAACAAAGAAACCTGTCACTTCATCTGAAAATTACATCTCTGATATAGAAATATTGTAATTATATATACTTACACCCTGTAAGAATAAACCTCTTATAAGTTATTGATGTATTTTAAGTCTAAGCATTTAAGTGAAATGCTTTTAGCAGTTGCTAAAATTTGCACGTGCAGCCTAATTTCCTATGGAAATTAAATATTGAAGCCGTGATGCGCAGGAAGTGCCCGCGTGACACAGTCATCGCTTTTATACACGATTATGACACTTTAAAAATTAATCTTTCTAAACTTTCCGAATTTTCCCACAAAATCTTCTATTTCTGAAAAGTTTTTCTTGGTGGAAAGCGGAGAACTGGGTAAACTTGATTTTTTTTTCCATTTATAGTCAATTGTGATTATTTTTTTTTTTCTGTGAAGGATACTGAGAAAGACCAGGAAGGCTAATTTTTTCTTCATGTATTTCTGTGAAATAGTGACAAGGTTAGGGCACACTCCTGGTACATGATTTTAATTAAATTGCAGCCGTGCAATGTTTCCAGTACTAATATAAAAGGGCATCTTCAATTGATTACTATTTTTTAGCTCCGTGATTTTTCTCAAGATTTGCCTGTTTGGAAACCACCCTTTAAATAAAAAGCCAGTGGCATTTTGAAGGCGTGTGGCCATCACCCTTGCATTCCTGAGACAGTCACCTACCTCTGTTTAGAATAGCATGACAAAGAAACTCAAAGTAGAACATTCTAGAACAAGGTCAGTTTCCATAATCCCTGATTCTTCAGGGAAATCCCGCTACTACGTGTGAAGGACAAATAAGACCAGGAGCACCTTTAGGCCCCCAGCTGGAGCCTGGTCTCCTGGCGGGTTCCCGAGGATACGGGATGGTCCCCCGGGCTCAGACCCCAGAGAACTTCCTAAACCAGGCAAAGCACTGTCCTGGATTCCAGTCTGCACACGGTGTCCCCGTCCCACGTGCTCAGTAACGAGGGGGCTCCAAACACCCGCGTCGGCTCCGCTGCAGGCACCTTGAGCGAGGGGCGGATGGCACAACCACAGCGCCTTCACCAGAGACACCAAGGCCATGCAGGGGCAGACGGGGCGGCTGGGGGCCTGCACCCCGCCGGGCGGGCCCTCCCTTCTCCTGCTCGCTCGGTCTCTATGCTGCCCGTCCCGGGTCTCTCTCAGAGTCTGTCACAGTGGCTTCCCAGCTGGACTCTGGCTGCTGTCCTCACGTCCGCTGTCCAAGCCTCAGCAGAGGCCCTTGCTTTCCCAGGCGTTTCGGGCCCCGTCCCGTCGAGGAGTAAGACGCCCCTGGGCTGCGGCGAGTGGAGTGAGATCAAGTGCCTCCAGGGCCCCGGCCCCCACATCCTGCGCCCCCAGCCCCATCTCACCGCTCTTCCTCCTGCTCCTCCAAATCTCACGCTGTCCCCACTGCCACACTGTCCCCACTGCCACGCCCCCATCCCACGGAGCACTCAGAAGCGCCCTGGACGGGGCGTCCCCAGGGGGCGCCCTGCACACTGCACAGTGTCCTTGGCAATGCGTCCACAGCCCTGCCTCGGCTTTCTGGCCATCCCACGCGCGTCTAAGGCACACTTCGGGGACTGTCTCCTCAGTCGGCCCTTGTCTCCAGGCCTTCCCCACCCCCAATCCTGCCCAAGGACGGCCTTGCCTGTCCTGTTCTCCCTCCACCCCAGCCCCCAGCCACGGTGTGTATTCATTGTACCTGCCTATAATGTGCATCCTTATTTTTCCCTCAGAAACTTGGGCAAAAAAGTGCTTGTTACATGTGGCAAAATACATAATTCTGAGGGTGATGAGAGCCATCACACAGACTCTTTGATGGCACCCCATTTATAGACAAGCAGTTGGACCCCCAGCAAGTTGGACTTGCTCAAGGTCGCCCAGGCTGGGATCTGAAGCCACACCGTGTCCCTCCCCCGCACACGGCTGTCTCGTCCATTTAAGAGACAACACCAAAGACAAGGCTCTTCGTTCGGAACCACTTGGGCTCTGGGCCGGCTTTCCTTTTCGCTTTTCCAGCCCTGTGGAGCGTGGACTCTTCTCGACCTGATGGCGGTACGTTGGACACGAGAAAAGCTGACTCGCTGGAAACCAGGTTCACTTTGAGCCCGTGGCGTGTCTGCTCAGAGCCAAAGGCCACGGGGATTCATGGGGTCGTTGGAAGTATCTTCCCCGAGAAGTGAAAAACTATTCCGCAATAGCTGGGCTTTTTAACACACTCCGGGGGTGACTTGCGGCCAGCTTGCTCCCTGCTTATCTCCCTGGTTCCCTGTTAAGGGTCCCCCGGGAACCGAGGAAGATGGGGCGAGAGCCAGGGCGCGGGAGACAGGGGAAGTTGCCCCGGGAGACAAGGATGGCCCAGAGCTTCGGCCACTAGGAGCGTTTGGAGAAGTGGTACTCCGTGACCCGGCCTTGGTCAACTTCCCCTTCCCTTCCCATCCCTGCCCTCACTGACGCCATTGGCCACAACCGCGAACCTCTGAGAAGACAGAAGCATTGTTTCCCTTCCAGAAAGCTGGCTTTCTGCTCTCGCCCCCTCTGAACTCAGTGGAACATGTCAAGGGCGATGCTGTCCCTCCCGTGGATAGCACAGAGGCCTTCTCGTGCGTGAGGGGCGGGCCCTGGAACGAGATTGAAGAAGGGAGACTTGGACGATTCAGCTGGAACTCAGCCTTGGCAACAATCTTGGACAACCTCCTGCTCTTCAGATAAGAAACAGAGTCGGGACTTATCCAAGGTCGCAGGCCAAGACGGGCTGCTTCTTTGAAAGTAGCCATGGATTCTTTCCCTAAGCAGTCTCATCTCTGCCCATGGTAGTGAACACTGCCTCTGCCGGTGGCTCTGGGCGCGCCGACAAGCCCGCTCCTCCGGGGAGCGCTAGGTTCTTACGCCTTCCTGCCACCCAGCCTGTTCCCGACAGAAATCTCGAGCTGCGCTCCCCGCGCTGGGAAGCTGTTTCTCCTGCTCCACTCTCCCCTGCTTGGTGAACGGCACACCTGTATTCTGTTGGCCAGGCCTACAGCCTCGGAGGCACCTGGGTTCTTCTCTGGCTCCCCACTCCGGCAGCGAGGCCCGGCTGATGTGGGCGCATTTGTGTCTCCACCACCCCGACCTGGTTCCAGCCACCCACTCCCTCTGACGTCCCGGGGAGCCTCTGGAACAGCCTCTCCCTACACTCTGGACCCCCGACCTCCCCTCCTGCATACCGAGGCGAGTGACATTTGTGTGACGTAAGCAGAGCGACCTTTCGGGAACCTATAAGATCCCTCTGGCCCCACAACCTGCCCACCGTGGCCCCACAGCCTGGTCACACCCACCCCTCCGCCTTCCTGGGGGGCCATGTCCCGGGGGTCAGCATGCTCCAGCCTCGACGGCCTCCACTTTGTCCTGCACACACACCAAGCGTCTTTCCCCAACCGAAAGCATTTAGGTGGCACCTCTTGTGCCCCCCAAATTAGCTCTCTCTGGACCTCGCCAGGGCTGGTCCTTGTCACCCCTGTCCCAGACCTGGGGCAGCTCCTCTAAGGGGATCCCCCCGGCCATCCGCTCTAAAATCACGCCCGTGCCCTCACGCGCTTGGCTTTTCTGCTGATTTCGGAAGCCAGTGCTCCTGGACGTCAGCGCAGCAACTGCCAGGCAGACGGGCCCGGACGCCTGCACCCCTGGAAAGCTTTACCTCGGCAGCGGTCAGAAGGAGACCGAGAGCCACGGTGACCGGCCCGGTCGCCGACAGGCGGAGTTTGACACAAGCATCCGTTGCCAAGGAGATAATGAAGGAACACACCGCGGCGACTGTGCCGTCTCCTAAACAATGTAATATTTCCCAACAGGAGAAGAGACAGGCCGTGAATCTTTCTGTGTTACATTATACGTACACATCTTCCATGCAGTCACGCAAACGCAGGTCGGGCCACGCCAGTGCTACTGCAGCTTTGGAGTCAGCCCACCTGGGAGCCCCCAGACGGGACGCCCAACCTCGGGCTTCGAGTTCCGGCCACCGTCTGTGCGTGGCTGCACGCTCCCGTGTTACGCCATGCATCTCAGCCGAGCCGCCGGGGAGTGGGGACCGAATGTCTGGCATCCTGAAGGAGGAGTCGCAGGAGACGTCCGGCCGGCAGGCAGGCCAACGGCAGGGAAGACCTGCTCCGTCTCTGGCCATCTGCTCCTCTGATCCCCGAGAAGCCGCACTGCCCACCGCCGCTCCGCCCTGACTTCCCCTCAGTGTCTCCGAAATGTGGGAGGGCAGAGATGGAGGGCGTTTCAGCCATTCCCAGCCCTTTCTTCCTACTCGTCTCGGGAGGCGCGTGCACGGCCCGCGGAAGGAGCCCCGCGCAGCCCCAGTGCCAGGGGACATTAGATGGAAACCAGCGGTTGGTCCCCGCGCCGAGGAGCAAAGAGGACACTTTTCCGAAGGGGCTTTTTCACGTTCATAGCAGTCTTCACATCTAGAGGCCCGGGGCGCAGACTCAAAAGAGCAAACTGGAAATAAACGAAGTTGCAGGAGGCAGAGAAGCCTGGGACGTTGGAGAGTTCCCTAAGAGCCTCGGGTCCGACCCCGAACCTGACACCGCACCCCGAACGCCACTGCTTGTGGGAGGGAGCCCGAGGGCGCCTTGGACGGGCAGCTCCGCCTCCCACCAGGTCTCTGCACGTGGGTGGAATCGGGACAGACCTACTTCGACGTCTGGCGGAGACAGCTTACGAGTAAACCACTGTTTTACTTGTTTTCTGCTTGGAGTGTGGCTGTGCCTGGCCCCGGAAATGGCCGAAAACTGTTGGTTTTTGCAGAAACTGTTGAAAACCTCTTTACAGAAGTGAGAAAAGCAGACTTTGATGTGAATGTGAAATCACAGCTCTGTGGGCATTTGTGATACTTGAAGAATTGTCTTTCCTTTCAGTTGGCTATTGAAATAACTTCAAATTGTTGTGATGTCATTATGTTTCCTCCCTTCTCCTCCTCCTCCTCCTTCTCGTTCTGTGCCAGGTATTCAGGGCTGCAATCATTTCTGCCTGTCCTCCCCCCAGCTCTTGAGGTACTAGTTGAAATGGCAAGACTTTGGTGTGCCAACCGGAACACTAACTCTGTCTCCCTGTAGCTCCCTGGAGAGGCCGTGTGCCCGTTCAGCTCACGGTGGCTGTCGGAGAGACCCGGCCAATGGCGGGCCCTCTTGTTTCGGATAAAGGACTCGCTGCCCGAGGACAGGGAAGGGTTAAGATCGGGGCAGACGCTCTCAGGTGGAGCAGATTTTCGTGGGCTGGACGTCTCCCCTGGTCTGTGACATTTGGCCAGCACGGGGAGAATCGGGAGGTCAGGTGGGCATCTCTGGGGGGGAACACAGAGAAACGCTATAACGTCCGTGCAGCTAGGCGGAAAAATCGGCATCTGCCAGCTTTTTGTTTCCTTTCTGGGTTTTTGGAGTCATAGGAAATCATGTGTGAGCACGTGTGCGTGTGTGACTGAGCTCTGGAAACCAGAAAGAGGCGGAAAGCGAGCAGGACCGCTGGGAGGGGAGCTGGCGGAGCAGGCGGACGAGCCGCACGCCCCTCGGAGGGGTGCAGGTGCGGACGACGCACGCCGTCACCTCGGGGTGAGGTTCTGCTTCCTGCGTTTTCCACCTGAGGTCACAGACTAGAAGGCAGAGCCAGCCCTGACTGGGCCGATGCCACCCCCCGCCCCCGGGGCGGGCACACAGACAGGTTGCCCTCTCTCCACACACGTGGCTTCCTGGGCAGAGGTCTCAGGTGTGTCCCAGGACACCGCCCTGGGATGTGAGCAGGGCTCTGGAGTCAGGTGTGCGGGGGGCCACGCAGCCCAGTCTCACAGAAGCCCCTCCAGCGGGGGGAGGGGCGGGGGGCTGTGTGCTTACGAGGCACGGGGTGTGTGACCTCAGGCGCTCGCCTGCTCCTTCCCGCTTAGCCTTCGTGTTCTTAACTGCATCGCAATATTCGAGCTGACGGCTGTGTTTACTGTGGACACAGTGGCGCCCCGCTCACTTGAGACTGTTCTGCTCGTCCCCTCGGGACGAGCTGCCCCTCTTTGGGGAATTATGCTGCCTGTGGAGACGGAGACCCCGACCTGGCAGAACACAGAGGTGTGGGGACCGGAGGCACCGCCCCCTGGTGAGTCAATGAGGTGAAGCCCCGCCCCTACGTCATGGTTCAGACCCACGAGTTCTCCATCGGGGATTCTCCGTGGGGGACACAGCACCGTATGAAGGCATTTGCGTCCGAGAGAGGGCGCCGCTCCCCTGGAGCCCCGTCTGCGGGCAGCCCCGGCAGCCCCGCCCTCCAGCGCCCCGCCCACTGGTCGCTGCCCTGTGGCTCCGCGTCTGTCCTGCTCGCGGGGTGATCGGCCGTGTGCAGTCAGTCCCTGAGATATCATGCAAGGTCCACGCCAGCGGACTGAACCCCGGTGAACCTCGGGTGGTGGGGCTGCCCCAGGCCCGTGCCCGGCGCCTCCTGCTGGGGTCCGACGTGGACGGTGGTCCAGGCAGAAAGGTGGCGGGACACAGGGCCCGAATCGCCACCGCCCACAGAGGCACACCAGGGCGCTCACCTCATTGGGGGCATCTCAGGGCTCACCACATGCAAAGGACAAGAAGTGGCCCATTCAAGGTCACCAGACAATGGGGCGGACGGGTCAGCACTGGAATCCAGACTCTCCACCTCCCAGGTCTTGCTCACAAAGATCGGCAGGCTCCTGGCCAATGAGGCGGCGCGCGGTCCTGCGCCGGGAGCCCGCGGCCGCGCCTCTCCACCTCTGCAGCTGTTACTGAGCTGGGCTCATTGTGTTCTGGTTCTACCTCCAGCCTGGTCTAATTATAGTCAAACAAGAAACCGGGTGGACACTCGTACGGGCTGCCGGACCCTGGGAGGCAGCTAACGTATATTGTTTCGAATCCTGGCAGTGACCTTGACCCTGGGGTGGAAATAGTCCCACTTCTCGGGGGAGAAAATGGAGGCGGCCGGAGGCGGTTTTCCCAGTTCACACTCGTTACGCACGTCAGAGTTGGGACACAAATGAAGATGAATTGCCCTTTGATACCAGCTTTTTCTGCTATGTCATATTGCAACTGGATGCAACTAATTGCTTATGACTTCCCAGTGACGCCCAAGTGTCACCGACCATAACGTGAGTCACGCACGGTGCTTACGAGAGAAACAGGGACTCTGATTGCTCCTCGGAATGAAATGAGAGCTGGTGTTTGTGTTCATTTTTGCCACTTGGAAACTGCTAAGAGGAGAGCCTCTCTCCCTACCCCCCAATAATAAAAAGTGCTTTAATCTTGAGTTAGCAATGCAAAAAAAGGTCCTGATTGCAAGCTTGGACTCCGAATAAGTAGTGGTGAGCTTACGAAGTTCAGCAAATTACTTCTCCTGATCTCAGTGTCCTTACCTGTAAAACAAAGGGAACCTGAGTTCTTATCTCTTGGGGTGTTATAGGAATGAAGTTAAATAACACTTGCAATAATATTTGCTTTATTATATTTGTTAGTGAAGGGTGCTTATTTTTATTATATAACTTCATATGCTGAAGAGTTTCTGCCTCAAATATCTAAAACATTGTATTTGAGAATTCTGATATCATTTAAATAAAAGAAATTACTTCAACCATTCATTGCTTCCTAAAAATTAGAAAGCATTAGAATTGTGATGAAAACGTTTGTCAGTAGGACACATGACCTGAAGCAAGGTTGTAGTCTGGCAGCCCGTGTATTGAGCCTAACCGGCAAATGCCCTCTGCTTACCCCACAAGGCTCTAAAACCTTTGAACTGACATCATAAAGTTAAGAGCTTTTACATAGAAAGCAGATTCCCGGTTTTGTCTCAGAGGAGCCTGTGTCAGTCAGGGTTCTCCGGGGGCACAGCTTGTGTGTTCTGCTGAGTCGGCTCCTGGGCCTTGGGGGCCGAGAAGGGGCGTGACCTGCGGCCGTCTGCTGGGGCCCTGGGAGAGGCAGGGGTGTCCAGTCCGCTTCTGGAGGCTGGAGCGGGTGAGGGGGGTGCTGATGCTTTTGTCCCCAGTCTGCAGGCAGGAGAAGACCCGTGTCCCAGCTTTGACACTCAAGCACGAGAGCTAGTCTCCTTTCTTCTGTCTGTTCCGTTTGGTCCCGGACGGGTTGGCCGAGACCCGCCTGTGTTGAGGAGGTCCACCTGCTTTCTCCTGATTCAAAGCTCAGTCTTACCCACACACACCCGCATAGACACCCCCAGCTTAGCCACTCACCTGGGCACCCCACGGTCCCGTTGGGTGGACACGTGACATTAACCATCGTAGGCCGGGAGCCCTGGAAACTGGGCCCACATCCCCACCTGGCGACAGCCGGGTGGGGCCAGTGGGGCCCAGCCATGTCATCCTGTCACCTCTAGTCCCACTTGGCTTCATGATGTACCTCACCCAGCTGCCCCGCCAGAGTGTATGGTCCCCACTCTAAAAATTAAATGTGTTCTATTTCTATGGCGGCTTCACATAGCGCAATGAAACACATATCAGAACGGTTCAGCTAAATTCGCCCCACTACATCTCAGATAAAGAATACACCTGTGTGTTGGTGAAACCGGGTAGTCCGCCCAGGTGCGTGGCTGGGCTTTTCCAGTTTGGACGATGTGGTCTGTAGGTGTTGATTCCCTCCTGAGACGCTGGGACATGGCGAACCAGCCTCACCCAGGTTTGGGGGTAAAGAGGGTGAGAAAGGGCTGGTGCAATGTTTTGAACATTCCCTCCTGTCTTCTTGCTCCTGACTCGTTTTTTTGGACCTCAACTCTTTAGCGGCACAGGGATCCCGCAGACGCCATGGACTGTCCCTCCTCCTGACCCCAGTGACTCCGCAGCAAGTCCGTGAGGCTCTCAGCGCCGCCGCAGGCACCCAGACTTCACCATCCCTTGTGCTTCTCCCATGGCGCGCGTAACAGATCCCTCCTCGTCTTCGGCTTCACGATGCCTGCTCTGGCTGCTCCTCTCCGAGGCCGCTGGGGTCTGGCCGAGAGGAGAGTCGGCCACGGTTTTTGATAAAAGGACGAAGGGACGAGGCAGGGACTCCCCGCTCCAGGATGGGCAGGGCGGCTTGGCAAAGAGCGAGTGAAAAGGCTTGTTAGAATTACTTTCCAACACTGGGAAACACTCTCAGTCTCTGGACTTCCGTGCCATTTCACCAAACCATGACTGAGAGGTTTCTCTCCTCTGGGTCTGGATGTCCTGTCCGGTCCGTGGGGAGAGTCATGGGGGAGAGAGATCGGCTAAGACACAGGCCCTGTTCTTAAGGGAACCAGAGTCTGAGGGGGTGGGTATGGAGGTGGTATTGGAGGTGAGTGTAGGAGGGGGGTACAGGAAGCGAGAATAGGAGGTGAGCAGGCACTAAATACGGGGGGCGAGCATGCACTGACAATAGTCGGGAGAGGGATGCCATAGAGACATGCCAGCCCGGGGGGCACCCCTCGCCCTGCTGGGGCCTCTGGGAGGCTTGGGACTGCAGAGGTGTGTGGGGTGCCCCTGGAGGATGGGGCGCAGGTCTGTCCTCCTCTCGTCTCTCTGAGCAGCGCACTCGAGGAGGCAAACAGCTTGGGGAGGAAATTGGGAGTGGCGTGTGGCCGGCTCCTGAAGCCCTGGTCTTCAGGCGGACGGGGTGAAGCCCCCCTGGGGCTGAATGGTCCAACACGGCGCTCTCTCACTTTCAGTGAGAGGGGAGGATCGTCCGCCCAGACACACTGATTAGAGGGAGGGCTGGGGGGCCGTGGGCGGAGGGGGACCCTCGCACCCTCTGCAGCGGTGGCATCATCCCAGACCCCGGCTTGTGTCCCACGGGGCGGCTGCAGTCAGGCAGTCTGTCCTCCAGGCCCGGGGGGGGCAGTCTCGAGCCGTCCACCCATGTTCCAGGAAGGAGGAGGGCTGAGTCTTCACCCTCCCAGCTCTCAGGTCAGTGTCCCCAGGGAATGCATTCCGAAAGCCTTCTGCCCCCCTCACCGTCACTCAATCCCCCAACTCCCTGAACGGCTAGTGCTGACACTTCTTGATCCTGAGGGTCCTTTGGGTGGGGGAACGGGTGGTCCACAGCCCCCATCCCCCTGGGCCATGAGCGTGCCCCCAGATTCCCTGGTGGAGAAAGGCCCCACTGCAGGGACCCGAGTGGGCCAGGGCTCTGCCCAGCGGTGCTCCTGGGAAGGCCAGAGGTCTCTGCAGCACTGGAGGGGGCAGAACCTGGCAACCCCTCTCCCTCGGTGCTTCCACGGGGCATGAAACCCTGTGCAAGACGCCCCGGAACATCGGTCCCAATCACGGCCCCATCGTGGCGGCCAGCCTGGCACCACGCTCCAGGACCACGGCCAAGAGGCTCAGCACAGCCCCCATGCTCCGAAAATCCCAGCCTTTAAAGTCCATTCTGAAGACGTGATTTAATGAAATGCGATGTGCTTGAAACTGGTTCCAATCCGCTCACCGGTTTCTGAAGGCGGTTTCCCACATGAGCACGCGCAGTGCCAATACAGAACGTAGGGACCAAGAGCCGCCTGGGACGAAATACACTGACGCTCTTTTGAATCTGAAAAAGAAAATAAAACGACGGCCCTTAAATTGGTAAACCAGTTCCAGCCACCACAAACTCTTACAGACATCTGCCCGTCTTTTACGAGCGCGTATGTGAAACAGCTGCAAATATTACTGTTTGTGCATGAAACGGAAATCGGTGCTTTGTGCTCACCTGCGAGTCCGCCTCGAAAGCCGGGGATGGCGTTGGAAACCCGCAATTCTCAGCCGAAAGGGGGAGAGGCTCAGTGCTGGTGGCGGGCGATCGGGACCTCCCAGCGAAAACATTAACTGGCGGAGAGGCCCCTGGAATGTAATGAGCAGAACAATGCCGGGCCGGCAGCCAAGGGCAGCAGCCCCTGGCGCCGGGGAACCAGGGACTCGCCTCGTGGTAATCGGAGCCGAGCGGGGCCCGGCACTTCTGTGAGACTGGAAATGACACGCTGTGATCCTTGACTCAGCCGAAGGGATTTGAGCGGAGGGACGTTCTGGCAGGGCGACGTGGCCTGCACTTTCCACGGCGTTCTCCAGAACGAGCCGAGGAAATAAGGAGAAAAGACTGAACTGTTACATTTGATCCCGTTAAGTCAAGAGTGGAAGCTTTTTAACTGCTGTTATTATTTTTGTGTGTGTGCTTTCTCGTCATGTCCTACCACCCAGAAAGTGCAGACGGGAAGCAGAAACTCGAAACGGCTCTCCTTCGAGCAGGAGGGCACCCCAACATCCCCATTATTGACAGGAGGGCTGGAGCCCTGACAGCTGCAGAAATTGTACAGTTGAAGTTCGATTCCCTGGGGCGGGAACAATATACTGATGGTATTAATTCTGTTTGGAATTGTTAAAATAAGAAAAGGTTAGGGGCCGGAGGGAGGGGCCTGCCTTTTCTTCCCGGGAACAAAGAAAGATCTCCCGTCTCCCCTGGAGTCCTTGGAATGTCATTTCCAACCTTTTGAAACTGTATCTGATTATCCACGTGGCAATTAATCATAATTAAGCAGGCCCGAGGTTTGGAGAGGACTGGAGAAGGTGGCGAAGAGCTGGCTTGGGCCCCGAGAAGCCTCGCTTCCGTGTCTGGGGGCAGAACCTCTGTTTGGAGCTGTGAGAAAGTGGGGGGAGGCCGGGGTGGGGGCGGAGGGGCAGGGGAGGCGGAGGGAATTTGCCGCCTGGGGGGGGCCCGGGCTTCCCCTTTCTTTGGGGATCCAGGCTCCTCGCCGAGTTCCAGCACACTGAAGCCAGGTAACAAATTACCTCTCTAATGCCAAGTGATTTGGATCCGTTCTCACAAACCAGGTTTTTTCAATTTACTACAGGAAGACATTCAATCACTGCAGGCTGGCACTGGTTCTGGGGCACAGGGAGCGCTCCTGCGCCCGCTCCGCCCCCAGTGAGCGTTTTAAAAGCTTAGCAAGCCCAGAATGCCGTCTTATTAAAATTTTTTATATATTTATAATTAAAACACGGGGCTGGCATTCAGATCGCTTTCACAGATGTAACCGGACGCGCCAGGCTCTCCCGGCCCGGGTCAGGGCAGAGACAATGGCTGCTTTAACTCTGGACTTCGGCTCGGGTTTCTGTTTGCACTCGGGCCCAATTTGTACCGTTTATGATTAGTTTGAGTACGTTGATGTGCTATTTATTTAGGAGGACTGCCATTGCGGGTATTACCGCGCTCCCTCCGCGGCGCAGGGTGGCTGCCCGGGCTGCCTGCAATTGCGTGATCCCTGCACAGAGGGAGTCCCTGCCTGCCACCGAGAGTCGGCGCAGGGGGGCCTGGCTCTCCTGGTGATGCCCCAGGCGCGCTGGGCCGGCTGTCTGCGTGCTGTGTTCACAGAGACGGACGCAACACGGACGCGAGCGCTGAGGTCCGTGTGGGGCTGGCCGGGGGCGACTAGGAAGAGTAGAAGTCCCCCTGACGTGCAGGCCGCTCTTAGGCTGCAGCATTCTTGACCGTCCCCAGTGTCCACATGGACAGAGCAGTCAGAGAGAGTCCCCTGCCTCTGAGGGCCCCCAGGGGCACGAGCCACATGCCGGAGGGCAAGAGTCCACCCAGGAGGGCAGAGTGTGGGCAGTCTTTCTCCCCGATATTGTAGGAAACTCTGAAGCTTTGTAACATCAGTTAGCGCAATCCAAGGCAGCTTATACCCGACCGTGTGACCCTCTGTCGGTACGTGAGTGCCCTCCTGTAACTTTCACCTCTGACGGCAGCAAGCCATAGACGCCGTTCCTTGGTGACTTAACATCCACCATGCGGAGTGATGTGTCTCTTACCTGTGTCCTCAGTTGGCCGCCGCAGGCTTTCCAGCCTTACCTGGTTCTCTCTCCTGAACGGAGGGCCGCTCTGCTCACCCCAGTCCACCCCTATCTGCGTGCCTTTGCTCACGCTGTTCCTTGTGCTTTTCCTTCCTTCCTTCCCATAGCCCTACCCCCAAATCAGACCTGTCTCCTCTGAAGGTTTCCTCTGTGCCCGCTTCCCCCAAATGTAAAGGCAATCCTCATCGGACCTCAGACTCCACGGGGTGGCCGACCTCGGCCTACTTGTCCACACAGCCGTCGTGTGAGTATTTCACCTGAGACATTCATACACCCATTTCTCTGTCCCGGCCAAGTGGGCATTATTATTATTCCCGATCTATTGGCAGACTCTTTGCCCTTTGATTTTATGTTCAAGTGGTCACCTTGAACAGAACGGAGGGGCAGAAGCTGGATGAGAAGCTGTCGGCGGTCTCACACCACGGTAACCCCCACCTGTCCCGACTGCAAGGTGGGTCCGGGGCTTTCATGAATGCAGGTCACATCCTTCTTCATATTGTCCTCACTTCTCAAACAGAGCTAAGCGCACAGTAGGTGCCATGGGGCTGTGTGTCTGTCCACCGAGGAGGCAGGCTCCCCCCACGAATCATGCAGCCGTGGCTGCCTCCCCTTAGCCACGCCCCGTGTCAGAGCTGACCCCAGGGCTCGCCCCCCTCGGCCTCCCCTTCCCGAGCACAGCAAATCCCATTTTCCGGCCGATTACCCTCCGTCACTTGTTGGGTTAGGCACCTCCTGGAAAAATGGCAGCGACCGCCAGGGGACCTGGGTGCCAGGGCTCGTGATGGCAAAAGCCCACGTTTCCCTTTGAGAAAAGGCCTGGTCCCCACACTCCTCTCCCGCTCCCCTTCATGTACGGTTTTGCATGTGATCAGCAGCTGGAAATCACGTAAAGATAAATTAATAACCCAGATTCCGATGCCGTCCAAGAGCAACAGTTACGGCAGGAAAAAGAAAACTGGGGGTGACTCATGGTCTCCGGCTCGAGCGACTCCCCGTCCTAAACAGAATTGCTGCCTCGTTGGCCTCTTTAAGCCTCGAAAACAGATAAGATAAACATTTTTCAGAGAGGGGGAGACAGCGGGTTTTTTGTAAGGGGGTTTGGGCTCTGCTGCTTTGTCTGGCAGGCCTGGAATCCCCGTTTTGTTTCTGGAGACAAACTTTTTTTAAACATCCTTACACACGTGCTTCTCCGGCGCCTCCTTCCCCTCCAGGCGGGTGTGGAACGTTCCGGGCTGCGAGCATGCAGGGGCGCCAGCACTGGGCCCCAAAGTCCCCTTTGCCCAGCAGCCCGAGCAGGAGTAGCCAGGTGTAGGAGATGAGTTGCAGTGAATTCGACGTCATGCGTTCGTGCACCCCAGGGGGCAATGCTGTGCGTGTCACACATGAGCCAGGCACCCGCGTTGCCATCCAGGTTCTCTCCCTTACCCACCATCCAGGCTCTGAGTGATTGTCCGTATCTTCAGCAGCCAAAATCCGGACACACCCGGTCATCCCGAACACCATCATGGCGCCATGCCTCCCCGGTCTGCCTTCCTCCCCGGTCTCCATGGGGCCGCACTGGGACACACCACTCTGGAGGTGTCCTGGGTCGACCCCAAAGCTCCTCCCTGGTCACCGGCGCTAGGCCTTGCGCTTCTCCCTGGGGCCCCACCCCCTGGTCTAGAAGAGCAGCAGTTGCTGGCGGGGAGGATGGTGTGGACGCTCCCCCTGCGCCCCTGCCACCCGGCTGTGTCAGTGCCTGGGCCGCCTCCCTTTCCAGGGAAGAAGTGAGACTTGGCAAACGGTGTCCTTTGCAGGCAGCACGGCAGGCAGGGACGGTCTCCCTAGCTCGGGGCTGCGGGCACAAAGCCATGTTCTGGTCCAGATTCATGCAGGGACTGGCTCCTTGCAGGGCCCCACTGGAAGCGCAGTGGGGAGAGAACCCGAGGACTAAAGGGGACGAGGAACCGTCCTGCAGCAGGAGCACCTGAGGGCGTCCTCGGGGCCCCACAACCACCACGGAGACTCCTGGCCGCGCAAAGTGAGGCCCAGACCCCTGACCAGGAGCCGAGGGTCCCACGGGGAGTCCAAGGCCCGGGCCGCCTACTGCCTCCCCTCACT